>BTPG01000007.1:18203454-18343454 GCA_036245525.1 Semisulcospira habei | reverse complement strand
ACAGATTCAGTATAATAGGACATTCACATATTATATGTTTAACAGAGATGGGGCTTAAGCACTCGCATTTGATGTCTTTTGCGAATTTTGTTTTCCAAGAATTTAGTCTTAACTTGTATATCAACGAAGCTGTTTTCCTTGAACAAGGAGGAACATGATAAGCATATTTCGTATCATCTTTGTGAAAAAAACGGTTTAGCACAGAGTACATTTCATGTAGAGATAATTGCATATTATTACAAACTGCTGAGTTTTCCCTATTTATAGCTCCTTTTTTGGCTTGTCTGTCACAAATTTCATTCCAATAAATTCCGCAGTGTGACGGTATCCAAAGAAAATCGATCCCTATTCCTCTGGACATAATACAGCTCATAATATGTTTTATGTCATACACTAGGTCTTTTCTAGTATTACAATCCCAGCTTTTTAGACTATATAGGACAGATTTAGAATCGACACAGATCAAAATGTTAAATATATCATAAGGTAGAAGTTGAATAAAATTTAGTGCCATGAGAATCGCATACAGTTCAGACGTAAATATAGAAAATCCTTTACCAAGATAAAAAGATTTCTTCACTTTGAGATCAGGAATAACAAAGCCTGCACCACAGTCTGAAGAATCTAAGACAGACCCATCTGTGAAAATTTTCAAATGTTTAAAATATGTTGTCTGTAATTTTTCTTTCACTAAATTTGCTAAAACGTTCACATCCTCATCTTTTTTCAAATCTGTGTAATCTATATCGAAAGTAGCATTAATATGTTCCCAGGGAGGTATAGTAGGTGTTACTGGTAAAACGGGAATAGACTTGATATCTATATTGCAGTTATCTATAGCATCTTTGACATAGTTACGTATAGGTAAAAGATACGGGATGGTTTGCGCTCTCTTCGGGAAATCCACATCTGCATCTAAAAATATGTCTTCACGTACTGAATTTTTGACGGACAGGCTTCGGACAATGTATTTTGCAGTTGCTAATTTACGTTGGTCAGATAAAGACAGAACACCTGCTTCTTTGTAGGTTTTTACAGTATTAGTATGAACCGGCACTCCAAGGGCTAATTTAACTGCTTTACTATCAATGCTTTGCAGCTTCTGTAGAAGTGTAGCTGGGGCAGAAAAGTAGACTTCCTGTCCATAGATAAGTGTTCATCGAACTAAAGATGTACCAAGGTGTAAAACAGTTTTAATGTCCTGACTCCATGGTTGTGAGTTTATAATTTTTAACAAGTTAAGTCTTTTTCTTGCCTTATTTAATATGGCTTCAATATGAATTCTCCATGATAATTTTGATGTAAAACGTACGCCTAAAAACTTTACACTCTGTTGGTAGTTTAAAGGCGTCCCGTTGAGGGATAAGTTAGGTAATGTTTTAGCACTTTCCCCATTATTGAAAAGCATTAGACATGTTTTTTCCCCAGATAGTTCTAGACCATTTTCTTTCATATAGTTTGATAATTTGTCCAATTCAATCTGATAAACTTTTTGAACGTAATCTACGATTCTTTTTGGGGTACGTTTTCTGAGATTAGTGTTTATCCATATAGCAATATCATCTGCATATTGTACCCCAGTTGTGTCCTGTGAGAGAGATTGTGGGAGGTCGTAAATTAACACAGTGAATAAAAAGGGTGAAATTATTGATCCCTGCAGAATACCCATATCTATTTTCTTAAAGGTTGAATAACTTTTACCAACTTTGGTGCAGACAAATCTTTCAGACAAAAAGCTTTTAATGTACTCATACATAAACCCGGTTATGCCAATCTGTTTTATTTTGTATAATAATCTAGCATGCCAAACACTATCATAAGCCTTTTTTACGTCGAAAAAGGTTGCTAGTATACTTTTTCTTTTAGAAAATTGTTTTTTAATGTTATTTGTGAGTTTAACTAAATGGTCTGTCGTACATCGACCTTTCCGAAAACCAGCTTGATGAACTGGAATTATATCCTGTTTTTCACAGTAATGAAATAACCGATTTAAAAGAATCTTTTCCATTACTTTGCAAGCTTGTGATGTTAGTGCAATAGGTCTATAACTACTAATCAATGTACGTGTTTTACCCGATTTGAGTACTGGAACTACTACTGACTGCTTCCAGATAGTAGGAAGAGATCCATTAAACCAACATTTTTGGTAAAATGTATGTAGTAGTTTTTTCCACGACTCAGGTAAATGATAAAGTAGTTGGTAAGAAATCCCATCTATACCCACTGCACTAGAGGTATTTGCAAACGACTGTAAAACATCTAGGAATTCATTATATTGAATTGGAGCATTGATATACTGAGAATGAGTAGAAACTGGATCTTGATAATCTGCTTTGACTTCTTCTTGGTTTCTGTGGTTTATGTTTGATAAACTGAGACTTGATGTGAGACTATTTTCTGCAAACATATTAACAAAGGCCTCCGCTTTATCTACTGCACTAGGAAATGTGTTGCCTTCTACTGCGATTGGATACACTTGTAATTTGTATCCATTTTGTAATTCTGATATTTTTCTCCAAACCTTATATGTATCTTTTGATTCAGACACTTCATTTTTACAGAACTCAGCCCAGTGAATCTTTTTGGCTCTCGCCACTATTCTGTTACAGTGTATTTTAGTTTTTTTTCATTTCCCTAAAGTTCTCTTCAGATTTGTTTCTTATCCATTTTTTAAAGTGTTCCTTCTTAATATTTACTGCTAGTTCACATTCCTTATTCCACCAAACATTACCTGAATATTTACCTTTTGATTTTCCTTTGCATTTTGGTATGGACTTCTCCGCAGCAGAAAGAACAGCTTTTGTAATATTTCCATAAAATGTGTCTATACTTTCATGTTCTATACGTGCAATGTCATGGGACAGCAAGATTGTCTCATACAGTTCCCAATTAGCATTGACATACTGAAACTTTGGAATTCTGTCCTCAATATTGCAATATTCATCTTTATCTTTAACGTTTAATTGTATAATGATTGGAAGATGATCACTTCCCAAACAATCTTCCTCAGTGATCCAAGTGCAATTTGTTGCCAGAGGTGGGCTTACTAGTGATATATCAAGAGCAGATGCCTTATGAGTAGAAACATCTGGGATTCTAGTGATACTACCATCATTTAAAATGATTAACTGAGAGTCTGAAATATTTTCTACCAGACGATTGCTTGTAACTATCGTACATCCAGACTCCCAGAACGGTGCATGAGCATTGAAATCTCCTAGGACCATCCATTTACAGGAAGTTGTCTGCTGAGAATCAATATTTTTTAGCCAGTCAGTGTTGTCATCTTTTGGCCCTCTAGGTAGATATACGGAGATCACATTTAAAGTATTTTGATTATTAATTTTTACCATGGCCCCAGTGATATAGATATCATTTAGATCTTTCGTTATAGAGTACGTATTTAGTGATGAATATTCCAGGTCATCGCTAATGTATAACGCAGTTTGGACTTTATTCGATATAGGGTCATAATGGTATAGAGGAGGATAATAATATCCTCGAAGTTTTGGGAGTTTTTTACCTTCTACATTCAGAGATTGTAACGCTAATATACAATACTCTGACTGTAAAATGTGATTTTCGAATGATAGGAAATTTGTTGAAATAGATCTGCAATTCCACTGAAACACTTTCATATTGCTTGTGCTCCTCTTCATGGTCAGTGACCTCCTTGTAGCGAAAGGAGGTCAACTGAAGGAGAAGGAAAGCAAAAAACAAAACAAAAAACAAAACAACCCAAAATACTAAAAAAATAATACAAAACAAAATGAGCACTTTCAAAACACCAAGAAACGGTATATCTCAAACAGTTCAGTACTAAATCAAAAACTAGAACTAAACCATCTGGATATCATTTCAAAGTTGCTTTCGAACCGGACTTGATAATGTTGTTAACTTTACCACGTTTGAAATGATAATCAGTTAGCTTATGTATATTTCATTCGGTCAGAAACTTAGTAAGAATACCAGTGACCCCTCCAATCATAGTATCCACTGGGATGTTTGGGATAGTGGTAACTCAATGTTCGTTTTGGTTTTTCCCAGAACAAGTTTGATAAATGTCTCCCGATGTTACGTGCAAAAGTAGAAGACCCCCTTGCATTTGGATGTATTGAGTCCCGCAGATGAAAGTTAGAGTTAATGTTTTCATGATGAATTACGGAAATGTTCTGGTCCTCAATAAGTTCTGACACCACCGTGGCATTGAAAATCTCACGTTTTATGTTCAGTTGAATATCCCTGCATGGGGCAATCTTGCTGACTACTATATGGCCTGCAGGAAATTTCTTTTTCAGATCACGCACTTGCTGTAGTTGTTGATGACCAGATGAAGTGGCAATCGCACATAAATGCTGTATGTAAAACTGTTGCTAGAAATGTTTTTATGCTTTCAAAGTTGAAGTACTTTATCAATGTTGATGCCCGCAAGTTATTTTACAATGCACATGTCAAATCCCACATCGATTATGCGTCCACGATATGGGATGGCAGCGGTGACATACACTTGAAGAGGCTTAACTCCCTGCATCGGAGAGCAGCGAAACATATCCTGCCTGATTCAGCCCTGACAACTGACGAAAGACTTAAAAAACTGAAAATGCTACCTCTTAGCAAGCATCACCTCTTAAACAAGGGTGTGTTTATGTATAAAATCTGGAATGAGATTCACCTAGAATATCTTTGTAAGCTCTTTACCAAGGCAAGTTCAGGTTATTCTACTTCAAGACGAAACTTTATTACACCTCGCCCCATGATAGATCTATTTAAAACCAGTGTGTCTTTCTCAGGCGTATCTTTCTGGAACAAGCTGCCTACATGTATAACACACGCTACCTCCCTCTCCTCTTTGAAGGAATGCCTCCTCAAGTACTTGTCTGCTGATACATAATCTACCACAAGTATCCGTGTCAAACATGTACTTATCGTATAATCAGTGCATGCTGCCGTATGGTTTGTCCATACTAATAATAATCGCCTAATTACATAATTCAAGTCTCTATTATAATCCAAATAATTTTTGCTGCCTGAAGTGAATTTTCACTATTGATGCAAATGATTTGCTTCGTATATAGGTCAAGTTATCATTAGCGCGTGTCTGTGTGTGCGCGCGAGCGTGTATGTGTGTGCGCGCGTTTCATGTACTTTATGTTTTCGTTTGTTTTTGTATGACCGAATGAATGAATAAATTTTGTTTAATGTCTTTTCATGTGTAATGTCTCCTAATTTTTCTTTGTGTAATTTGGTACTATTAGTATTACAATTATTATCCTGTGTTTGTAGAGTAGCAACGGCAAGTATGAAAAATGGCACACGTGCTAATTACTTCATCCGTTGAGAAATAAAGTTTCATTTCATTTCATTTCATTTCATTTCTCTCTTTCTCTCTCTCTCTCTCTCCCTCTCTCACCGCGACCGCCGGAGGAAGCGGTCGACTTTTCCGATCTCTCCGCTGAACAGTCAGGCGGACGAGATATCAGTCTGATGGATTGTATTGTGTTCTACTATTCTACGTTACTCGGACGTTTTGTTTTCTAATTGCGCACATCACTTTGTGATCTCTTTGCATATCTGGATATTTTGTGATTTCATATTTAGTGGAGAATTAATCGTGTGGTACTATCAGCATGTGCACTGCCCCATTAGAGGAGATAACACTCTTGATCACTGCTACACTACGTTGAAGTCTGCCTACCGTGCTACTACGAGGGCTCCCTTGGGCGAATCTGACCATGCCATGGTTCTGCTCACTCCGACCTATCGCCAGAGACTGAAAGCTGTGAAGCCTGTCACGGAAACGGTCAGGAGATGGATCACGGAGGCGACGGAGACGCTGCAAGGGTGTCTGGAGGCGACGGACTGGAGCGTTTTCAAAGAGGCGAGCAGTAGCCTGGACGAGTACACAGATGCAGTAACGTCGTACATAGGCTTCTGTGAGGAGGCCTGTGTCCCGACCAAGACCGTCCGCATCTTTGGCAATAACAAGCCGTGGTTCAGCCGCTCAGTCAAGGAATAACTTGACGCTAAGAACGAGGCCTTCAAGAGTGGCGACGGGGAGCAGTACAGAAAGGCCAAAGCTGCGCTGCGTCGCGAGATCAGCAGGGCGAAGGCGACCTACAGGAAGAAAATCGAAGACCAGTTCTCCTCCAACAACATGCGAGAGGTGTGGCGGGGTTTGCAGCAGGCCACCGGCTACAAGCAGGGGGCAACAACTCACGACGACGTGGACCCGGAGCTCCCGGACAGGCTGAACCTGTTTTACAGCAGGTTTGACCAGAAGAATCCCACTCCTGGATACCGTCCTCCGCTTCCTAGAGACGCGACCACTCTGACGCCGCCCTTCAGCGTTCGGGAGGCGGAGGTAAAATGCCTCTTCCAGAGACAGAATCTCAGGAAAGTCTCGGGTCCCGACCACGTGTCTACGGCTGCCTTGAAGTTCTGTGCTGACCAGCTCGCTCCTGTCTTCACCGATATCTTCAATATCTCTCTACAGCAGATGTCGGTGCCGCGGTGCTTCAAGTCGTCCGTGATCGTCCCTGTACCCAAGAAGTCAAAGGTCACCCAGCTGAACGACTACCGCCCCGTGGCACTGACGTCTGTTGCCATGAAGGTCCTGGAGCGGCTTGTTCTTCGCTACCCGAGGGTATCCACGGGGCACTTGCTTGACCCACTCCAGTTTGCCTACCAGGCGAACAGGTCAGTGGATGATGCAGTCTCACTGGGCCTGCATTTCATCTTGCAGCACTTGGAGACCCCACGCACCTATGCCAGAGTCTTGTTTATTGACTATTCCAGTGCTTTCAACAGCATCATCCCTCACAAGCTTTTCGACAAACTCGTTCACCTCAATGTTCACCCCTCCATATGTCACTGGATCCTTGACTTTCTTCTGGACCGTCCTCAGGTCGTAAGACTCTACAATTCACACTCTGCCGCGGTAACACTGAACACTGGCGCTCCACAAGGATGCGTTCTCTCTCCGCTTCTCTTTACCCTGTTCACAAATGACTGTGTCTCCGCAACCCCGTCTGTGAAAATTTTGAAATTTTCCCTTGAGGGCCTGTTGTCTGATGCCGACGAAACTGTGTATCGAGACGAGGTTCGGGGAATGGTCGACTGGTGCTCGGAAAATGAACTGGAACTGAATGTCTCAAAGACAAAAGAGGTGGCGATTGACTTTCGTAAAATCAAAGTCCCGATACTGCCCCTTGTCGTCAATGGGGAAACCGTAGAACAAGTCGACTCGTTTAAATTTCTCGGCTCCATCATCTCGAGCGATCTGGGTTGGGACAATAACACTACGGCCATTGTGAAAAAGTGCCAACAGCGTCTCCACTTTCTGAGCGAGCGAGTGAGTATAGATTGCTTTACGTCCCGCAAGCGACAAAGGCCTTCTCAGGACGTGCCACTTTCTCAGACAGCTGCGGAAACTCGGTATGTCAAGAGGTATCATGGCACAGTTCTACCGCGCGGTGATAGAGAGCACCTTGTGCTTCTCTATCACTGTCTGGTATGGCAGCACAACCGCAACAGAAAAGAACCAGCTCGAGCACATTGTTAAGACTGCCTCCAAAATAGCTGGCTGCGACTTTCCATCTGTCGCCTCCATCTTCAAAACGCGTATGGAACGGAAGGCAGGAAAGATCGTTCGCGATCTGTCACACCCAGCCGATCATCTCTTCGAGCCTCTGCCCTCTGGCCGGCGGTTTCGTGCTTTGAAAGCCAGAACCTCTCGATTCAGATGCAGTTTCTTTCCAGAAGCTGTACTCAGTTCATCACCATCCATGGAACAACGTGATTCCATGATTGTGACATCGGACTGATATGTGTGTAATATTGTGTCTATCTATCTTAGTGCTGTATACAGGACGACTGAGTGTATGTCACGATGAATGCATGTGTAGCAAGTGAGGATGTATTTTACTGTCGCCATGTCACACAAAAATCCTTGTAACGTTTTACTTGGTGAATAAATGTCTTATGTCTTATGTTGTGTGTGGTATTCTGGAACTATTTCACATCTTCCATTGTGGTTCATTATACCGGACTGTAACGTGCTGTTTACTGCAACTAATTTTTTTTGTCCTGGACTTCAAATGCGTACTGCAACGGAGAGTGGACTTGCATACTATCTCACCATACCGTGTTTATTGTGAGTAAAAAAAAACAAAAAAAAACATGCTTTTTCTTAACGTTCCTTCAGCCCGTACGCTGCATGATCTATAGACTAGTCAGACTACACCATACTAAGACTGCTGTCTTTGCCACGAAACTGCTGCCAGATGTGTTTACACAAGGCGGCGCTGTCGGCGGTCACGCCTGACCCGCGCCCGTGTAAACAGTTCCAGCCTTATCTGCCTAGGATCAGCTTGGCAGGTCGGCATCGTACGTCATCAATCCATGCCAACTAGAACCCCACACTTGAAACGCCAACACCCATCCCCACCTCGCCCCCTGTTTCTGGCACCTCTACCCCACTCACCCTCGTCACGCCCGCCCTCTCCTGCTTACCCACCCTCCTTTCACCTCCCCCCCCCCCACCCCCGCCCCCGCCCCGTGTTTCTGGCACCTCCTCCACCCTACCCACCCTATGCACGCCCTCCCTCTCCTGCTTACCCACCTTCCATTCCCTCCCCCCCCCCCCCCACTCACACCCATCACTACCCCTGCTCCATTCCTGGCGCCTCCTCCCCCCTACCCACGCTCTGCCTCTTGCCTCTGCACGCCCTCCCTCCACTGCCCCCCCCCCCCCCCACAACTATAAACCACATTTCCGTCAGTGACACCTGCCTACCCATCCTCAGCTCCCGCCCCACTCTAAATCACATGTCTGTTCCTATCTGAAACCATGACAACTATAGCCATTGTACACCAACCCCCTTCCACTCCCACCATCCCCCGTGACCCAGTACTGAGAGATACCTTAGACAAACTCCAAACAAGATTTGAATGTAAAGGTGCTAATGCCCTCAACATTCTCAAGACGTGGAGGAATGCCGTGTATGTGAGATACATGCAGCTTCTGCCCAAACACACTGCAGGAGTCCACAATGTGTTATGGGAAGATTTCAACTATGACAATGAAACTGTCATTCTTGATGGCTACCTCTCTCCCCACACCCCGGTCCCCGATCACCTGGCCAAGACAATAATCAAGATATATGAAGGGCCGGTACACACAGACGAAAACAAACTTGTCGTCATCACCGTGTACTTTAGAAAGAGGCGGACAACCGGTGGCACCTGCATGATTCAGGGTAAGAGAAAGGGTCTGTGGGTGAGATCGGAGTACCGGGCCCTTTGTGATTATGTACAACAGCTCCTGGCCGGTACAGCGGACCCTACAGACAATGTTCCCGTCACCAGCAACCATCTTGCATCTGACCCTGACGTTACAGAAAGTACTGTCACCTCACCCGCCACCCCTTCCAACTCCTCACGGGGCCTGCTGTTGGCTGTCTCTCTAGCATCACGCCTACCCTCTCCACTCCCTCGGACAAAAAAGAAGTCTCTCTTCTTGTGCAGTCGGCAGAGTCGTCAATCACAGGGGATTATCAACCGACGCTCCTTCTATCCGACCACTCATCCCCGCCTAATCCCATCACCACATCTACTGGCCAGCCACTTCAGAACGCCCGCACTAATTTATCCCTTGTTGCGGCAACAGTTGCTGGTGTAATGTCCACTGCCACGCCCCTTCCCCCAACCCGACCAAACACGAACTCCAGTCCCACGTCTCCGGGACTGGGATTACGTAACACAGAGGCCGCACCCACCACGGCCCTCGGGACTACCTGTCCTCACGAGGACACCACTGACCCTGATACTCTGCGAGCGCAACTCAAAAGTGCTTGTAACCTCATCACGCACCTTCGCGCTGACGTCAGTACACTGTTCAAAGGACTTTCAACAGCACTAGCCAGGATTGATCAGCTCGAGAGTCAGCTCCGTGACGAGGCGGTCAAGAGAGCCAGAGATCTACAGGTTACGAGAAAAGTGTGGGCGAAGTGTTGTCCGGCCTGGACGACAGGATAACTGGTGTGGAGACAGCTCAACACGCCACAGACGGCACTGTCAACCAGCTATCCTCCGCCAAACAGAGCCACAAGCAGCGCCTGAGGGAAATTCAAAAACAGCTGAAAAAGAAGTCAGCCCTTGCGTCCAACAGCTCAGACGTTGCCATGAGTGGTAACACTCAAGCTGACCTGTCTGCCAATGTTGACAGCTGTGCGTCTCCGCGCCAGGTAACGGGCAGCGCAATCGCTGCTCCCTGTCACCCATCTCCTCCACCCGTTCTGCAAGAACTGGCCACGGTACAGGCTGTGAGTGCAGCCGAGAAGAGCCCAGAGCGACTCATACCAGTACGGATTACCGGCGGCCTGCCTGAGGTCAACAACGAGTTTGACCACGCCAGCAGCCAGCAGCAGCGTAATAACAAAATGTCTCCAGAGGAGCAAATACTGCGACATACAGTGCAGAATGACACCACCACGCTGGTCATTGGAGACTCTGTTGTTCGCAACATCAAGGCAGAGAAGATGCCCACCTACCCTATAGAAAAAGTAGACGTATTATCTGTCTCTGACCTGCGGACTGTCAACCTGCTGAACTGGCTCCAGCGACAACACGAGTCCCACACAGCGGTGGCACTGGTGACCTTTCACGTGGGGATCAACGACTGCAAACAGAAGGAAGTGACCAGCGCTGTGTGGGAACAGCTCGTCCGGGAATGCAGGCGGGTATTTCCCGGCGCTCGTCTGCAGGCATCCTCCATCCTGCCGACCGACAGTGACACCAGCTGTATAGGGCCATCACCGCCTCCAGCAGTATCCTGTTCCATGTGTGCAGAAAGCTGGGTGTCACACTGATAGACAACACTCAGGTCTTTACTGCTGTTAATGGGTTGCCGCGTAGAAAATTCTACAGGCGCGGTGACCCCATCCATCCTAGTCGCCAGGGCACCATCAGTCTGGCCCTCAACATAAAGAGAGGAGGGCCAGCTACTGACGTCACCACTCCCAACAACCAGCCTGCAGGTGGTGGCCGTGACCGCCGTCAACGACGTGAAGGACACGCTGGCACCACCAAAACTTACGCTAATGTCGCAGCCGGCAGACAGTCAGTGTCCGCTGCAGCACCCAACCTGGAATCGCTCTGTGGCGCATCCAGCTTCGGTGCTGCACCGGAGACTCAAGGTGGACTGTCAGTGTCCTCTGCTGTAGCACCAAGTCTGGAATCACAGTACAGCGAATCCAGATTTGGTGGTACAGCAGAGAGTCAATGTAGCTATCAACAACAAATGCCGGGCCAGTATCGTATGTGGCAGCAACCGCCACTACCACATTACAGTGCCGCATTTCCACAGTATCGCGAGGCGGGACCATGGGGACACTTCAGCATGATGCAACCAACGTATCCTTTCAGCGTCCCCCCGCTCACATACCCGCCATACGCACAGCAGGAACTGTGGGCACAGTACAGCGTGTGTATTAGACTCATTTCCAGAACATTCAGTTACTCTTCCTTACATAACTTTGTGCTTTACTTTCCAGGCTAACACTGAACAATATCCAATTGATTTTTTTGCGTCTTATTGCTCATAATTATTGTGGTTGCGCAGAGACGTAGTCATTTGTTTTTAACTTCAACCACTGCGCGTGGTCCAATATTATCATTGTCATCCTTTTGACTTCTGCCGACAGTACTCGTGAATACCGATCTTCTCACTCTGTGCGATTTGTGACGCTTATAGCACTAGTACTTGTGCACCGTGACACTTTCTCTACTAGTGCTCTACGTATATTCACACTACGATCATATCTGTGTCCTTTTCGCAGCGCTGACTTTATTTCCCCTATCGCGCAGCGGGGTCGTTTAGCTTTGACTGTTGAAGTGTGCTAAAGGGATTAGTCCCTGTTAGTGACCGGTAGTGACCGGTAGTGTGGTCTATATCAGTGAATGTGTAGAAGAAACTCTTTTTTTCACTTGCCTCCCACATTCTGTGTGTTAGAGCGGACTGATATTCTTTTGCTTTGTTTTATTATTTCAGCTCGTATTTGCCTTTGTATCATTTATAAGCTTTTTTATTAGTACTCTTTGGTATTGACATACATTAGCAATCATGGTGTATGATCGCCAGTTACATATTGGCCATTTAAATGTTTATCATTTAACTAACAAAGTTCCCAATCTGTGTGTGCTCTTGAGTCAACCCAATCCACTTCACTTGTTTGGTGTAACGGAATCGCGTCTCAATCGTAACATCAGCGATGAGGCCGTTTCTATCCAGGACTTCACTGTACTGCGCCGCGATGCTGAATACCCGGGACATACGGGTATTGCAGTATACATTCATAATTCAATTAGCGGTATTACTCGCAGGCGTGGGGACCTGGAGTCAAAACCCGTAGAATGCATTTGGGTTGAGTTAAGGGCAAACAAATCCAGCCCCGTGCTGGTCGGGTACATTTACATGAACCCAGCATCAACATTTCAATGGTTCGACGTCTTTATCGCCATGATGGATAAGGTCAAACAGTCCAGCTCTGAAATTTTGATCCTAGGCGATTTCAATATTAACATGTTTTTGAATAACCCTGCTTGGGAGTGCACCATGTCTATGTTTGGTTTAAAGCAGCTAGTTAAAACAGCAACTCGTGTTAGTCCAACTTCCTCCACCCTTATAGACCACATATATACAACTACTCAATCAAGGGTGATGACAGTAGACGTGCCTCAGGTAGGGATTAGCGATCACTACCCGGTGTGCTGTTGCTTGGCATTAAAAGCGGATAATTCATTCCGAAAACATCAGCACACGACTATTAGATACAGATCACTTAAACACTTCAACAAGGAAACATTTCTTTGTGATTTAAGTAGCGCACCCTTTGATACAGTGTACTACCATAATGACCCCAACGATGCTTTGTCTGAGTGGTACGGATTGTTCCTTGGTGTTCTCGATAAACACGCTCCATTCAGAGAGAAACGGGTGAAGAACCCCCAGCTTCCCGCCTGGTTAAGTAAGGAAATCAAGGATGCCATGCAGCTCCGAGATGACTATAAAAGAAATAAGGATTTTGTAGCTTATCGAAGGCAAAGAAACCATGTTAAACATTTAGTGAGGAAAGCTCAAAGGTCACTTTTTCACCGTCTATGAACGGAAAGAAAGATGTCGTATCTGTGTGGCAAGCGATCAATGCTTTTACGAGGTCCAAAAATACCGCACAATGTACACAGTTATCAGCTGATATCTTGAATCAGCATTTCCTCTCGGCTGCCAGTACGTTGCTAAAAAACACATATCCTGGTCAGTCTTCAGCTGTGTCCGAAAAGCTAAAGACGTTTTGTGCAGGACGGCTGGACCCTGATACGTCATTCAGCATTCCGCTGTTAACGATATACGACGTGGGAAAATCCATCTCGTACTTGAAGAACAAACATACGTCTGGCCATGATGGTATTAGTAGCTCAGTTCTGAAAATGGCCCTGCCGTATGTTGTAGATCTTGGCTTGACTTCGCGAACGAAGATTCTATAGGGCTTGCCCACGTCGTCTGCAGGCAAGTTTGTGGCTGCGGAGGCCAATCCGGGACAGGCAGGTTCGACCGCAGTGGCTGCAGGGGAAGGTCTGGTCAGGGTTCTGAGTTACGGCAACTCGGTTTTTTCTCCTGAGCCGTTTGTCCTTAAGGTTAGCTCTGCGAGAGTCCTCAAAGGAGACGGCTGCCTTGTAGATGGTGGAGCGCCAGGTGTCACGGTCCGCAGCAAGCGAAGACCACTGGCGGTGGTCGATTTGGCAAGCACTAAGTGACTTCTTGAGACCGTCTTTGTATCTCTTCTTTGGTGCCCCTCTGTCACGGTGTCCAGTAGCAAGATACCATGTAGATACCATGACATATATTTACAACCTTTGCATAAAGCAGGGGATATTTCCATCTTCTCTAAAAACAGCCAAAGTGATCCCACTACCTAAAACGAAAGACCTTGCCGACCCTAACAAGTTCAGGCCCATTTCGCTACTGTCAACACTGTCGAAACCGATAGAAAGACACATTCACACACACTTACAACATTTTCTAGAAAAACACAAACTCATACATCCATTACAATCTGGCTTTCGGCGGAAACACTCCTGTCACACAACATTGGTACACCTAGTTGACAGATGGCTTACTGCCATAAATAGCAGTCAAATGACTGGAGCAGTATTTTTGGACCTTTCAAAATCATTTGTCCTCGTCAATCATAAAACTTTAGTTCAAAAACTTAATGTCTATCAACTAAGCGCAGACACACTTGCCTTCCTTACGTCATATCTGCATGGGCGTACGCAGTATGTCTACGTGAATGGTAAAAACTCACCTGAAGGGGTGATAGAGCACGGAGTACCACAGGGATCGATTCTTGGTCCATTATTGTTCTCTGTCTTCATAAACGACCTTCCATTACATATATCTGACTCCAGTGTAACTTGCAGTCATTTTGCAGACGATGGAACACTGGACGTTTCGTCATCAGACGTAACATGTATGGTGAAGATTCTCCAAGACAGTTTAAATGAGGTATCTGACTGGTGCAGACATAACGCCATGATACCTAATCCCACTAAAACCAAATGCATGCTGATTACCACACGGCAAAAAGCATCAGTTGAACCCCCCTCCCCTTCAACTAACACTTAACGGCCAGCCTGTGGAGCAAGTCAGAGAACAACGCGTGCTTGGAATCAACTTAGACGACAAGTTGTGCTGGCAAGGCCACATTACTAAACTGTGTAAAATAGTATCTAAAAATGTATTCCTTCTGTCGAAATTGAGACATTTTGCTGATGAGCCAACAAGGAAACTCTTCTATTATGCCCATATTCAGTCACATTTGGATTATGCCTCATCTATTTGGGACGGTAGTAGCGATGCTAATTTAAAAAGTTTGAACTCGCTCCACAGAAGAGCCATTAAACTCATTGTTTACAGACCCTCAGAAGTCATTAGTACTGACAATAAGTTCAAGCTGTTAGACATTTGGCCACTTGAAAAACAGTTTAAGTATAATAAGTTGGTGCTCATGCGCAAAATCACCCTCTCAGAAACACCAGCCTATCTCAATAATGTGTTCCACTTTGCTCATACGAGGTCCAGTCGAACACCAGGGAACAATCTTGTTGTACCGATGCCTCGACTGGACATTTATAGGTCGTCGTTGTCCTATTCTGGTGCAAAGTTATGGAACTCCATTCCTACAGATGTTAGAGCCGCGCCATCGCTTAAAACTTACAAGACCAAGCTGCTCAAACATCTAGACAAAACTTAATTTTTCCTTTTATTTTTTATTTCTATTTTTATTTTTACATGTAGCATCCCATGCCTTATGCGGCATTTCCCGGATAGTCTGCATTCTCTTCTAACATTTATGAACGCATGTAATATACCGCTGGCATTCCAGCAAGCCGCATTATGTAATATCCATGACCCCATGGACTCGGCTGGCCAGACAGGATGCCGTCGATATACACAGCATTGGGCGCTCGCGCCGCGTAGCAGTGCTGTGGTTTGTTCGCGTCGAGCCGCGCGCGCGGTGGTTGCGGGATCGCTATACAAGTCTAGTCACACTGAATATCTGGCTTATTCACAATTCCATGGCAGACTATAGGATCTAGCTGTGCCGGCGCGGTTTAGTGGCGCGGGGAGGCCGCTATCGCGTGTGTGTGCGGATGTGTGTTTATCTGTGTGTGTGCAAGTGTATGTGTGTGCACGCGCGCATCCCTACGTGCTTGCGCACGCGCGCGCGTGTGTGTGCCAGTGTGTGTGTGTGTGTGTGTGTGTGTGTGTGTGTGTATGCCTGTTTATGTTTGTTGGAGTGAGCCGTGTTGATTTTTATGATGAGAACAATAGCGGTTTTATGTACAAAATCCTTTATACTTTTTATGTTCGGTAGTATAGTTTTAAGTGATAGAATGTATGTGTACATGATATACTGATGTGTGTGTGTGTGTCTGTGTGTGTGTGTGTGTGTGTGTGTGTGTGTGTCAGTGTGTGTGTGTGTCAGTGTGTGTGTGTGTGTGTGTGTGTGTGTGTGTGTGTGTGTGTGTGTGTGTGTGTGTGTGTGTGTGTGGAGGGTTGTGCAGGCTTGGCTTGGCGCCTGTAGGCTACAAGCTAATCTGGCACAAGCCTGTGCACGCGGCAATTGCACACCGGCGCGCGTGTGTGTGTGTGTAAGAGAGTGATTTTGATGTACGTTATTTTGTTTTGTAGTGTGTAGCAAGGACAAGAATGAAAACAGGTCTGCGCACCTATTCTTTTATCCTTGGAAAATAAAGTTTCATTCATTCATTCATTCATTCATTCTCTCTCTCTCTCTCTCTCTCTCTCTCTCTCTCTCTCTCTCTCTCTCTCTCTCTCTCTCTCTCTCTCTCTCTCTCTGTATGTATAGTGCTGCTGTGTTGTTGCTTTTTTTTTCTTTTTTTTTTTCCCTTCCCTTTACCATTGCTCCCCCTCCCCCAACACACCGTAGGCGTTCGTCCTATACATGTATCACTTAATGTAATGTAATTGTTGTGTTGTAGATGTAGCAACGGCAGATTTGAAAAATGGCATTGCCTCTGGCATTGTTAATATCTTTACCGTTGTAAAATAAAGATTCATTGATTCATTGATTCATTCATTGATTCTCTCTCTCTCTCTCTCTCTCTCTCTCTCTCTCTCTCTCTCTCTCTCTCTCTCTCTCTCTCTCTCTCTCTCTCTCTCTCTCTCGCGCGCGCGCCTCTGTTGTGCCCTGGCCTCAGATCACACCGCACAGTTTCACGTAACAATGCCGCAGTACCCAGCATCATTTCAGCCAGCGTTCCAGCCAGCTTTTTAGACGTTCTTACTTCCCTTTCCCCACTTGCAGTATCCGTATCTAGCTAATTCTAGTAATAGTGGACCGCTGTCCCAAGCGGTCATGCGAAGTGTGTGTTAAAGTGATAAAACATGCCTCAGTATTTCGGTTAGATTAACTCCTTCATGCCTGATCGAGAAACGTTGGACGATGATAGTTCCGGGATAGTGCCGGATTAGCTTTGCGTCTTTGAGGCGCTAATCTGATCCGCTGTTACTGCACTTGTGCTATCGTTGTCCATCTCTTTCCAGCGTAAATCGGATGTTCAACTAACACGCCTCCATGCCTAAATGAGTTGGTTTTACCGGACCCCATCCTACTTGACGACTGTTAAAATAGTTTTGTTGTTGTTGTTGTTGTTGTTTTTGAGTGTAGGCTCAGCCTGAACTAATTTCACTTCAAGATTTTCATGAACTTAGTGAACATCAGTATAATTCTGAAATGAAAATAAATAATCACATGACTTCATTTTGAGCCCTTCATCCGTCCGACATGTAGCAATGCGTGGTACATATGAACACATGTGTGTGAGCCCTATGTGTTATTAGTATTGTTTAATTCCAGTTCTCGTTCAATCCGTTTTAGTGTGTCGAGCACTGATCTGACAATCGTTCGATCTAACGGTGACATTTTTGTACGTAACGGTTTATTGTGCTGTTGTTTTAGATTTACCTCATAGATTTGGCATTAACATTTGCGATGCTTTTGGTTTATATGCGATGCGGCCGTATCGCAGTAACATGTGTTTCAGTCTGACAGTTTAGAGAAATCTTTGGACTATTTGTACTGTGGTTGATCTGTACAGTACAGTTGCGCGTTTGACTTGTGGCTGACCGGCATACTCACCATTTTTGTAAGCTGGACTAAATGTAATGATTAGTGATTATAGTGCATAGCCAAACGTGTTGTGCTGAATGCCGCGAGTAGACAGTTCTACAAACTATCATTCAAGTTATTTTTGACAGGTGTGGTGATTATAAGTGGATTTGGTTTATTCCATACTTTCACACATGATCACTCCTTTCAGTGACTGGACTGTTTCACTGAGTTTCCGATATTGAAAACTTTATATTTACATTTTCGTCATCAAAATGTGTACACCATAAAACAATTACATGCATGCCCACGGGCTAAAGGTCGGGCACCTTAATGTATAACACCTTTACAATAAGGTTCCTGACATTTCAATATTTTTAAACCAGCCTTCACACTTCCATCTCTTTGGGCTAACGGAATCACGTATGGACTCAAAAATTAGCGACGAAAATCTGTGCATTCCAACCTTTTCCTTAATTCGTCGTGACTCAAACACTATCAAACACACAGGGATTGCTGTTTGTGTCCATAACTCGATTGCACATATGGTACACAGACGTGATGATCTGCAGTCAAATGAGATCGAGTGTGTATGGCTAGAAGAAAAAAATTAATAACTCATCGCCAGTTATAATGGGTTGTGTATATAGAATCCATCGTCCACTGTCGAGTGGTATGATGACTTTGTGCATATGATGGATAAAGCGAATGACAACGACAAAGATGTACTGCTGTTAGGTGATTTTAACATTGACTTACTGAAAACAAATCCCACGTGGCAATCGACAACAATTCTTTTTGGGTTAAAGCAACTTGTCCAAACTCGTACTAGAATAACCCAATCATCTGCTACACTCATTGATCACATCTATACCAACAACTGTAAGTCAGTCCTAGAGACCAGTGTCCCCAACCAGCTGTCAGTGATCATTTTCCCATCAGCTGTACATGGTCGTGCAAGCTGCCCAAACAAAAGAGGGATCAACATGCGTATATTACCTATAGGTCTTTTACAAAAACTAAACAAAGATGCTTTTCTACACGATCTTAGCCTTACACCCTTTCATGATGTGTACAATTGTACTGACCCAGATAAGGCTGTCTCTGTCTTACTTGATCTGTTGCTCGGGGTGCTAAACAAACATGCGCCAGTAAGAAGAAAGCGAGTCCGATCCTTCCAGCCTCCCTCATGGATAACCGACGAAATCAAACAAGCAACGGCGGACAGAAATAACGCTAAGAAAGAAAATAAATTTCAAGAATTTAAAAGATTGCGAAATAAAGTTAAGTACTAAGTTAGAAAGGCTCAGAGATCGTTTGTAACCAAAACAGTCGAAGAAGACAGAAACCCTTCCTCCATCTGGACAACACTTAATACGCTTACCAACAACAAGCGTAAAAAAAACCCTCTCCTCTGAGAAGTTTAATAACCACTTTCTATCAGCTCCCAAAGACTTACTCAGTTCTCACAATCGCGATCAGTCGATATATTCTACTCCAGAGAACCTATCAAAGTTCACTAAGCAAAGATTGTCCTCAGATGATATCTTCGTCATCCCTGATATTGCTGTACACGAGGTAGGCAAATACATTTCCATCCTTAAAAAAAAAAAAATCTTCGGGAAGTGATGGTATCAATGGATATATCTTTGACCTGTCGCAACAATACATAGTGGAACCTCTTACATACATTTATAACCTGTGTATACAAAAACATGTCTTCCCTGTAGCTTTCAAAAAATCAAAAATAGTGCCTGTTACTAAAGCAAAAGATTCCTCTGAAATTAATAACTTTCGCCCCATTTCCCTTCTATCAATTCTCTCGAAGCTTCTGGAAAAGCATGTTCACAAACATCTTCTGGAATTTCTTGAAGAAAGAACCCGATTATGTCATTACCAGTCAGGATTTCGTCCCAAGCATTCACGCCACACTGCACTCGCACGAACAGTGAATTCGTGGGTCGACAGCATAAATAACAATAAAATGGCTGGTGCTGTCTTCTTGGATCTAAGGAAAGCGTTCGATCTTATCGATCATCCCATCTTATTAAAAAAGCTTGCCACTTTCTTCAACAATAAGAGCCCGTCATCTCTTTCGTTTCTGAACCCCTCTCTCTCTCTCTCTCTCTCTCTGCTACCTTTCTGCTGCGGCAGCCGCCGTGAGGAGACTGTCCTTGCTCGGCTCCACATCGGGCACACGTATGTTAAGCACTCTTACTTACTTAAACAGGATGAGCGTCCATGGTGTTTTGCCTGTGATGAGCAGTTTTCTGTTCGACACGTTTTGCTGTATTGTGCCGATCTAATTGACACGAGATATAAACGCTTCACAGCAGACTCCTTGAAGGTTTTGTTCCGGGATGTTCCCCCGGACAAAATCTTCAATTTCTTGAGAGAATGCAATATTTTTAACAAGATCTGAGCATTCATAGACTATGTAAATATTTTTTATTTGCCCTTTTTGAGAGTCTGTATACGTTTCTTTTAACTCTTTCTACCCCAGACACACCACAGTAAGATAAGGATCGACCATGATAGTTCAAGGGTGATGCCAGAATAGCGTGGCGCCTATGGGCGCCAAGCTATTCTGGCATCACCCTTGAACTATCATGGTCGATCTGTGTCCTGCAAGGCAATGCTGTCTTCAGAGGACAATGGCAACATTTGGGGATTTCGGTGTTGGGGTAGAATGAGTTAAAGACTTGTGCGACATTTTAGCCTGACATTTTTAAGCTATATTTACATCTTGTCTTAAGACCTTGCTTTTAGTCTGGCTGACCAGATTTTTACCCATCCCGCCGTGAGATGACCTTAGTCGATTGCTCGGCGTTAAACCCAAATAACTAACTAACTAACTAACTAACTAACTAACTAACTAACTAACTAACTAACTAACTAACTAACTAACTCTCTGCCGCCGTAGGAGGCGGTCATGTTTTCCGTCCCGTCCGCTGTACAGTCAAGCGTGACGGGAAGTGCTTTGTTAGGCTGATTTCTTATATACTACTCTACATTACACGGCTGTTTCTAATTGTGAACATTGTTCCTTGACACTTCTTGGACTCTTTGGATACATTGTGATATCATTCAGCGGTGGCGATATACTTGTGTTTTGTGTTCATAAATCTACCTAACGTCAAGCATTGTGTTGTGCCTTCGTGAGGTCGGACGCTAACATCCTATACGCTTCAATGTACGTTTCCTCCCTGGACAGACTGACTTCAAACAAAACCTATGGTGTGAAGAACAAAATTTAATATACTTTATTTCCAATCAAATTGCGCTTATTGTTAAAATAACTGCGTGCACAGTGAGTAAAACTGTTTTTGAATAACACTTCTTTTTCCACGTAGCATTTTCCGTAGACACACTGGTCACCATACTTTCATTCCATGCGACATAACTGGCAACAACCCTCCTCTCTGTGACTCGACTGGTCACGCTGAGCGCTTGTACAAATAACTTCAGTTTATCCGACCAGGCTCAGCATCTTGGCAGGTCTGCCATCCTCCGTCATTGGCCCATGGCAGCAAATACTTAGAGCGTAACGTCACCTTATCCCCACTCCCCAACCCTGCACCCTCCTCGGAGCGCCAGCCCAGCCCTTCCTATCCATGCTTCTTTACTCTCCTTAGCCCATGAAGCTCCATCGTCTCTAATCCGCCCCTGTGCGCCCTGGTAGGTCACTGCAGACTCTACAGTTTGATGAGAAAATTGTACCCCCACCCATCTTCAGTCACCTACCCTTGTGTGCCGCCAGCCAGCAACCTGATTTATTCTTGTCCTCCAGCTTGCCGAATGAGCAACTTGACGATGACAAGGGGATTAACGGCTTGCTGTACCACCCACTCCCTCCTCACACTTACCGCCATCCGCCATCTCACCACACCAATACACCCTCTTACCGCCCCTACCACCTGAGTCGCGCCCCAGGCCGCAAGTACTGACTGCCAGAGGATTACTGTCCGCGGTACGTCAACAAATCCCCGTACAAACAACGGCCCCAGTGGACCTTCGGCAGTCAAAGCTACCGTTGCCATCACAAGCCGCTGCCCGTGTCGGCAAGCAGGACGATGTTAACCCGCGTGGCCCCCAACTCCCCCAAGGCCACAACTCTCCTTCCGGCGCCACCCCTATCCCCGTCCTCGTCACAGGCCACGGACAGTGCCAGAGTCCACACATCCAGCGGACAGGTCAACGCGTGGCGGGGGCGTGGCGGCGCAATTGGGGACAGTGCCAGCGTCTACATAGCTAGCGGACAAGGCAATGCGCGTGGGCGTACGGGAATGGTTATGTTCAAGGCATTAAACAATACGCTACCCCCATAATATATCACAACACTATTTACCGCCCAGTCATCAACATACTCCAGATCAAGAAAATCCCTTAATATGTCTCTATAAAACGAGTTTAACGTTCTCTGGCTCTAGCCTTTGGAATGCCTTGCCTAGAAACGTCACGACATCAGCTACTTTCTCCTCGTGTAAAGTCAGTCTCACCAAGTACTTATTTTATCAGCAGCACCGCCGTGACTGTGCACACATTGAAAAATACTATTCTGATTAGATCATTAACTGCATGTATCCCAGTTTTCGATGTCTCAGTTTTATTCAGTACAGCTTGTGTGTAGCCACTATTCAAATGACTGACTGACTTAACGTCCTAAGCCGCGCAAGCGCGTGTGTGCATGTGTGTGTGTGTGTGTGTGTGTGTGTGTGTGTGTGTGTGTGTGTGCGTGCGTGCGTGCGTGTGTGTCTGCGTGCGTTCGTGCGTGCATGCGTATACGTGTATATTAGAGACAGAGAGTGGCATGCTGAAACATGCATGCGTATGTATGCGTATTAGGCTGCGTGTTTTCTTATAATAGTACCTCACAACATGTGATTATGCCCGACCAGTAAAGCTGGTAATTCCTGTGTCACTTCCCTCTTACATTTTTCTTCTCTATTGGCTTATAATAAATGAAAAGAAAATGGGAGACTGACAGTGCTAACATTTTAGGAAGATTACAAAGTAAAGTATGTAAAAGCACTGTCAGGGGAGAGAAGTGTGCATGATCGACCAATGATCATAGATCTACTTTGGTCAAAGCACAAAACAAGGATAGGAAAGAGGGGGTGCGCTAAGAAAGTGACTGGAAGCAATGCATATAGACCCCCCCCCCCCCTTCCGAAAGGGGCGTATCACATATCCTACTGTTCCCACCCCTTGGTGCATGGAAATTTAAATCTAGGTCCTCCAAGGGGTCCAGATATTTAGCCAGTGTGGGCAGCTGTTTCGGTCTTGGCGACCTCGTCAGGACACCATTCGGCACACTGGTGGAAGCCAGGAACTTTTTGCCTACCTGCAAAGACAGCCACATTTTTCTGTGGTGTCTGCAGGGGCATACATTACATGCCTCCACCTAGAGCTAAATTTCCATGCACCCTAAGAGAGAACCCTCTAAAATGGGAGAAGTGGTTGCAGGCGATATTGTAGTAATAAATAAAAAGAAAACGGGAGAGTGCCAGTGCTAATATATTAGGAAGATTACAAAGTAAAATAGGTAAAAACACGGTCAGGGGAGAGAAGTGTGCATGATCATAGATCTACTTTAGTCAAAGAACAAAAAAGGAATAGGAAAGAGGGGGTGCGCTAAGAAAGTGAGTGGAAGCAATGCATATGGAAGCCCCTCCCCCTCCCCCGCCCCCCACCCACCGAAAAGGGGCGTATCATATATCCCACTGTTCCAGCCCCTTGGTGCATGGAAATTTAAATCTAGGTCCCACAAGGAGGGGGGGGGGTCCATATATTTAGCCGGTGTGGACAGCTGTTTCGGTCTTAGCGACCTCGTCCGCACACCATTCTCTATTGGCTTGTATTTGTCAAGTAATTTTTCCTGTTCAGTAGTAGAAAATAATTAATGCGATGGTAATTAATCAGTAGATTAGCAACGGCAAGTTAGAAAAATGGTTGTTATTACGAAACTTTTACCGTTGTCAAATAAAGGATCATTCTCTCTCTCTCTCTCTCTCTCTCTCTCTCTCTCTCTCTCTCTCTCTCTCTCTCTCTCTCTCTCTCTCTCTCTCTCTCTCTCTCTCTCTCTCTCTCAAACTTTCAGGTGTAGTATTTCTAGATCTTAAAAAAGCCTTCGATCTCATTAACCACTCAATCTTACTAAAGAAGTTATCTTTATATCACATTGACTCAAATGCAGTCGCTTTTCTCTCGTCCTATCTCTTAGACAGAACGCAGAAAGTGTTCTTGAATGGCAAATACTCAGCGGAAGGACTGGTGACCCATGGTGTTCCTCAGGGATCCACCCTAGGACCGTTATTATTCAACATCTTTATAAATGACCTTCAACTGTCAATATCACACCCCGATACAAACTGTGAACTATTTGCTGATGATACATCATTACATTTATCTGATTAAAATATTTCAACCGTGAGCGCAGTCCTCCAACATAGTTTAGATGAAGTGTCAACTTGGTTTGAAGAAAATCATATGATTATTAGTATTCCTAAAACAAAAAGTATGTTGGTGACGACACGCCAAAAGCATCAACGTAGTTTGCAACCCCTTGAGCTGTCCCTTCACTCTCAGCCCATAGAGCAAGTGTCAAAACATCGTTTGTTAGGAGTGACAGTCGACGAACAGCTCAGCTGGGATCCTCACATAGAAACTGCCTGTAAAACTATTTCGAAGAATCTCTTTTTATTATCCAAATTAAGTCGTATAGTTGACATTGATGCTCGAAAACTATTCTTTAACGCACACACACCAAGACACATTGTAATTATGCTTCCAATATCTGGGGCGGCTGTGGAGACATTCATTTGAAAAAAATTAATTCCCTTTACCGGCGAGGTATTAAGCTTATTCTTCGTGGTTCGTCCCTACTGATGAAAGACTGAAGGCCCTTAATATCCTACCACTCAGAAAACAATTGGAACTTAATAGATGCTTACTTGTGCAAAAAAAAATCTAAACGATGCCGCCCCTCCCTATCTCCGTGAACTGTTTTCCCACACGAATAGAGAGAACACTACTCCATCTCCCAAAACCGAGAATCGACATCTTCAAATCTAGCATATCATTTTCCGGTGCTAAGTCATGGAATAACTTGCCCTCTCATTTAATGTCTATTTCAAAGTTATCTATCTTCAGAGCTCGTGTCCATAAATATCTGCTGTCGATGTGAATGTTCTATCTTTCTGCTTAGTATGTTGCTTCAGCACAGCAGATTGCTAATGGTTTGACTGTCTGCATTAACATGTCAGGTTCATACAAGTATATATATTGTTTTAATTGTTTTTGTATTTTATTTATTATTATTATCATTATTATTATTATTTCTCTTTCTGATGGTGGGGGGTGGGGGGGTGGGGATGGGGATGGGTCTTTTTACTTATATATATATATATATATATATATATTATCTTTTGCTGTATCGTCTGATGTATTTTTTATATGTGTAGAGTAGCAGGACAGTTTGGAAGATATGCATTGATATGCCTAAAACTTTTTATCCTGAATAAAAATGTTTCATCATCATCATCATCATCATCATCATCATATCTCTCTCTCTCTCTCTCTCTCTCTCTCTCTCTCTCTCTCTCTCTCTCTCTCTCCTCTCTCTCTCTCTCTCTCTCTCTCTCTCTCTCTCTCTCTCTCTCTCTCTCTCTCTCTCTCTCTCTCTCTCTCTCTCTCTCTCTCTGTAGTGTGTAGCTGGGACAAGATTGAGAAAAAGTCTATGACCGAATCTTTTATTCTTGTAAAATAAAGTTTCATTTCATTTCATTTTTCTTTCTTAAATATCAGTCACATGAAAGGGAGACCGGGGCTAGTCTGGCTCTAGGGCAGGTCCGTCGATTGGGTTTTATTCGGATACTTTGAATTTTTCAGTTATTTTGTCAATGACAGCCCATCTCCATGTGGGGTGAATATGGCGCTTACTTGCTGTAAACTTGTGAGGTGAGATGCAAAATATCTGATTTTGCTTGTTAAAAGCAATTTCGTAAAAAGTTGTGTATGGCTCAAATTACAACACCTATACATGACATCAGTCGGACATTCAGATCAGTGACCAAAGCCCTCATATCCAAGATATCATTTGGATGTTTCGTTATTGATGTAGCCGGTGTCACAGATAGTTGGTTCCCTAAAAATAAATTTAACTGTGTTGGGGCACGTCTGCCTATTTACCCCCATACATTCAATATTCGGTTTAGTTGGGTTTTTTTTTTTTTCCACAAGCAGTGCAGGCACGTCTTGAGAAAGTCTTGTTGCTGTCGGGACGTTAAGCAATGTACAACCAACCAACCAAACCGATCCGCACAAACACTGACACACATGGCGCCAGTTATACGTTCTGTGGGCTGGCGTAGCCACAAACTGTCTTCCCAATCAAATTGTCGGAAACAGAGAACATTGCTTCTACCCATACACATGATACTCACAAACCAGATAGGTGAGGCCGGCTAGCGCTGGCAGAATTGTCAGTACTCAAACCAAGGGGAATCACAGCGCTGGACAGACAACAGTTAGATCCCCTGCCCCTGCCTATCAGGCACCCAATCGCTGTATCGTTACATTGTTGTGTAATGTTCTGTGCATCTACTGTGGGAAATCAGGGTATTTACCCGACCACATATAGTAGCGCACCTTCATGTTTGTGTATGTATGTTTCTCCTGCCTACTTCCTAAGTTCCGGAGAAAGACATGGGTTATATAAGAGACCTGATCCATTCTTATTAGGAATGGAAATGATTGTCTTATTCTATACCTGCGTATTTCTCTGTGGGCTGGCGATTGGGTGCCTGATAGGCAGGGGCAGGGGATCTAACTGTTGTCTGTCCAGCGCTGTGATTCCCCTTGGTTTGAGTACTGACAATTCTGCCAGCGCTAGCCGGCCTCACCTATCTGGTTTGTGAGTATCATGTATAACTCGAGGCAAAATTTGTATCGTTACATTGTTGTGTAATGTTCTGTGCATCTACTGTGGGAAATCAGGGTATTTACCCGACCACATATAGTAGCGCACCTTCATGTTTGTGTATGTATGTTTCTCCTGCCTACTTCCTAAGTTCCGGAGAAAGACATGGGTTATATAAGAGACCTGATCCATTCTTATTAGGAATGGAAATGATTGTCTTATTCTATACCTGCGTATTTCTCTGTGGGCTGGCGATTGGGTGCCTGATAGGCAGGGGCAGGGGATCTAACTGTTGTCTGTCCAGCGCTGTGATTCCCCTTGGTTTGAGTACCCATACACATGAATAACACTGACTTTTCGTGCTTTTCGTTTGTTAGGAACATTGTACAACACTGATGTCCTTGGCGCTTTTACGCCACTGTCATTGCCCGAGTCGTGAAAGGCACGCAAGGGTCTCTTCCACGCAGCCTCTTCCAGGGCAGACTCTTTGGTGGGAGTGAAACGTGGTTCGAAATTTTTCAAAAATGAATTAATTATCATTAAAAAAGCTGAAGAGGTACAATGCTGGCTAACGAACTCATTCAATGTCTTCCGTTAATCTAGCTATATGCAAAATATTTAGTCAGAATAAGACAAATTACGGACTCTAATGCGGATCAACCGTGTTTTTGTTGTTGTTGTTGGTTTTTTGTTTGTTTGTTTGTTTGTTTGTTTGTGAAACGGTCATTTTCTCAATAATGTGTGAACTAATTAAAAAGTTTAATGAAAGGTCTCGAGATAATTCTTTTAAAGATGATATCTTAACGTTTCAAGCCTATCCGTCCACAAACGCGGACTCTAGTCGCTGTCTCACACACACACACACACACACACACACACACACACACACACACACACACACACACACACACACACACACAGACACACAGACACACACACACACAAACACACACACACACACACACACACACACAAACGTACACGTACACACACGCACACGCACACAAGGCGCTTTGGCGCTAGATCTGCGTTTAACAGCAATGCAAGCGTAGCTAGACGTGAAGTAATTTTCTCTCGGTACTACACATTTACTGTGTGACGCCAGCCCGCCTATGTTATCGCGTACTAGGTGTTGAACGGGCTGAGGCCAGCCCTATTTCAAAGTCTACCGCATTTTCAATATGGTAGACAAAAAGTAGAGGGCAGACCCAGATGGGGGAGATAAACTATTTGTTAAACCGTATTTGTTAAATTTGTGCACTGTATGGAACCATAGTTATTGTAACGAGATGTATCTGTTTCTGATCATTCTTACCTTCACAAGCAATGGTTTCCAAATGCAGGTTCCAAGTTTCTTAAAAATAGGCGGCAGAGATTCAAACGGAAATCTTATTACTTCAAGACTTGATACAGAGTGCCTCCTTATCTGCAACATTAAAGTGTAACAGCTCTTTTACTGACTGTTTTGACCGTTACAACAAAGAATGATGTAGTATTGTGTTGCGTTGGAACAAAACAAAAAAAAGTCTATCAAATGGAAATAATCCCAAAACATGATTTTTTAAAACATTTAATTATCAATCAAAAGGTTCTAGCGGTACAATGCTGGTTAACGAAATCATTCAATATCTTCCTTTTATCTAGCTATACGAAAAATATATAGTAAAAAGAAGAAAAATTACTGACTCCAGTATGGATCAACCGGTTTCTGTGAAACGGCCATTTTCTCGCCAATGAGCATCTTAATAAAAAAAAAAATCGAAAAAAAGGTCAGGAGATAATTCTTTTAAGGACAATATCCTAACATTTCAAAATTGTCCGTCCTCAAAAACGCGGGCTTTAGTCGCTGTCACACACACACACAAAGACACACACACACACACATACACACACACACACACACACACACACACATACACACATACACACATACGGCGCTTGTCGCCCAAAAAGACGTTTTCTAGCAAGGTTTGCGTAGCAAAACGTGATGTCATTTTTATCTTGTTACTTCTTTGCCAAAATTTCTGCGCTGCACGCCCAACAAACGTCATGTGCATTCTCCGGAATGCGCTCCACCCCAGCCCCATTTCAAAGTCTACAGTATGTTTTTTTTTTTTTTTTTTTAAATAAAGTAGACAAAAAGGTCAGGAAAATTGTAATTCTGCCCCTGTTACTTTTTAATTTTTCGTCATTTTTAAAGACGTAAATCAGCATTCACTTTGTGTATTTATTTTTCTTCAAATAACCACTCTTGTCATGAAGAGCATTATTCGGAGATCATGTAATCAGTTGCATTTACTTGGTCCCCTTTTGTTATATATGAGGAACGCATCTTCCTGTTATGAAACACAGAAAACACTATATGAAACAGCGTTTCACATTCAGAATAATGCTTCACATAAGGAGCAAAGTATATATCTGAAACCACCCAGCAAATGTCTTCCGAATTGAATGTGTTGATCAATGTTCTCAATAAAAAGTATCCCACACCCGAATCATGTCACTTTCTTCATGGCCAATTTCACGATGGATACTTGTGTGTAAGACATTGCCCCTGCAAGTGAAACAAGATGGGATGAACCATAACCCACAAAGTCCCTTCTAGATGAGAGCTCTCCTCGTTGTCAATGGTCTCTACCTTTTGTCTTTGACCTGATTCTGCTGTTGAATTATCTCCTATTGAAAAGGTCTCGCAAATCTGCCAATGCGTCAGTGAGTTCTATAAGAGGCGCAGGACATACGCGTCATTGATTTGTCAAACGTCATTTGTCATGACGTAAGTTTTAGTTTTTACGTAATTTTATATTTTACGTGATATGAGTTTCACTTTCGCTTGATAGGCTTGAGAAATGGTGACAAAACTAGAACTTCACGGTACAATATCAGTCTTGATATAATTTGTGTGAAACAGGTTGACTTTACCTAGCTACATGATATACTAAGTACACGGATCATATGCTTGCTCTTCTGAAAGCGCGTCGATGTGTGTGTGCGTGTTAGTGTGTGCGTGCGCGCGCGCTCCAAACATCTCCAAGAGGCATAGATCCTCATGCGCCTGGAGGGCGCATGAGGATCTATTCCTCTTGGAGTGCGCGCATGTTTGTGTGTGTGTGTGTGTGTGAGAGAGAGAGAGAGAGAGAGAGAGAGAGAGAGAGACAGCCGCGCGCGCGAGAGAGAATGACGTCATATTTAGAGAATTATGCCAGTTGCATCTTTTACGTCACCGCCACTGTCTGATTTTCTCTAGAAGTAAAGTTTTTTTTTTTTTTTTTAAATTCTTTTATGAAAAGAATTATTTTTTACTAAAAGAAGTTGAAAG
The DNA here is from genome assembly GCA_036245525.1 of Semisulcospira habei. Taxonomy (NCBI): domain Eukaryota; kingdom Metazoa; phylum Mollusca; class Gastropoda; family Semisulcospiridae; genus Semisulcospira; species Semisulcospira habei. Next base: position 18,313,522 of record BTPG01000007.1, on the reverse strand, counting down.
GATACAAAGATGGCCAACGAATTCATCCAATGTCTTTCTCCAAACTAGCTATATGAAAAAACGTTCAAGTAAATATGACAAAAAATTACGGACTTTAATCTGGGTCAACCGACTTCCTATAAAAGGTTGTTTATATCTTCAATGAGACATTGAATTACAATATGCTCGGAGGCTCTCTTAGCCACCGACTTAAGAAAGTATTTCGCCAAGGTTCAAGCTTGTCTGTACAGAAATATCAGAGATTCTCTTGTTTACATTCATACGCACACACATACATACGCACATACGGCTCTTCGCGCCAATGTACGTTCAGCATTGAGGTTACCGTAACTAGACATGACGTCCTATTTATCTTGTTACTTCAATTGTTAGAGGTTTAGCCTGGCCGCCTTTGACATCAAGGACATGCTATTAAATTCGCCCCACCGCGACCCGTCGTAAAAAGTCCCTTCTATAAATAGAAGGGACTTAAAAACGGAAACGCAGTCTCTCAGCGGTCATATCTGTTTTTGCAGATTTTTGTGATAATAATAATTTACTACATCACACATTACCATCATTCATAATTGCGCCTTACGAGTGTTCTGGAAATCCATGTTGTCTTTCTCTTTGATCTGACTGTTGTCAATCCTTTCGTCTATTCTGTAAATGTTACTGGTATTTCCGTTTAGTAGAATGAATGAGTAAGAAAAGACCACATGAAAGAATGTTTTTTTGGATTTGCTTGTGTTAATATAACAGATTACTAACATAAATCTTTTTTTTCAATAAAGACACAAGAAATTGGATGCGTTATCTTTTCAAAACACCTGTAAATAATTTGATTACAAGCTTTTCTTGAAAATAGTGTAATGTTTACTACGAAATTAAGTTTCCTTTTGTTGAAAACGCAAATTTCTGGAATAACCTTTCCACTGATCTGTCCATCAAATCAATCGCAAAACTCAATTCGACCATGTATCTGCAATTATGGCTCACAGAAAGAATATTGAATGCAAATCCGATAAAGGTTGTCCCTGCAGAAAACTGAAGTTTCACTTCATTATATTAAGTTTCATTTTTCTCATTTTTCGGGTTTCGATTTGCACGTACATTTTCAGTGAGAATGAGTTTAAAGTCAATTGTAAGGGCACGCTTTGGTAACGACCATATGATCAGTTACTAAACATTGTAATCTCATCTTCATAACAAATGACACTAAAATAAAAAAAGAGAAAAATATGTCTTACTCACCTGAGCCAGCTGCTGGGCTGAAAGCCCCAAGTCATAATACACAACTCGGTACGACAGCTGTGTGTATTTATCCAAGAACGGAAATACGCTATTGTACAGTGATCTCAGCAGCCCCTGACTTTCGTTGTAGTGATTGACTGAGGCAGCCGTGATGAATACCAAATTTGTTCTTCGCCTTGTAGAATTGGTCAAATTTCCAATTAACCACCAGTACTCATCGTTAACCCTGTATTGTAATTGTATGACTGTGTGCAAGCGCTGATGGGGGGGCGGAAATCTGGCCGTACAATTGGTATCTCGACACGGGTAACCTGAAAATAAATTTAAAAAATCATTGATATGACAAGTATGAATTATATGGCATTCAATATGTTTTACTTCTGCAGTAAACTTGTAACATTTTGTAAGTTTACTGTATTATTTTGAAAAGAAAAAAATTCCGTCTTTCTACCTATCTCAAATGATTTATCAACTAAGTGATACATTATTTAAATGTGAACTCGAACCAATGAGCAGACTCGCACGTTTCAGAGGGATGGTGGGAGGGGGGTGGGGGAGCAGGGGGAGGGGGGGTGAGGCATGCACTGCTTACAACTTACTTAGCAGCCACCTCTCTTTCCCATCCTTTTTTTAGAACTATGATCATTGTCACGGTTAGTGACTGTTTTGACAGAGGTAGTCGAAAGTTACCGAAGCACCGGTCAGTGTAGGAATAGTGAGTTGTTTTCATGTTGGTAGACACGGGTTAGTGTTCCTTGTTTTGCACGTGCGGGGCGCGCTAGTGGATACGGTAGCGTGTTCACTGCCGAATTTACCTTGTCGGTAGCAAGGGAATAATAGTTTAGTTCGCAGCTGTACTCGGTTAGACCAGGTTGTCTTGCCCAGCTGACTGTTGGAGTCAGTGACTGACCGTTTGTGAGAGTCAGTGACACAGCGCCGATCCAGTCCCGTGGTCGTTGGTGGCCGGAGACTGGGGGTTGTTTTGTCTACGGGTGACGGCGTTGTGACAGGTCGCAGAGGAGGTAAGTGCGTTAAAAATCCCGCGTGCGGATGTTTTGTCATGTTATGGTTGTTATAGGTGTTTTGTACTATGTGCTTACGGGGCCATTTAGGCTTCTGCTTTTGTTTTGCATTTTGACGATCGGGGTCGGGACCGGTTGGAGGGCCGACGGGCATTAGGACCAACCACGCCTCGCTGGACTGAGTGTCGGCGTGGAAGGGGCGCGGTCATCAGTACTGCCGAAGCTGCCGTGTCGCCATTGCAACCAGACCTCGCGCCAGGGAAACGGAGAGGGAGAGAGGGAGAGCGGGGGCGAGCGGGAGCGAGCGGGGGCGAGCGAGGGCGAGCGAGGGCGAGCGGGGGCGAGAGAGCGAGAGAGCGAGAGAGCGCGAGAGAGCGAGAGAGCGCGAGAGCGAGAGAGCGAGAGAGAGAGAGAGAGGACCCGCGAAGCTGTACGACCGTTAAGGAAGCCGGACGGGAGGGATCCACAGGCGTTCGTCGACTTACCACGGTGGTCCCATTCTTATTCAGCTTTCCGTCACTCACTCTGCCTTGGTGTAGTTACATGATTCTTGTATATGAACAGTATATTGTAAATAACGTTTTTCAGCCATCAGTTCGGAGGGCTGTAACCTGACTTTTTTGTTGTATTGTGGAGCAACAGTGCTGCGTAGCGTGGGGGAGTGTTTGTTTCCACCACTCGATGCAATGCTGATGCTGTGGAAGTAGTATTAACCTTGGTTTAGTTTTTCCTTTTGTTTTTCTTTTCTTTCTTTTTTTTCGGGAGGGGGAGGGGAGTAGGGGGCAGGGAGGGGAAGTGTCGGTGGGAAGTGTGGGAAGGAAGGAAAGGGGGGGGATAGTTAGTGTATTAGTAATAAAGATCGAGTGCACGTGTAAAGTAAATGTGTTGTGTTGCTTGTGCTGAGCTGTAACCTGTCTTGAGGCAAGACGCTAGGGTTCTTTATCTCTTTCTTCTCTTCTACTCCTAACCTTCATTCTCGTCTATCTCTCTTTAGTCGGGACATTTGGGGGTTCTACTTCTACTCTATCTTCCATTCTCGTCTGCCCTAGTCGTGAATCATTGATCAATAATGCGCAGTTCTCTTTCCTGACATGCTTTTACCCACTTTTACCTGTGGTAGTATTTCCAACTTATCAACACTACTTCGGACCGGGGGTTGGTGTGCAAGAGTAAACGGCTTCTCTCTCTCTCTCTCTCTCTCTCTCTCTCTCTCTCTCTCTCTCTCTCTCTCTCTCTCTCTCTCTCTCTCTTTCAGGATACTATACTTGAATTGACGTGTCTGGTGCTTTGCGTCAGTTTAGCAACAATGTATCACTGAGGCTTTTACATCACTGTCACTGTCGAGAATTCTTCCTTTCGATTTATTTTCTGCGATGATTTAAAAAAAAAAAATACAACGTTGAAGAGATACAAAGCTGGTAAACGAACTCGTCCAATGTCTTTCTGTAAGCTAGCTCTATCTAAAATATCAAGTGAATATGACACACATTACCGGTCAACCGACTTTTTTATGAACGGCAATATTTCTCATTAATGAGACATCCAAATAAAATATGCTCACAGGCTTTAGCAATTCATCTTGTCGGAAGCATTTCCTAAAGTTTCAGACCTGTATGCACACAAACACCGGAAATACTCGTGTCTACACACGCACGCACGCACGCACGCATGCACGCACGCACGCATGCACGCACGCACACACACACGCACACACACACACACACACGCATTTATATACACACACACACATTCACACACGGCACTTCCCGCTAAATGTACTCGCTGTCAAGAGTGTCTAACTATTTTGTCTTTGAATTGATTCTGATGTTGAGATAAATCCTATTGAAAAAGCCTCGCAGATCTTCCAGTACCTGAGTGAGCTTTATTAGTGCACAGTGCATAGCGTGATTGGTTCGGCTCATGTGATTGACCAATCAACATAATGTGTGACTTTGACCCTTCTGCAAATATTCAAGGATCTTAAACTAAGTAAAGGGCTGGCTTTTAGACCAGCGAAGTCCTGTTTTCTAAATATTTATGCATTGTCACACCTTTGTTAACACCCCCTCCTCTCCCCTTCCCCACCACTACCACCCCCCAGCACCCGCCATGACCGATTAGCAGTCACCTTTTCGGTGAGGCTTTTGTATACGTGTCCTACCAACAACCAAAGATGCTGACGCTATTCACAGCTAACCTTTGTACAAGACAGCGATCAAAATGACCAGTACAACAAAAGCTTTTTTATACCGGATTTTTGTTATATCCGACCTTAATATGTTCTAAACATTTTTATATCATCAAACAAAATTTCTTCTCCGTAATGTTGGAAAATCAAAATTTATTGGCCACGGGATTTATATATATAGAGGTCGAATCTATGAAACAGCCTACATGATGTACATTTACTTAATGATAACCAGCTATTTGTTGAAACACGTCTCAGTTCAAATGTATCCGATATATCCATTCAAGTTCCTGGGTTTTCTGTCATGAGACGGGATCCTACGTCCCATGGACAGACAGGATTAGCTGCTTATGTTCACACGTCTATTCAAGATTTTACTCGTGGACGGCATGATTTAGAAACAAAAGATGTTGAAGGCCCCCCAATCTCCATCATTTCTTATCGGCTTTCTGTACCGCAACCCTTCTGCGAACTTTGAGTCGTATGATTTCCTTAGTATGTGTGAAAAAGCTTTTAAACCAACTCCAATGTCATCCTCATGGAAGACGTTAACATAGACATGCTAAAGCCTCACCAAGCGTGGAACTCTACGTTAACGTTGTTGGGTCTCCAACAGTTAGTCACTTCACCGACACGGATCACACAAACAACATTCACACTCATCGATCATATATACACAACCAAGCCAGAGTCTGTTCATAATGTGTCTGTCGGTAACCTTAATATCAGCGACCACTTTCCCTTGAGCTGTACGTGGTCTACTAAACTCCCTACAGCAAAGAAAGGATGGCATACGTATATCACCTATCGCTCCTTTAAAGTTTTAATGAAAGCCAGTTTCTGTTTGATCTTAACAACGCGCCTTTAGATGACGTATTTAGTAAATATGACACTGACAGCGCTCTGTCTGTTTGGTATAACATCTATCTTAAGATCTTAAATAAACATGCGCCCCTGCGGCGGGGGAGACACGTCAAACACGCATCACTCCCGCCGTGGCTTACTCAAGACATTATTCAGGCCATGAGGGTGAGACATGATCTGAGACAGCATTCATTCATTCATTATCTCCAATTTACTGTCCTCACGACCAACTAGGGTATGGGGGACTAGCAGTTAGGCATGGTTTAAAAAAAAAAAAAAAAAAAAAAAAAAGGAGGGGGGGGGGGGGAGGGTAAAAGGGATGATAAGACATATTTAATCGGTGACACCAAGGTCGCACGACATAAAATTCTATATTTAAAAGGTGTCAGAGGCTTCATTGAATTTAAGCGTGACCGTAATTGCGTGAAAAATCTCTAGTGCGACAGGCTAAAAAAATATTTCATTGATCGCTTGATTAAACAAGACAAAGACATGCCCAGGCTCTGGCGCGCTATGGCCGTAGTAACTGGAGGCAAGTGTAACAAATATCCTTTAATCCCTTCTGACCAGACTGCCGACATATTTAACGACCATTTTCTCTCAGTTGTCGAGTCTCTTGTCCCTTCAGAAGCAAGTTCTCAGCCCTACTCCTGCCCAGACAGACTAGTTGATTTTTGTAGAACGCGAACTGCAGGATCTGATCCTTTCGTGATTCCACCACTGGCAGTGCACGAAGTCGTTAGGACAATTTGTTCAATGAAGAATAAGAAATCGTCCGGGCCAGATGAAATCAGCGGCAAAATACTTAAATTATCTATTCCTTATGTTATTGAAACAATAACTTATATTTTATAACTTGTGCATTCAAGCGAATATTTTCCCAAAGGAACTTAAAAAAAGCCAAGGTTATACCCCTCCCGAAAACAAGAGATATGACTGATGTTAATAACTATCGCCCAATCTCACTATTTCCATCCTTAATAAACCACTTGAACGGCATATCCATAAACATCTCTTGGAATATCTAGAAGAACATACGTTAATCCATCCCCTTCAGTCGGGATTCAGACCGAAGCACAGCTGTCACACGGCCCTAGCACGTCTAACTGATGTGTGGCTACGCTCAATGAATCAGAGCGAATTTACCGGCGCCGTATTCATTGATTTACAGAAAGCTTTTCATGTTGTGGACCATAAACTTCTACTTTCCAAGCTAAATGTGTTCTTCGGTAGTTTTTAGGGCAATAAATGAATTTCTTCCTCAAATAATTTCAGCCAGAAATCTCTTTACTACCATGGCGCAACTCCACTTTTCGCCTCCTATATTAGCGACAGACAGCAGCGAGTCATGGTCAATGGATCATACTCCTCAAGCGGATTAGTGACACGGGGAGTGCCCCAGGGCTCAGTCCTAGGGCCTCACCTGTTTTGCCTCTTTAAAAATGACCCGCCGCTACATTTGACTAGCGACAAAATTTCGTGTGATTTATTCCATGATGACGCCACAATTCACACCCCGGACAAGAGTGTTGATTCTTTAAATGGCCGTTTGCAGTAGGGCTTGAGCTAAATTTCCACTTGGTGCGCAAACAATGAAATAATTTTAAATCCTTCCAAAACGGAATGCATGACGATAGCAACCCGTCAGAAGCACAGCTCAAGCCACTTACATTCAGCCTGACTATCCTTAATGACACCGTTACTCATGTCACGGAACACCGATTACTTGGTGTAATTGTTGATGACCAGATGAAGTGGCAATCGCACATAAATGCTGTATGTAAAACTGTTGCCAGAAATGTTTTTTATGCTTTCAAAGTTGAAGAGCATTATCGATGTTGATGCCCGCAAGTTATTTTACAATGCACATGTCAAATCTCACATCGATTATGCGTCCACGATACGGGATGGCAGCGGTGACGTACACTTGAAGAGGTTTAACTCCCTGCATCGGAAAACAGCGAAACATATCCTGCCTGATTCAGCCTTGACAACTGAAGGAAAACTTGAAAAACTGAAAAATGCTTCCTCTTAGCAAGCATCACCTTTTAAACAAAGGTGTGGTTATGTATAAAATCTGGAATGAGATTCACCCAGAATATCTTTGTAAGCTCTTTACCAAGGCAAGTTCAGGTTATTCTACTTCAAGACGAAACTTTAGTACACCGCGCCCCAGGATAGATCTATTTCAAACCAGTGTATCTTTCTAAAGCGCATCTTTCTGGAACAAACTGCCTACATGTATAACACACGCTAGCTCCCTCTCCTCTTTCAAGGAATGCCTCCTCAAGTACTTTTTGTCCTCTGATACATGATCTACCACAAGAATCTGCATGGAACATGTGCTATGGTAATCAGTGCATCCTGCCGTATGGGTAGTCCATACTAAAAATAATCACCTAATTTCATAATTCATGCTTCTATTATAACAGAAATAATTTTTGCTGTCCTATGTGAATTTTCATTATGATTCGAATGATTTGCTTAGTATATAGGTTATCATTAGCGCGTGTCTGTATGCGCGTGCGTGCGGGCGCGCGCGTGTATGTTTGCCCGCGTTGCGTGTATTTTTGTTATTATTATTTTTATTTTTATTTGTATTACTATTATTATTTTAATATTTTTATGTATGACCGAATGAATAAATGAATCTGTATTTAATGTCTCATCATGTTTAATGTCTCCTAATCTTTCCTTTGTGTAATTTGGTACTATTACAATTATTACCCTGTGTTTGTAGAGTAGCAACGGTAAGTATGAAAAATGGCACATGTGCTAATTACTTCATCCGTTGAGAAATAAAGTTTCATTTCATTTCAAATAAAGTTTTATTTCATTTCATTTCATCTCTCTCTCTCTCTCTCTCTCTCTCTCTCTCTCTCTCTCTCTCTCTCTCTCTCTCTCTCTCTCTCTCTCTCTCTCTCTCTCTCTCTCTCTCTCTCTCTCTCTCTCTCTTTCTTGGACTAAAACAGATGATTACCACTACCACCAGAGTAACACAGTCTTCGTCTATTTTGATAGACCACATCTATACTAACAACCCACAAGCTATCACTGAAACTGACGTCCCTTCACTAGCTGTCAGTGACCACTTTCCCATTACCTGTACATGGTCATGTTATGTTTCTAAACAGAGCCGAACCCAACATTTATACATTACTTACAGATGTTTTAGAAAAATAGATAGAGATAGTTTCCTTTTTGACCTCAGTTTATTGCCGTTCCATGAAGTTTACAATCACAATGACCCTGATGTAGCACTCTCACTGTGGCTTGAGCTGTTCCCCGGAGTGCTAAATAAGTATGTCCCCTTAAAAATGAAACGAGTCCGGTGCCGTGAGCCCGCCACCTGGATTACGGAGGAGCTTAAACAAACCATGGAAGCCAGACATCAAGACAAGCAGGACAAAGATTTTATTGAGTTCAAAAAGTTACGTAACAGAGTCAAATACCTTATCTGGGAGGCACGAAAAGCACTGGTAGAGAAAACCATACGTGACGGGAATCCGTCTTCAATATGGGAAGTTTTAAACTTACTAACCAACACTAGCAAAAATCATTCTGCACATACGACTGCCAACCTTACAGCCGATGCTTTTAACGACCACTTTACTAGCTTTAGCCCCGAAATCTTTACTAATGCTGAAGGCTTGGATCAGGTAGAACATGTCGCATCGCAGAAGCTTAATGACTTTTGTAAGAAAAGAATGTCTGCGGGCGATGCTTTCAATGTCCCCCTCATCGCTGTACATGAAGTGGGCAGATGTATCTCTAGTCTCAAGAACAAAAAGTCAGGTGGCGTTGATGGTATCAATGGTTTTATCCTCGAACTTTCTCTTCCATACATTGTGTTTAACCTATATTTACAATCTATGTATTCAAAATAATATTTTTTTCCGGCGGTTTTCAAAAAATCTAAAGTGGTGCCTATTCCCAAAACAAAAGACACATCTGATCCAAATAATTTTCGGCCCATATCCATAGTATCTATTCAAAATCATCAAGTCGCAAAGAAGGATGTGTTTTCCGGGTCGTGTGCTGTAGTGGTCGAGGAGGAGGTCGAACTCGGTGAGGAACATGGAGTTTGTGAGTTTGTTTTGAGAGCTTGGAGGGGGGGGGGGCGATAGATACATGAGAAGATGAGGGACTGGTCAGGGAGTATTGCTACGGCCTCGACAGATTCAAAAGAGGGATGAGCAAAAGGGAGAGACTTAGAGAAGGAGAAGTGAGCTATTTGGGACGGATGTAGTGAGGCTAACCTTAAGAGGATTAATTCTCTATACAAGCGCGCAGTTAAACTGATCCTCCCAATCCCTTCTCTAACTTTAGAGGAAAAGCTTCAGGCAACAGGGCTCCTTCCTTTACATCAACTCCTTACGTTCAAATAAGTGCCCCCCACCCGGGTCTGCCCTGGGGGACTTGGGTGGGGTTAGGTACTTTTTAGTTCCCAGGGTCACCCTGGTCAGCCCCACAGGGTGAGTTTTTCTCTCTATTCTGGGGCATGTGTTTCTGTCTACCCTTGGTCCATTCACCTGTATTTGCCTTTTTAAAACTCTCCCTACTGTCTGCACTGCCTGTAGCTCTTGATATTGGATGTGTGTTGCTAAATGGTCTTAGCTTTATTTAGGCCCCATGTGTTAGGTTTATTTATTGTATTTGACCGGCTGGCAACCTACATTCAATGTTCTGTTTATTTTTTTTTTTTTTTTTTTTTTTTTTTTTTTTTTTTTTTTCACAAGCAGTGCAGGCACGTCCTGAGAAAGCCTTGTTGCTGTCGGGACGTTAAGCAATGTACAATCAATCAATCAATCAATCAAATAAGTGCGTACTTATGCACAAAGCACTAAACGGAAAAGCCCCCCTCTACCTGTACTATGCTTTTCACAGAGAGCGAAAGGGTTTACAGCACTTCGAGGAACAGTCTCGTCATTGAACGGCCCCGAATTGAGTTGTTTAAATCCTGCCTTTCGTACGCGGGAGCCTATTTATGGAACTCACTTCCCCACATATATAGCAAACGAGACATCTTCCATTGTTTAGAACGAAAGCTTTTAAATACATCTCAGAGCAAAAGAAACGTAGATAATGTGGCGAAAAGAGCCATGTCAGTGATTTCCTTTTTTTAACGCATTGTTGTGGTCCTCCGTTTTGCACTTGTTAGTTTTTATTATCTCTCTTCTCTGTAGTGTTTTGCCTGTTCACTATATTCCTACACAAGAGTAGCTGTATCATAAGCTCGCAGTTGCTGTCTATAAACGCTCACTTTACATCGCCCCTCCCCCCCCCCCCCCACGACCCTGTCAATTGATGTGTGTGTGTGTGTGTGTGTGTGTGTGTGTGTGTGTGCGTGTAATAATAATAATAATAATAATAATAATAATAATAATAATAATAATAATAATAATAATAATAATAAATAATAATAATAATAATAATAATAAATTTATTTCAGTTTTTGCAGGCCATCAGGCCCATATGAACACAAAATACAATTTACAACCAGAAAATACAGGAAGGTGGTTGTAAAGAACACAAGCACATAGCATTACATCAGCGCACAAAAACAAAAAAGTTCAAAGCAAATCCCTCTAATTCCTTAATTTAAGGCACCCTGAAATATACATAGCAACTTTAAAGACCAGTTTATCATGTAGGTTTCCACACAGCAGCTGAACTTTGAGATCGGATGGGAATCTGTAGTAAAACAGTGGAATGTACTTTTTACGTAAAGGGGAATATTTTGGACACTCGAAAAGAAAATGACACAAATCTTCAGCCTTATGCCAATCACATGAATTACATTCTGGATTAGTGATGGGTTTTCCAAATCTGGATACTCCGTTTAAAGGTAAACGGTTACATCTAAGTAAACAAATTGCCCGCCTGAGTTCACAAGAAGTCAGCTGCCCTATGTAACTTGCTCGAAGTATTTCTGGGTGGTAATGGCAGTATTCTGTGTTTGCTGTAAGGGATGCATGCCAGTCCTGTCGGAAACAATCCATCAGCCGATCTTTGAATATCTGAATGAACAGAGGAGTGTTTCCAACTGACTGCATTTCCCACACATACCCAAACCCGTGCATACACAACAGAGTCTTTATTTGCGTAGCCCAGTTCGATCTACCTGAGGCATCATGCATACATAACATCGTGTAACACTGTCTTGGGTATCTGTTTTCTGACATGGTAAGAAGTCTGCACCAATACTTCACCATTCGAACATAGGCATCAATATACATAGGAAATCTTCCACACTCACCCAGCGCAATATTGTTTTTTTACATCTCTTCCAACACCAAGGACCATTTTACAAACCTTTATATGAACCTGCTCAATTACATCATGCCTCTGGAAACCCCAAACCTCTGACCCATATAGCACAATGGGCTTAATCTTGACATCAAAAATGTGAAAAACAGTGTCAGCTGGCAAGTTTTGTAATTTGAAGTATAGTCTTTTGATGCCTGCAACTGCTCTCCTGGCTTTTCCAGCTAAGTTTTCTACACATCTAGCCCAGTTCAGAGTAGAGGAAAATATCACACCAAGGTAAGTATAACTGGACTCGACTTGAATCTGCTTGTCAGCATAAAACCATTTTTTCACAATTTTTCACAAAACCTCCATTTTTGAAGACTACCACTTTTGTCTTGTCCATGTTCACAGTGAGACCCCATTTTTTACAATATTTTTCTAAACAATTAATTTTCTTTTGGAGATCTGCTACAGAGTCAGAGACAATGGCTATATCATCAGCATACATAAGAAGGAAAATACCCAGTGGGTCCGCAAAAATATCAATGCCACGTGCACCGCACGATGATATTTCTGTCTCAAATTCTGAAAGAAAGATAGAAAACAGCAGTGGGCTCAACACACAACCTTGTCGCACCCCTGACATGCAATCAAAGTAGTCGGTAACTTTAGTTCCAACCCTTACAGCAGCTTTTACATGTTTGTACATACTCTCCAGTGTCTGAAGCAACTTACCATGAACTCCTTTACGTAACAAGAGATACAACAGTTTTGTCCTGTGCACACTGTCGTAAGCTTTAGAAAAGTCTACGTACATGGTGTAAAAACGGCCACCCTGCTTGCTAAGATACTTTTGCACTAGTGCCTGTAAACAAAAAATGTTGTCTATAGTACTGTACCCTTTACGGAAGCCAGCTTGAGCCTCAGGAATACAATCATTCTCTTCACAAAAACGAAACAACCTGTTGTTAATGACAAAACTGTACAACTTACTGATAACGTTCAAAAGAGAAATTCCTCTGTAGTTGTCAACATTTCTAGGGTTACCCTTTTTGTGTAGTGGAAATATCACAGCCATGGTCCAGCTTTCAGGGTATTCCGCACTTTGAAACACACGATTGAACAAAGGATGCAGAAATTTCACAAGGATCTCACCTGCATGATGAAAAAGGTCAGTGGGCAAGCCATCAGGGCCTGATGCTTTCCCTTTCTTCATGCTATTAATAGCACTGCGAATTTCATCCTGCGTGATTTCCTCGTCAAAGTTTGCATTGTGACAACCATCACAATCATCAGATAATATATGGTCATTCAAAACACCCTCGGCCTGTCTGCTGAAACCTGAATCATCAACATTCTGATCCACATTTAGCAAATTACGAAAATAATCATACCACACGCGTGGTGAAATAACATCAGAACACAACTTCTTAACGCCAGTCAGAGACTTTATTTTTTGCCAAAATGTTCTTGAATTTGCATCGTTACATGCATCGTTGAGCTCATTCAAAACCCGTGCGTTGTACTCTACTTGTTTTGTTTTACACAACTTCTTAAATTCTTTCTTCATGTCAAGATACTTCCCTAAGTCGTCATGTGTGTTTGTGTGTCTGAACTGCTTCAACTGTATGTACTTGTTTTGTTTTGCTAACTCGCAGTCCGAGTCCCACCACGGCGGCTGTGCACGGGATTCACCACCTACCTTCTTACCTGACCTCATTTTGTCAGCCGCCTTCTGAATGAATGCTACAAAACAGGCCGACCCTTCTTCTACACTCGAGTCAAGCGCTGACGAAAAGTGTTGAAATTGAGTCTCCTGATTATCTTCAATGTATGCCCAAAAGGACTCAGCGTAGTTTTCTTTCCAAACAAATTTAACCCCTTCCTCTAGTATTATATCATCATTTAAATCATCATCATCACATGAATAAACAGACTGAATAGAAGTAAACGTGGTTACAATGGGGAAATGGTCTGACTCGCACCTGTCTGCAACAAACATATCGGTCACTAGGTCAAACACGGATTGAGAGCAAATACAGTAGTCCACCACACTTTTGCCTCTGTTGGCCACGCACGTAATTTCTCCCTCACTGTCACCTTTCGTTCTGCCATTGACAATAAACAAACAGTACTCTTGACATAGTTCTATCAGTTTCCGACCAAAACTGTTTACGCCAATATCTTTTGACCTCCGTGGGCTTTGTGGTACATCCTCTAGCAGATCTGTTAATTCCTGTAAAGGCTGCACGTGTGTATTATCATCAATAAAATCAGTATCAGACAGACCGGCGGTGCGGGCGTTAAAATCGCCACATAATAGCCAAGGCAGCTCAGGATGAGCACGTAACACTTGAGCCATGTAGTTTTCTAACACTTCAAAACCATCAACGTTATCTTCACCATATACAACAGAACGCTCTGGAGCCACATACACAAATGCTGCCAGAACATCAGATGCAGAGTTCAAAACAGACTTACCGATCTTTAGAAATACAATATCCTCAGCTGCCTGCATTAAACGCAACACATGACAGGCTATAGATTTATGTACACACACGGCCACGCCCCCTTTCAACTTTTTGTACGTGGTGAAAAAAACACCTGATACTCTGGAAAGGTATCCTCTATAACATTTTGCTTACATGACCAGATCTCTGAAAATGCAAAAATTTGACACTTTTCACAGAACTGCCGAAAAGAAACACTTTTCAGCTTATTTACAAGACCTTGGATATTCCATGCCATAATGCGAAACACAGAGTTACCACTTTCACCACTACCACTTTCATCATCACCGTGTGCTGGTGTGGGTTTGAGTGTGGGCACTTGAGTGTGTGTGTGTGCAGGTAAGTCGTCCTTTGAAGACACATGGTGAGGGCCCTGGGGGTCTGAATGAGGGACGGGCTGTCTTCTCCTGGTTGCTGGGTCAACATGCCGGCCTGCCCCTCATTTCTGCCCCCTGCGCTCCACTGGCCTCTGGGTAGCGGCGTCGTATGCGTGGGTCTTTCCCTCAACAACGAGGGAGTCGAAGCGGAGGAAGGCCTTCTTCCCCGCCTGCTTGGCCTCCTTGAGGAAGGGTAGCAGCTTGCGGCGCACGTCCCTCACCCGAGGGGTGAAGTCCTCAGAGATGTAGACCCGGGACCTGTTCTCCTTCAGCGTTCTGCGCTCAAACAGGATCCGCTCCTTGTCTTTGTACTTGTTGAAGCACACGATGATGGGGTGGGGCGCCTTGCCCCCCTTCAGACGATGGGCACGCTCCACCTCGATCTCCTCCTCTATGCCCATCTCGTCCTTCAACATTGACTTAACAGCTTTCTCACAGTCCGCCCAAGTCTCTGAGCGCCCCTGGGGGTGGGGGATTCCGTGAAAGATCAGATTCTTGCGTCTGCTCCGCCCCTCCAAATCATCCAGCTTATCCTCCAGCTGCGTAACTTTCTCCTTCAACTCTTTGTTTTCTTTCATCACCGCAGTAAAGTCACTCTGAATTTTGTCCATCTGCTCCTGCATTGTAGCTTTCATACTGTCCATCTTTTTGTCCATCACATTCAACATTTTAAACACATCCGCAATAGTCGGCTCAGACACTGCGTTTGTCTCACCCCCGGGCGACTGGTTGTCTTGGTTCCCCTGGCATGTCAAAAGAGTCTGTCGTTTCGGTGGGCCTGGGTTCGCTTCGACATCGCCGCACCGGAGCAGAAAGCCGACCAAAAACACGAGTATGACTGCCACCGGTCCGCTGACACTGACAGTGCGGTAACGTAGGGCTGCCTTCCTCTGTGCTTTGCGTGCCATGAAGTTTTGAAAAGTCCAGTAAAAGGTACCGCAAAAGGCACGAAAAGCTACCGAACTGATCGGCATGATGAGCTGAATCACCCTGTCGTTGTTCTAAAGTCACTAATTAAGTAATTATGTTGCAAAATGCTAAAAATGTGCGGAGCCGCTCTTCTACTGTGTGACGTCGATCGTGAGCACAACTCACCCCTCTGTGTGTGCGTGTGTGTGTGTGTGTAATAATAATAATAATAAGCGCATTAAATAGGCGCTTTATCCCAATTGAAAATCGGCTCAAAGCGCCGCCGCGAACTGAACCCAACAAGCACGCTCACGTGAATCACGCGCATTCACTCACACACTGTACATAAACACAGAACATTCACGTGGTGCTAAGGGCAAGCTCAAGCGAGCTACTGTAGTTTTTGGAAATTCAAAATCGTTTGTATTTGAAAGTTGATTAAGTGGGCTGAAACTGATACCAAAGTGGAGGGGGGGGGGGAAGAGCCGGAGTACCCGGAGAAAGAACCCCCGACGGTCCGCCCGAATTAACGGTGACACTTACTAGAGGAGAAAAATCCGACGCCGGAACCCGTAGTCGAACCACGCACCTTTAGCATTGGTGGCAGGCGCCTTAACCACTGCGCCACGGACCGCCCCGTTCGACCTCCTCCTCGATCTGTGTGTGTGTGTGCGTGTGCGTGTGCGTGTGCGTGTGCGTGTCTGTGTCTGTGTCTGTGTCTGTGTGTGTGTGTGTGTGTGTGTGTGTGTAAGCTTCAGCGACTTGTGAACTTATATAGGAATGTAACACAAGTGGCCTGTGGGTGTAGCCGCTTATTTGTGCTGTTAACATGTTGTTTTAATGTTGTTTTTAATGTTGAAGTTTAGCAAGGACAAACACGAAAAGAGGCCTGTGCGCCTTTTGTTTCCATCCTTGAGAAATAAAGTATTATTCCTTCCTTCCTTCCTTCCTTCCTTCCTTCCTTCCTTCCTTCCTTCCTTCCTTCCTTCCTTCCTTCCTTCCTTCCTTCCTTCCTTCCTTCCTTCCTTCCTTCCTTCCTTCTTCCCTTCCTCCCTTCCTCTCTCCCTTCCTCTCTCCCTTCCTCTCTCCCTTCCTCTCTCTCCCTTCCTCTCTCTCCCTTCCTCTCTCTCCCTTTCTCTCTCTCTCTTTCTCTCTCTCTCTCTCTCTTTCTCTCTCTCTCTTTCTCTCTCTCTCTTTCTCTCCTCTCTCTTTCTCTCCTCTCTCTTTCTCTCCTCTCTCTTTCTCACTCTTTCTCACTCTTTCTCACTCTTTCTCACTCTTTCTCACTCTCTCACTCTTTCTCCCTCTCTCACTCTTTCTCCCTCTCTCACTCTTTCTCCCTCTCTCACTCTTTCTCCCTCTCTCACTCTTTCTCCCTCTCTCTCTCTCTTTCTCCCTCTCTCTCTCTTTCTCCCTCTCTCTTTCTCTCTCTCTTTCTCTCTCTCTTTCTCTCTCTCTTGCTGAAGTTAGTAATCTTTCAGGAATTATGAATATTTTCAGTTCATGTCAATTTAAATTATGTGCGTGTATGTGTGTGTGTATGCGTGTGTGCTAAACACTTTTTTTATTATTATATTATTATAAATTACTGCAATGATAAATTTTCATGATTATGTTCTTGTAGCCTTTGTTAATGTCTTATATTGTTGTTTCATGACGAGCCGAAAGGCAAATTTCTGTCGTGCTTTGACTCGAACAGACAATACAGTTGTATTGTATTGTATTGTATTATTATTATTATTATTATTATTATTATTATTATCTCTTTTTGTTTATTTTAATTTTGTCTTGTTACATTTTCTGGTGTTATATTTAATAATAATAATAATAATAATAATAATAATAATAATAATAATAATAATAATAATAATAATAATAATAATAAATAGAGTTATGTATATCGCTGTTCTCCAGGAAAACAATGAAGTCGCTGTGCGTGCTCAACAGCACACCCTCTCTCTCAGACACACGCACAATTATACACTTCTTTAAACCACCCCATCCCTTCCCAGCACCTTACATCCACTTCCCTCTAGAAGCAGAATAAAAGGCAATCTGTCAACAGTTAGCTAAAGGTGAGCTAAATATTAAATGCCCGACATAAAAGAAAAGTCTTTAAGTGAGCTTTGAACTGTGACAATGTGGGCAGATTCCGCATTTCAATTGGCAGTGAGTTCCACTCACTTGGAGCTAAAAAGGTGAAAGAACGCCCCCCGATTAAGGACAAACGTGTAAAAATGCCTGCGTGCCTACTGTCTTTTTCCTTAAAAGTACAGTTCAGTTCAGTTCTCTGTCTGTCTGTCTGTCTCCCTCTCTCTCTCTCTCTCTCTCTCTCTCTCTCTCTCTCTCTCTCTCTCTCTCTCTCTCTCTCTCTCTCTCTCTCACACACACACACACACAAACACACACACGCACACACAAACACACACACACACACACACACACACACACACACACACACACACACACAGAGGCACATATGCGCGTGCACCGACGCACTGTCAGAAGAGCATGCGCTTGTACAGTAGTGTATTATGTATCTAGGTAAATTCAAACTAACGTCCCCAAAATTATAGCAGGACTGAAATTTCAGCATTTTTTTCAATACTATAGAAAGGTTTGCAGGTGAAATGAAGCATTGTTAATGTTGGCATCAGTCACTATACAGTGATGAGAAGATACTCCGATATTGCCCGTTACAAATTGAATGTTTATGGATCTGCTATGCATTCAGGTGTTAGCAAATGACAAAAACAAGTGATTGAACGGGTTACAGCTTTTCCTTTTGAGCATGTCAATGACACATATTTGTGGCGGGGAAAAACGGAGAAGTGTTCACAGTATTGTCAGCAAAAGAAACAACAAGATGAAGATTTCATCCCAAAGTCTACCATATTGTTTGGAGTTCAAGTGCGTTTTTATTTTTTGAACATTCAGAGTTGTTCATATTTTTAAGCTTATCCTTCTGATCAGTTTCCCTCCTCTCTAAGCCAACACCTGATCAAGACACACGCCGGCGCACACAAATAAAGACGGACACACGGCGCTTCCCGCTATTAGTACGCTCCGTGGGCTGGAGTAGCGACAGCAATTCTGAAGAAAAATAGCACAAGCAGCAAAATGACGTCACTATTAGCCTCTCGTCATGGCATCACTGGTCTCACGACGCTGTGTACACTGTGACGAATTTGATGTTTCATATCATATCATACACGACTAGAGAGACTGACATCCTAAATGAAGGCGAACATTGCACCAGCTCATACACATGTAAAACACTGACTTGCTGGTGATTTGGGTCAGTTAGGAACATTGTATAAAACACTGACGCGTTTGGTTCTTTTAGGTCACCCTCACTGTTTGATTCTTCTGATGAAATCAAGGAGTCTTAACTTTGATATATTTTCCGCATTTAACTTTTATTTTCGAAAAACATTGAAAAGGTACAAAGCTGGCTAACGAGCTGATCCATTGTCTTTATACAAACTAGCCATATCCAAAGTTTCAAGTGCATATAATAAAAAATTGCGGACTTTTTATGAACGGTCTTTTATGTCTTCAATGAAACATCCAATTACAATATCCTCGGAGGCTGTCTTAGCCACCTCTTGAATAACGTATTTCGCCAAGTTTCAAGCTTGTGCGTTCAGAAATATCGGAGATTCTCGTGTTTACATACACACAGAGAGACACACACACACACACACACACACACACACACACACACACACACACACACACACACACACACACACACACACACACACACATATATATCGTATGCCTACGTGAAGAGCCCTCTCTTTGCGCGAAACCGGTCGTAGGCGGCAAAAACAAAAATCTACCCAGCAGGTCCAAGATCTGTTTGGAAATATTCATGTACTAATTCCCCCTCGAGGGGGAGGTCAGGATATTCTCCAGCGGATTGCGGGGTGTCTGGGGGTAGTCTTTATTGCTATATGCAGTATGTGTTCAGTGAAAGGCTAAAAAATATACGTCTGTCATTCCTTCTCTCCCACTACCCTCTCTTTCTAGATCTAGTGAGCGATGCAGTCACAAAAAGGGCAGCTGATGTCCTGATGACACAATGCAAACTTACCAGCCTCTATACAAATCAATACAGTTCACACAGTCTTTTTTTTCTGTATGGTACGGTCTTGTCAGCGGTTTGCTATGTGACAAATATCCCGTGTATGCACGAGGCCACGTGCATCATATGGAAAGCGTTTGCACGTTTTAGGCCGCAGTTCAGTCTAACCAGAGCTCAAGGATAGGTAGTACGGGCTATTCTGTCAGTGTGGACGGATGTATGTTGGATATGCTAGCCGTATTCCAAAACTCTGAAACCTAGAATTCAGGTATGTTTTTATTTGTATTATTGACAGCTGCTGAGTTAAAGATAGTATGCATTTGTAAGAGTTAATTCGGTCGTATAGCGTTGAGTTTGTTCAGTTATGTCGGTTGGAATTCGTTGAGATAACCGGTGATTCTCCAATGTAGTTATTTACCGAGATAGATAACTAAGGAATGTGAGGTGTGTATGCCTAAGTTGTTTATGAAGGTAGTACGTGGTTGTGTTAGTATAGTTTTGTCTAATGTATGAACTAACGTATAGTGCGTGTGTCAGGTTATAGTCTGTTTCAATGTAGTGACAGAGTTATGTGTGTTGCGGAAGTAGTTCGTGTTATGAAGCTCGTATGTGTGAATGAGCGGGTGAGAGTTATGTGTATCAGCCAGATTACGTAAGGTACCTCATATTATCCAAGTTGTGTGTGTGTTGCAAGTGTTATGATGTCAGGACTTTGTGTACAGATTTCTTGCGTGGAGCGGAGCGACGTGACGCCGAGACGTCAGTCAACGGAGGCTGCCGCCAGAGGACCTATTGTGAGGTCATTTCATTACTCGGGGAGTGAGTGACCGGTGCCTAGACACCCGGGTCATCAGAGACTGCACTACGGGAGCGAGTCAGGAGGCCGTCCACGTTACGAGTAACGGGGGACTACTCAGACGCGTGCGACGCGAGGAACGACACGCCTAGACGTGGAAGGACAGAACGTTACAGAACGATAACACCAGTGAAACAGGTTGGATTGTAAGGACAATTACCTAGCATGGCTTTTACGTTGTGTATGTGTATGCGGTGTTGACGTGCTTGTAGTAAGAAGTGTATGATGTAAAGAATCTTTAAAGTTTATGTTATTTGTTTTGTAAAAATAAAAGGGCATAGAAGAAATAGAAATAGTGTTCTAGTTGTACCGCGTGAATGCGCACGACTGAGTCAGTGGCGGTGCGTGCGTCTGTTGTGCTGAGAGTCTGTACGTGTGACTGGGGAGAGTCTGCGTGCGTTACACTTTACAACATCGTAGCGAAACTACGCGTCACAACAAAAATCGATCGCAATTCTCCGTGCAAAAGAAAATGAATCCTGCTAAAAAAAAGTACGTAATTCTTATCCCAAATAACTCAAATGAATATCGGTTCTTTCCTATGATTAACACACACATGCTCTCAAAGAATAACACAACCACAAACGTAACAAATTACACTATGCTCGGAGACTCTCTTAGCCTTCCTTTTAATAAAAGTTTTCGCAACGTTTTAAGCTTGTGTGTACAGAAATTTTGGAGATTCACTTATTTAACACACACACACACACACACACACACACACACACACACACACACACACACACACACACACACACACACACACACCAGCAAGGTTTGCGTCACTAGACATGACGTCATTTTCATCTTGTTACTTTTATGCCAGAATTTCGACCCCGTGCGCCTAAAACGTCATGTGCATGCACCGAAACGCGCTCCCAATAAGCCCTATTTCCATGTTGTTCCTATTTTTAAACAGGAGCAACAAAAATGCCTGAAAAACTGTACAACTGAGTAAAAACTCGTAATGCCATGCTCACCGTGCTGAAGCTGTCTTGTTGTTAAAATCAAACTTTCTTTAATTGCAGTCAGAATTCAATTGACCAAAACAAACGCCTTTTACAAGAAAGTACTTAGATATTATAATTATGAAGTAACTAGGATGTTTCTCTTATATTCTTACTCACTGTTCAAATGTTTTTCAGTCTGTAAAATGGCTTTTTGCTTGTTTATTTGTTTGTTTGTTGTTTTTTTAGAGGGGTTTGGGGGGAGGGGGAGGACTTCATAGACAGGAGGCTGAAACAAAAGGCATTTTTCTCCACATATATGCACGTAACCACGTGTTGGTCGGATTCTTAGTGGCCTCTAGACTCAACAAGGGGCTTGCTGAGCTCAGAAAATGTCTGGTCTGGTTATGTCATTTTTATTTATAGTAATAGTAATCAGCGTGTTTTATCATGACGTATGCCTCTAAGCCCCTAAGCCAACCGCGATTTTGGGCGTTTGTAACACGGTAGTCTACACAAAAGCGGTCTGAGAGCAAATACATGATTTTCCCATGCATATTTAAGTCACTTACAACATAACAAATTGAACTTCCGGTATGAATTCAGCTGATAATTAGTCGCAAAAATTAATCACAGCACATAAACATGGCGACCATGGCCAAAAAAAGAGGGAGGTAACACACTTTTCATGGACTTTCTGATTAAATCATTGTATCCACTACATGCACGTGCAATGTACTTGTTCCTAATGGTTTATAGTTTTTGATACCCATTGACCTTTTTATGGTGATTTAACTATCACCGGGGGGACTGCAAACAAAAAACAATTATTAAATGTCCGACAGTTTCTTTGGAATTCATTGTGGTTTCATTTCCTTTAGAGGATACTGCATATTTGTAAATGTTACCTTATAAAAAAAAAAAAAAAAAAAACGAACCACACCTCGATGATTCTCATCGTTGGGACATGAGTTGTTCTGTAGATGCCCCCTTTTTACATTGAGACCTGCAAATGAATGTAAGCACAAAATTGCGACTGTGTTAAACACAAAGAAATGACTAGGAAGTAGGGAAAAAAACAACAAAAAAAACAAAACAAAACAAAAAAACAGGCTTCTAAAAGGACAACTAGTTTTTTAAGTTTATCTGCATGGACAAAACGTCAAGGACAGCGAGCTAAACTAGCTTAGAAACTCAACAAACAAGGTTTTTTTTTTTTTTTAATGCAGCGCTTTTAATAGCATCCTTCCCTACGTACGCAGGTTCGGAATGCTTTATAAGTGATTATAAAAATACAAGAACTAAAAGCAATGTAATAGCGAGAAGAAAAATCACAAAAACCAATTCAGGCATACTAACTACAAGCTTTCACACAACACATCCATTCTGTTTACAGTTACACCGTCCAGAAATAAAATTAACACTGGAAAGCCCAATTTAAAAACAAAAAAACAAAAACGTTTTTTAAGTTGGTTTTAAAGACTAAGAGTGTAGGGGACTGACGGACTTGGGGAGGTAGTAAGTTCCACACATGAGGTACCTGTTACTGAAAGGGACGAGAACCTGCAGTCGTCAATTTAATTCTCGGTTGAAAGCAGGTTACGGGCAGGGGTTGTTAGAGTTAAGACTGGAGGACATGTGCAAGGGGAGTTTGTTGTCAAAGTGTTTGTTTGCCAGAATTGCCAGTTTATGCTTATTTTTTCTGCTTGACAGGAAGCTAATCGATTTGTTTAAACCGAAGGGTAACATAGTCTGGCTGCGTTGTTTTGGATGCGTTGTTTTGCAAAGCCTCACAAGTGTATATCTACAGACACCATTGCCAAATGGCTGAAATTTGTTTGCGCAAAGCAGGGGTGGGGGAGCAGTTCACTACGCACAGTACCCGTGCTGCTGATACCTCTGCTGCCAAAGCCAGAGAATCATCGAAGAGGACATAATGAAATGTGCGGGCTGGTCTAATGCACATACGTTTGCCCGCTTTTATAACAGACCCTGTGAGGGAACATTGTTCCTATGTGGCAGCCTTGGTGTTCCCTCACAGGGTCTGTTATAAAATCGGGCAAACATTTGTGCATTAGACCAGCCCGCACATTTCATCTCACTCGTCATCCATTGCGTCGTGACGTCATTGGTAAAATTCATCTTCAACTACAAAAGGTAAGTCTCGTTTAATTATATAATTGCACGAATCCCAATACTTTGCTTGCAAAATGGTATGAGCTGTTTCTAAGTGTACTGAATAAAAATGCGTCATATCGAGAAAAACGTGTAAAACGTGCACAGCTTCCCTTATGGTTGAATAAAGATATCAAGGATGCTATGTCACTTTGCAATGAGCTTAAAAAGCACAAAAAATTTGATGCTGATCATAAACAACAATATATAGTTAAATATCGTGTTCCTGAAGCCCAAAGTGTCACTTTAAATAGATCATAGACGTGAAAAGGGACACAGGTAGGCCTACATTGTGGCGCGCCTTGAACACATTTACAAAATGGGTGTCTTCACAACATTAGGCGTCTGTAATAAGGTCAAGTTCATGGAATACTTCTTTTTCACGTTCATGTTTTGTTTTTCAACGTTGTATGGTGCAAAATGGAATGAACACTGGCCCCTAACCTTTAGATTATGATTTTCACAGAGGAAATCTTTTAAACATTGCTACGTTTTGTCCTTCTGAAGAAAAACAGTCTATCATGGCATTTATGTGAGAATCAAGATAATGTATTCTGGAAATTAAGGGACATTTTTTAATGTACTTTGGAGTTTGAGACAAACAGTAACAGAGCATTTTGAATATTAACCCTTATCATTCGGAATACACCAGTGTGTGCAACAAGTGTGACTAAAATAGTCCAAGGATAGTGCCAGAATAGCTTGGCGCCTCTAGGCGCCAAGCTATTGTGGCACCACCCTTGAACTAAAGCCATTGATCAATGTCCTCATCAGTAAGTACTGTAATGTAGTTTGCAAATATGGCAGTGTACAAATTTGAAGCTGTTAGCCTCAGGATGATGCGGGTTAAAAAGTGTGGAAAAATATGAAAGATAGAAAAAGACCCACTCATTCTACCCCAGACACACCACAGCAAGATAAAGGTCGACTATGATAGTTCAAGGGTGATGCCAGAATAGCTTGGCGCCTATGGGCGCCAAGCTATTCTGGCATCACCCTTGAACTATCATTGTCGACCATTATCTTGCAATGCAACTCAGTCTTCAGAAGACGACTTCAAAGTTTGGGGATTTCGGTCTAGGGGTAGAATGAGTTAAAATGACAAAACAGAACACTGACATTAATTAATTAACTGACAACATAAGAAATCACTTGTTAAGGACTCCGAGGAACAGACTCATCCAGCAAGAGAAGGCATTGTCAGGGCAAGTGTGGCAGTATACATCATCAAATGATGTATTGTGCAAATCGTGCATGAATTTCTCCCTATCAAATGTTTTATAAAAACGATACATTATAGTTGTGTGTTATGGGGGAGGTAAAAGGCGCGGCTAAAAGTTAAAACCGCAAACGAACCTTTTTTTCGACTGTGGTCACAATCTTCCGCGTGAACGTACGAGACCACACTACAAGTGCAGAAGCCAAATTGCTCGCGCAGTTCTGGTGCACATGACCGGTCCTCGGTCTGGTGCGAAAATAGCAACAATGGCTCCGCTGGTGCGTTTAACCTAGGTAGAGGGCGAGGTATACCAATTCAGCTAAGGTTTATGCTTCGTGTGACTTTTGAAACAATGCACAGTATGCAAAGTGTACATTATAGTAACAAAAAAGTTACAGAGATGGTGGTAATGACAGGACAGCGACACCATTAAAACAATGAGTTAACACCTTAAATATTACTTGTCTGGACATCACCACCCATTTACCCCCCACACAAACAGAGACGATTTTGAGGTTCAGTAAAAATAAACTTAAAGAAATTTCAACCCCACCTGTATCAATAATGCCGCATAAACATATAAAACAAATTAAGCTCATTAAAATATCAATTGTGTAAGCCTTTACGGGAGCGATCAGCTGTTATCGAGATATGACTAGACTAGCCCTGTTTGCTTACGGTATTGTGGGAATTCTCGATAGGTATAAATGAGACCAAAACTAGACTACATATGATCCGCGATCGCCACGTCACAATCCCGCCCACTACAAGAGCGACGCCATGCGACAATTGCGTGTCTTGCTTAGTCAGTCAGTAGTGTGTCGCAGTCGCGTGACAAAGACGTGTTTTACAGTTTCTTGGAGTTACCACAAATGACGGACTTTATATTCAGTGATATCATGATGTAGCCGAGTCAGTGTGATTTGTCTACACATCTTGCGGAATATGTTGAGGTTGTTAAATTTAAGAGATTTTGTATTTAGCGTTATTTAAAACAACAAAAAGGTTAGAAGCTAACTGTATGAGTAGCCTAATATGATTTACTTAAACTAACATTTGCTAGGTTATTACAGGTTACCAAACGGAAAAGCATAGTGTCGGCCTCTGTCCAGTATGGTCAGTTATTTCTGTCAGTCATGTAGATTTAGCTAGGTTGTGTTAGATACCCGTCAAACGTGTTGAGTAACGATATCATGTGTTGAGGGTGTAAACAGAAGATTGAGCCTTCTCAAACATAAACAATTGCTATCACTTCTGTGTCTTGGTCAACTAAGAAATGAGAGACAGAAGACAGAGCTAAATATTCATGATGTTTTGTTTACACATTTTCACACTTTCGTTTTGATACCTGACTGTAAGTCTGAGTGTGAGCAATCACCAAGCAGGCCACAAAGACCATGCCTGCACTGTGGTAAACAGCGCTAACATTGAGCGACCGAGCTTGGTCAGAAACAACAAAAAGTACGGGTTAGTGTGGAGCCGAGAAAAGAAAATTGTACTAATAGACCGTCAGCTAACTGTATCATATAACCAAGTGTGATTTGCTGAGGTTATTACAGGTGGGACACTAAACGGAAAAAAACCCCAAAAAACTGTCCTATCCAATATGGTAAAATATTTTCGTCAGTTTTTTAATTTAGCTAGGCTTTGTCACGCTAGACCTTTTAAAACAACTGCGTAATGATAACTCGAGTGACTGTGAGCTTGCCAACGTGCTATTTGTACCATTGACTCATTAACCAAGTTAGCATAGGGTGTAAACAGAAGATTGAGCCTTCTCAAACAGAGTCATTTGCTATCACTTTTATGCTGTGAACAACTAAGAAATGAGAGACAGAACACAGAGCTAAACGACTTTGTTTACATGGCCTTAGTAACGGCGCTCCCGCGTGAACGTGGTTACTAAGGAAGAACTGGTGTGGACAGCCATACTGACTGTGTGCGTGCGGGCTTAGCTGTGTTGCCGCGCAGGGGCCGCTAAGCCTACCGAATTCGCGGCCCAGTGATGACACCCCACGTTCAGGGTGTAAACAGATGATTGAGCCTTCTCAAAACAGAGTCATTTGCTATCACTTTCGTGACATGGGCAACTAAGAAATGAGAAGCAAAACACAGAGTTAAACGACTTTGTTTACATGGCCTTAGAAACGGCGCTCCTGTGTCAGACCGGTTGCTAAGGCTGTAGACTAAGCTGTCCTGGGCATTCACTGGAGTGACTATGCCACCAACGTCGAGGTCCTTGAACAGGCAGAAACTGTGAGCATCGAGGCTTTGCTGTTGCGGACGCAGCTCCGCTGGGCGGGGCATGTCTCCAGGATGGAAGATCATCGCCTACCCAAGATCACCCTGTTTGGCGAGCTTGCCACTGGACACCGAGACAGAGGGGCACCAAAGAATAGATACAAAGACTGTCTCAAGAAGTCACTTAGTGCCTGCCAAATAGACCACCGCCAGTGGTCTTCGCTTGCTGTGGACCGTGACACCTGGCGCTCTACCATTTACAAGGCAGCCGTCTCCTTTGAGGACTCTCGCAGAGCTAGCCTTAAGGACAAGCGGCTCAGTAGAAAAAACAGAGATGCCGCAACTCAGAACCCTGCCCAGAACTTCCCCTGCAGCCACTGCGGTCGAACCTACCTGTCCCGGATTGGCCTCCACAGCCACGAGGAGGCCTGCAGACATCGTGGACAACCCCTATAAAATCTTCGTTTCGTGAAGTCAAGCCAAGAGAGAGACTAAGCTGTGTAATCAACGGCGTTCTTCTGTTAACACCGGCCTTGGTGTTCACAGTGCGAACGTGGTATCTAAGGTAAACATAAAGTCCTGGGCTTAGCAACTGGTCCAACGCGTCGGACGATTCACTAAGGAAAACAGATAGACACGGCCTGAGCAACCTATGCTGCCGGCGCCGCAGACTACGTCAGCGCAAGTTTTTAATCTACCCATGTGTTAAACAACTGAAGTGTGGTAAATTCCATGTTGTGGACAACTAAGAAATGAGAGACAGAACATGGAGCTAAATGACTCTTAACACACTGTTAACACCCTGGCGTTCACAGTGCCAATGTGGTATCTAAGGTAAACAAAAAGACCTAGGCTTAGCAACTGGTCCGATGCGTCGGACGATTCACAAAGGTAAACAGACAGACATAGCCTTAGCAACCTATGCTGCCGGTGTTCTGACTGGAGCTTACAATAAATATTCATACATATTGAATAAAGATTTTGTGTGTGCGTGTGTCTGTGTGTGTATGTCTGTCTGTGTGTGCATGTGTGTATGTGTGTGTGTGTGTGCATGTGTGAGTGTGTGTGCGTGTGTATGAATACGTGTGTGTGTGTGTGTGTGTGTGTGTGCAAACGTGTGTGTGTGTGTGTGTGTGTGTGTGTGTGTGTGTGTGTGTGTGTGTGTGTGTGTGTGTGTGTGTGTGTGTGTGTGTGTAAGAGATAAGAAAAAGGGTAATCCTGGACATTTATACCAATATCTCTAAGCCAATATCCAACAAGGCTATTTGTTAAAAAATGACCATGCACAACACAAAATAACTATTGTTATCAAGTACCTACATACACTTGATAACATATTTTCAAAGTCGCCTACAGATACTTGAAAACAAATTTCCAAAGTCACCTACAACTGCCAACTAACTTTACAGGTAACTTTTAAAGTTCTTATAAATTAGTTGGCATAATTTCTTATAAGTGACTTAAAATAATAACTTATAAGAAACTAAACATAAGAACTTGTAAGTTCTTGACCAAGTCATTAAGACACTCGGGCAGATTTCCCAAGTTACAAGGACAACAAAAAAAAATTTTTTTTGTCAATAGTGCTCGGGTGGTGGGGTGGATGGCGTCAAATGGGCAGGCGTGAAAGGCATGAATCTCTTTGCGAAGTGTAAGACAAAAATAATGAACGATTACCAAAACTGATCTTTACTTGCTTAAAAGACTTTGCACTTTTTCCATTGTTTCTTTTACGCCTATTTTCTTCCCTTCTAAAAAGATGCCTTTAGTTCTTCAACATTCACGGATTGACTACGCATCTTATTCTGAATTTCAGACTTCTGTTGTTTGTAATTGGTCAAATCATCCTGCATTCTCCTAAATTCATCATTGTCAATTCTATTGTCTTCCAAGGCTTTACTGATAATAAGTTTCATACTACTCAGCTTTGCACCTGCAAGAGTACTCAATGCTTCATGCTTCTACAACTTTTTATGAAATCTTTTGTTAAGGGTTTCCAAATCAAAGCATGCCAGGCATGTGACAACGCCAACACCTTCAATAGCAATTCCGATTATACTACCGATTCCCGTCACAAACAGAGCTATACCCCCTACAGAACATCCAGCTGAAACCACACCCACAGCCATTGATGTGTTTTGTACAGAATTGAAAACTGTGCTATACTGTCTTTTACACCTGGAGTATTTTGCCTCTTCACCTTCCAAATACTTCAATATTTATTAATCGGAATGAGTCTGCCTGTAATGTTTTATCGGGCACAATCGGCTCAGTTGGCGGTAGTTGTGGATACAAGTTCACCATATTTTTATGACAAATATTTTTTTTATTTAATCAGCGATTACATTTTGCAACCATTCGAAAGAATATAATTTGCTAGCGTAATAAAACGAAACAAGATCTATGTGTTCTAGCTTTATGTAACTTAGAAAAACCAGAGATGTTTTATCTACTACTATCTTAACAGCTGGAATACTACTCGATACTTCAACAACATCTGTGCCTTTTCTAATAGCAATAAAGACCTTTGTTGACTCTGACACTGTGCTATCCCACGTAAGTTTGATTCACTGTGCAACATCCGCTTCTTTGGCAGAATCCACAGACCTCATGATAATTTCAAATACTATTGTTGCTTCTCTAGCTATGGTAAACTTTGCTGGTACAAACACGACAGAAGTATTTGATCTACCCTTTCTATTTGTAAGAAGATACCGTCGTTTCTCATACTCTTGCACTTTTAGTTTTTCTCTGCTATTGTTGTCTGGGGCAAAGCTCGGAACAAGGCTCACAAGCAACAGCCCAGAGTAAACAACTTTTCTAAATACTAAGGCACCTTCATCATTAGTATATAAATACATCAGGACTAATATATTCAAACTTTATGTCCCAGTCAATTGCGGGTGTGGGCGGTGCAGGCGTAGGCACAGGCGCAACTACCCACTTGCTAAACACATTTTTTAAGTTGTAGGGCACATTATTTACAGGAGGAGTAGGAACAGTAACATCACAAAGCTGGCTAAGTTAGGAATTGTCCTTTGAGTCCCATCTTTCATGTCATCAATTACTTTCCGCTTGTACATGCCAAGGGAATCAAGTTCAAAACCATACAATTCCCCCACCTCACCTTCTTTATCACCGTGTTTAGTTTAGATGATGCTGATGTATTCTACTGTTGCAAAGATCTTTGGCTCGCAGGAGAAGAAAGAGAAGACCATGATTATTTACCAAGGTATACAGTCTGATAATGTTGCTAAACTCAGAATCAATGCAGGTGACAAAACAACCACTACAGTCAAGGATGTTATTGTGGCAGAAACATATGGAAACAGATTTTACATTCCACTTGCATTTTAAATCCTGACAGCACATTTGCCTTATTACCAAGGAGCACTGAATGACCATCTAAGCTTTGAACTAACCTTCAATGACTACTCGAAAGTTATAAAATCATCGGATCCCAATGCAACATATAAGATCTCAAACATCTCTTTGGAATATGAAATTGTCACACATGCTCATCTAGCTACTGACATTCAGAATCAGTACCAGTCAAGACTTCCAATTTATTATGACAGTGTGATAAGACACAGTTTAATACACAAGGACAAAAGTGGTCCAATGTGGAATATCAACCTGAACACACCTGCTAGGTCATTAAAAGGCATTCTTATGTTGTTTGTTAAACCAGGAAGTCCATACAAACGAGATTCAGAAAAATTCTACAATCCAAAGATAACACATTTATCCTGTTCAATCGAAGGCTGTCCAAATCAAGTCTGCACTTCGGGTATGAAACCTTACCAGCACTACAATGAAATCACAAAGTATTTTCCAGGGGGGAGACTTAAAGAAAAACCAGCAAACATGGCATGCAAAGATCTACATCTGTATGACGTAAGAATTGGTCAATATCTGACAAACAAGTAAGCACTCTGGCTAGACTTACGTAGTACAGATGATGATTACCTTCATGGGTTATTTCGTACTGTCGAAAATGGCAGTGACAGAATTATAATTCAGGTACAAAAGAAGACTGAAACCGCTGGCGCAATAAATATATACCTGTATTTGATTTATGACGCACGACTAAATATCCAAGAAAGCAGACTTAGTGGTCATGTGTATTAAAATTATATTGTGTTTTAAAATAAACTTGATGACACTCAACCCACACTGTGGTTTGTTTTGTGGTGCCACAGGTTGTGGGAAAACTGAATTTGTTCTTGACCTCATACAAACAAGATACATCCATCGTTTCAAAAACAGTGTGATATTCTGTCCTACTATTACACACAAGAAAGCTTATCACAACTGTTTATTCATTTGGACTGACAACAACATTTATTTAGTTGGCCCTGAGAAAAAACTGAATGACTACCTGCAGTATTTTTACAAGCAATTTCAAGGACAGCCAACTTTGCTTATAGCTGATGATTGCTCAACAGAAAAAGATATTGTTAATAAGAGAAATACATTAGCAGAACTTGCCTTCAATGGCAGACATGCCTTAAAGACAGATCAGCCCACTGGGTATGGATTAGTAAATTAATTTATATTTTGTTTTGTCCATAAAAAATGACAGACGGACAAACGAAGCAAGCAGCGAAAGCGGTTGATGTTACAGACTACTTAGTTATATCCAGCACTTTGAAGAGATAAGAACACATTACAAAAAAAAACCATTTGCGCTTGCTATAACACCAATAGCAGTTCCAGTGGTAATATATGTGACATATAATGTGACTTTGGAATATATTGATGAAATACCATTTTTTGAGTACATTGCTGGTGATTTTAGGACACATAGCTTTAAAGTTGATGATGACTGGTTTCAATCAGTGTGCGAACACATGCACCAACAAATAAAAAAACTAAATGTTTATTTTGTAGGTGTTACAGTCAATAAAGTGGTATTACACAAAGTATAATTTTTTTCTATTTATCATTTGTCAGACAAATAAAAATGATGGACAATGCCCAAAGCTCGTTAAGCCCTTCAAGCCTAAGAAACATATTTCACACAACAGACTTGCCTATATCCAATAGTTATAATGTTTATGAATCAACAGAAAGATCTTTTTCTGTCATTCAAAATAATCTTCTTTCAGCGAGTGTAAAGATTCAGGTTGTTGCTAAAATAGAATTTAACAGGCTAGATGGTGAAGTAATCGTATCATAATATCTTGACAAGACAACACACAGTTAATTCAAAAGGAAAATTGGAAAAAGTGATTAGAGAAAGACTGTTGCCTGACTTCTTAGAAGCAATTGACAGAGCTAGAATTAAGGGGTCTGGTTGGCATGAAGGATATGTACATGAACTACAACTGAGGCAGTCAAGATATCCTATATTAGGCAAATCATGGTTGCCACTGCCAACTGAGGTTGCAAACAAAAAGGCTGTTGCCAATATTGTAAACAATGATAATTTCTGTTTCATGTGGTGTGTGCTTGCCAAACTGCACTTTCTAAAAAACAAAACCTGAGCGTGTATCTAACTGCACCAAATTTGTAAACGAACTCAACTTCAGTGGCATACCATTCCCTGTTAAGATGGAGGATATAGATTTGTTTGAAGAACTAAATCCTGGCATATCTCTGAATGTGTATGTATGGGATAATGACTCTCCTAACAAGTTACAACCATTTAGAGCATCACCACTTGCCCCAACCTATGGACAGCCAGAAGATAAGCATTTTGACCTTTTGCTAGTAAGCCATGGTGATAACTTTCACTTCTCATTATCAGAAATGTCACGACTAATTCATGGACATACAACAAACCATGATGGGAAACAGAAAGTGTGTAAAAGATGTTTACAAAGGTTTTCTCCATAAAGTTGGCACATAATCATGTCCAGCACTGTAGGTCAGCTGATGACATTCAAACAATACTTAGGTACCCATATCCTGGTAGTCAGGTATATTTTAAGAACTATGTTAATCAGCAAAAGCTGCGGTTTATAGTGTATGCTGATTGTGAATCCATGGTAGTACCATATGATGGTCCTGTTCCAGAATAATTACCAAAGACTGTAAAATTGAGTGACCAAGTGGTGTGTTCCTTTGGATACATTGTTGTTAGGTCAGACGGTGAATATACAAAACCTGTTATCTACAGAGGTTAAAATGCAGCAGCTGAGTTTTTAACAGCTAACTAGACACCTGCATAGTCAGGTAGTACATTATCTGGAAAACTGTCAGATGCCTTTGATGATGACAGAAGAAGACAAACTAAATTTTGATACAGCGGAGACATGTTGGATTTGTGAACAACCTCTGGGGGGTGATAAAGTTCGCGACCATGACCACATAACTGGGCATTACAGAGGTGCTGCACATGGTGGATGTAACCTAAAACTAAAAATAGATCCCAAGGCATATAAGTTGTCTATCTTTTTCCACAAGGGGTATGATTCACACATTATCACGCGTGCTGTAGATGAGTCTTTAGTTGGTTTGCCCAGACAACTGAAAAATACTTGACTTTTAGGCTCGACAACAAATTAGTCTTTTATGACTCAATGCAACATTTGTCGTTAGGGCTTGCTAGTCTGGCAGAAGGTCTGACTGAGTTTCCAATAACAAGAAAATATTTGAACCAGAGTTGATCAAGAAAGGAGTCTATCCCTATGAGTAAATTGATCACTGGGTTGTGTTTGAGGAAAGGAGTCTGCCGCCAAAAGAGGCATTTTATTCTGCCTTAAATGGTAAAGGAATTTCTGACTCTGAATACCAGCACGCTCTCGTTGCATGGGATAAATTATCGACTACTATGACCAGTACTTGAAAGCTGACCTTTGTGTGCTAGCAGACGTATTTGAAAGTTATCATGAAACTTTTTTTTTTTTTTGCACTACAGTCTTGACCCAGCTAGCTACATAACTAGTCCTGGCATGACATGGGATGCATTTTTAAAATCCAGTAAGATATATATGGATCTGCTGTCTGATTGCACAATGGCTGAAATGGTTGAACGCGGATTTAGGGGAGGCATAAACATAGCTGCAAACAATTATGCCAAAACCAGCAACAAATATCTTGATTGCTATGGTGACCTTGACTTTGACCCCACAAGGTCAAGGTCATTCATTGCGTACTTGGACGCTAATAACCTTACGGATGGGCGATGTGTGAGTTATTGCCCTTGAAAAACTTTTGTGTGCATGATTTGTCACAGTGTGACACAACAGAGTTAACAAACTGTATTATGACTCATGACCCGAATGATGCAAAGGGTTGGATCTTTGAAGTCGACCTGGAGTACCCACACCATCTACATGATTACCACAATGATTATCCATTAGCTGTTGAGAAAATGTCTTTGACAGGAAAAAAAAGAAAACACCAAACTTGTGCCAAATTTGAATGACAAATTTAATTACATTTGTCACTATCGCCTACTGCAGTTTTACATCAGGCATGGGTTAGTACTAAAGAAAGTTCACAGAGGCATAAGCTTTGACCAGTGTGCTTTCATGAAAGATTACATAATGAAAAACACAGCCCTTCAAGCAAGAGATGGCAACACTGTATTTGACAAAGACTTCCTTAAGCTTATGAACAATGCCTGTTTTTGGCAAGACGATGGAAATCCTCATCACTGCAAAGATGTGAGACTGGTCACAACTAAATCAGGTGCTATTAAACTTACAGGCAAGCCACAGTACACAGGGTATAAAGAGTTTCATTCATCATTGTATGCAGTGACACTCAAAAAAAAAGACAAGCCAGTATTCATTGGTATGGCAATACTTGAGTTATCAAAATTATTAATGCTTGAATTTTACTATGATTACTTTAAAGTGTAGCTCTTGGGTGCCCAGCTGCATTTCATCAAATCATGAACTACAGTCATTTTGTGATATAAAATATATTTATCCAACTGAAAAAGGCACGAGGAATGGAAATATGTGCACGGTTTATTTTGTATTTGCGTAGATACTTTGATATTAGCAAAAATAAAACCTGGCCTCCGGAAAAAAAATCTTCGGCAATCTTCGGAAAAGTCACGTGACATGACGTCACACACCTGACACGCTTGGTCAGTCCGCTCTGTTCCCGTTTGTGGAAGCATCAACACCACACCTGGACTCGTACTGGACTGCACGCTGTGTGATAGTTGTATCGTTTTCAGTTTTGCGCGAACTCTTTGTGTGGTGATCTAGAAATATGCCGGGACATATGAAATTTGCGAAAAAGTTGATAATAAAACCCGGAGCCATTCCAAGCACCCGGCCGATCGGCACTTCACCAACACCGTCCATCGCAGCGGAGAAGAAGCACAGAAATGTCCTCGCAATGAAGCTGTAACTGGCGAGAGAGGAAAGCCACAGTATCAACTATCATATCAGCCACCTGGTAGCGGTGTTACACTACTGCTGATTTGAATTCAATCTGTAACTGCAGTTTGTATACGTGCATGCATAATGATGCATGGTGATATACAACACAGGAAAGACTTCCAGCTTTTGCCTGCTAATGCTTATCCTTGTGAAATCCTTTGTGCGGATACTAAAACAGTATTGCACGATTTCTTCGGAATCGCACATTTGTATAATAATTGTATAAGACTCTTAGTATAAAGCAGTTACATTTGAATTAATTTACACAGTAGGTGTGTAAGCTATATCATCTGTGGATGAGCTGAAATTCTTTTAATTGCTTAAACTGCAGGCTACAGAAAACACTGAGACACAAGCACACTGCCTTCAGTTGGCTGGGAATGTGAACAAGGTCAGTCTCCTGTGTATTGTCAGGGTTGGGCATTAAATGCAATGGAGGACATCTTCCTGCTAGATAGAATTAGTTTGCTGTAAGTGCAAAGCATTGTGCAGTGAACTGCGACAAGGGCTGCTCATTGCCGCGCAACAGAGGATTTGGTCACATTTTATGCACTGCATTGTTTAATGTAAGGAGATCAGTTCAGAAGGTTGCCGCAATGTCAGACAGAGATTGTATGTCGCTATAGCTTGTATCACAGATAACTGATGCACGTATTTATTCTGGAAAGGTGTTCTGTATGTCTGTATGATTCATACTGCTACCATCATACTGAAGAGACCACTGGACTTGTGTGATTTTGCTAACACGCAAAGCATCAAACTTGTTTATCTATAGATAATATATATTTTTAATATTAACTGCCATTTAACCAGGGACCTCTATTTTACCTGCATGCATATGTGTTACAGGCACAAACTGGCGGCCATGCATTATAATGACAACAGCAACAGGTACCAGGCGACCACCAAAGAAGGAGAACCAAGATTCCAGGTCTATTATGGCAAGGCAAAAAAACTGTGAAGTTCATGTGAGGCCACTCACAACAGAACACACATACAGTAAGAAAACTGTTATGTTACCAAACGTTATTTGAATTACAATAGCAGACACTGCTGTCATTTAAGTTGTTATGGATGTGGCGCCTGCAGGGTGATGTCAACTTGTAATGCGCATCCACTCCATGCCAGCAGCATGCTCAAGGCGCAACAAGAACAAAAATTGAATCTAAACTTTGAGACTTGTCCTCTGACATGGGGACGTAGCTTAGTGGATAAGACACTGCGCTGTCAGTCGTAAGATCCCGGGTTCAAATCCCCTGGTAGGCAGGAATGGGATGTGGACTTTTCCTCATTCCCATTTAGTCAATTCGACGTACAAACTCGTACGTTGCCTGTCTCGCCTTCGTGTGTACAGCACGCATAATCATCAAGTGCGTACGTTAAAAATCCCATTACTACTATTCAAAAAGGGTAGGGCCGGTGAAATGGAAACAGAAATATATCACATTATCGAAGTTAATAGTAGGGTGGAGGTTTGCACATAAAGTAGTTCTTAGTAGCAGCAGGCTTTGAAAGCTTCAGCTTCCACCCTACAGCGCATTGAGAATCTTTAATTAGATGGATATGTGCGCCTCGGAGATACCATACCATAGTT
This sequence comes from Semisulcospira habei, assembly GCA_036245525.1. Classification (NCBI taxonomy): domain Eukaryota; kingdom Metazoa; phylum Mollusca; class Gastropoda; family Semisulcospiridae; genus Semisulcospira; species Semisulcospira habei. The sequence continues at coordinate 18,276,697 of BTPG01000007.1, read as the reverse complement.
GCAATGTCATCACTTTCCTTGCATTCTGAATGCCGTTTACTACCTACAGAATTTACAGCAATTTGTTTATTGTAATGTTGCACTGAGATGTCGGAATTTCTGTTCATGTAGTTCTAGCCCCACTTGTTAAGTGAAAAATAAGCTGATATTAAGTTATTTTTTTAGGATATGCTGTTAAACTGCAAGGGGCCCTCCTCCAGAGGCACAGTGAAGGTCATGGGACCCTCCGCAAAAGCATTGACCACATCCGAGAGGAAGAGCCTGACTACCTGACCGAGAAGGCAGACTATGTGCCAAGAGATGAGGCGGTAGCCAACCATCTACATGTACATAGGTTCTGCCCCAGACAGACCATGTGTGATGAGGATAATTTGGATGGCCCTGCAGATGATGTCAGTTATCTGTCAGAATGACTTTTGTTGTTGTAGTAGGTTGTGCTGGATGCAGGCTAGCATAGCGTTTTGTCTTTTGCTGTAATAATTGCACAAGGAAATTTCCATCTTATGGACAATAAAGTGATTTGTAATTGTAACTTTCTGCGTGTAACTGTAAGACGCACACTGCCAGCACTGGTTTTTAAATAGCGGATTTCACAGATACCTGATTCATGTATTTATCAGGGCTCACAATCATCCGCCGTTCGGCGATAATCCGCCGTTGAAGGTAACCTTTCCGCCGCACAAATGACAAGATTCCGCCGTAGGAGAGGGAAGAAAAAAAAGCGATTCAATTTTTTCGCTATTCTGCCGTATTTGCATTTTGCTCTTTGCTGAAATCGCTATGTTACCGGAAGTAGCACAAGCTACCATTTTCGTTTGAAAATGGCGCATCGCACAATCGTACAGCGTTGTTCAAAATTTGATGATGACAGTTTAAGAAACAAAGGGAGATGCGGTGGAGTTTTGGTCAGTGTTTGCTTCTGTTGCTTCTATATCTGTTCTGGTATGTCTGTTACAATATATAAAACCGCGTACCGCCTCTATACCTTCATGGTTTTATGTTCCACCTTTTTCATGGTGGATCGTTGTGAGCCCCGATTTATTCTTTTGCCACCTGGAAAGGTGTTCTGCATGTTTGTACGATTCATATTGCTATTGTGATACTAAAGAGACCACTGGACTCGTGTTGTGTGATTTTGCTAACACACAAAGCATCAAACTTGTTTAACCATTATTAGTATTAACTTGGACATGCTAGGGCAGGTTGTGCATTGACTGTGATAGTTCAAGGCTGGCAGCAGAATAGTTTAATGTCTGTAGGCACCAAGCTATTCTGACACTATCTGTGAATTATAATGGTCAATTTGTCCAGACCCTTGACATGTATCTCAAAGGAAATTAATAGTTAAATATAATTTAATTCTCAGCATGTAATGAGTTAACATCAACCAGTTTGCTCATAATGAGTATGCATGTGGAAAACTCTACATCAACCAGTTTGCTCATACTGAGCATGACTGTGGAAATCTCTAAACAGAAAATTGAATGCTTGTTGTTGGATGCACTGTAGTAAATACTGCAATGTTTAAATAATGAAACATTAAAAATATATTTTCTTTATTCAATGAACATGACTGGTGGTATTCTTTTCTTCCTGTTTATCTCAGTGCGTGATCTGTTGATTAAAATGATAACCTATATATATATATATATATATATATATATATATATATATATATATATATATATATATATATATATATATATATATATATATATATATATATATATATATATATATATATTATGCTCATGAGTGAAGTTATCAAATGTGAAATACAAATTCAGGAAAATGACTACTTTGCACTTTCCCAGCATTTTTGTTGCATTGTCTTCATCATAGGTGCCTATTTTTCTTTTTAGCGCAGAATAGGGTTTAATTTTGTAAATATGTAAGTTTCCATACACAAGAGTAATAATGTACTGATTTCTGTCTTTCCATCTGCTAACTTGTACACATGCGTACTTAAACATAAGAAATGTGACTAAATAGACGCAGAAATTTAAATCGCGTTTTTGTACGTGCATACTTTTGACAAATAATAACATGCACACCCTTTGCTGAATTTCCTTTGCTCACACGTAGTCACCAATGTTACCTCTCTGACAGAATGGGTACATAGAACTGGTCGAAGTAATGAACAAGCCCAAATAGCTTTACAAATGTCTATGTCATCTACATGCACTCTCAGCATAATTCACCCATTTGTGCATGGTAGTTATCTGTCGGAGTTACTTTTGTTGTAGTAGGTTGTGCTGTATGCAGGCCAGCACGTTTTTGTCTTTTACTGTAATAATTGCACAATGAAATTTCCATCTAATGGACAAAGTGGTTTGTAATTGTAACTGTCAGCGTGCAAAGAGCACACTGTCAGCACTGTTTTTTTTTTTAAATAGCTGATTTCACAGATACCTGATGAATGTATTTATTATTTTGCCACCTGTCGGAGTTACTTTTGTTGTAGTAGGTTGTGCTGTATGCAGGCCAGCACATTTTTGTCTTTTACTGTAATAATTGCACAATGAAATTTCCATCTAATGGACAGTGGTTTGTAATTGTAACTGTCAGCGTGCAAAGAGCACACTGTCAGCACTGTTTTTTTTTTTTTAAATAGCTGATTTCACAGATACCTGATGAATGTATTTATTATTTTGCCACATGGAAAGGTGTTCTACATGTCTGTATGATTCATACTGAAGAGACCACTGGACTCGTGTTGTGTGATTTTGCTAACACACAAAGCATCAAACTTGTTTATCTATTATTAGTATTAACTTGTACATGCTAGGGCAGGTTGTGGACTGACTGCGATAGTTCAAGGCTGGTAGCAGAATAGATTGGCGTCTGTAGGCGCCAAGCTATTCTGACACTATCTGTGAATTATATTAAAAATAATGGTCAATTTGTCCAGACCTTGAAATGTATCTCGAAGGAAAATATAAATTGCAATTTTATCCTCAGCATGTGATGAGTTAACATCAACCAGTTTGCTCATGAGTATGCATGTGGAAACTCTAAACAGAAAATTGAATGCTTGTTGTTGGGTGTACTGTAGTAAATACTGCAATTACACTCATGAGCATATATATATATATATATATATATATATATATATATATATATATATATATATATATATATATATATATATAATTTTTCAATAAATTCTGAGAATGCTGTGCTAATGCCATGGAATTCCAGGCTGGTAAGCTTGCATTGTGTCATCAGCTGTCCTTTTGTGACTGCATCGCTTATTAGATCTTTTGAGCCTTCCACTGAACACCTATCACATAAAGCAATAGGGACTACCCCCAGGCGCCCCGCCACCCGCTGGAGAATATCCAGTGTTCCCCCCCCGAGGGGGGATGCTGGAAAATATTCTCAAACAGATATTGGACCTGCTGAGTAGATTTAAAGTTTTTGCCGCCTACGACCGGTTTCGCTCCAAGAGGGAGCTCTTCAGGTAGGCATACGGCGTAACCTGAAATTGCAAACACAACAACATGTACTAGATGCCGCCTCCAGAATTGGACTGGCAGCAACCACTAGTCCAGCTTGGATTGCATCCCTAAAGCTTTATGGGGTGTTGCAGTGGAAGAAGACAGACTAATTTTGAAAAGGCAACACCTAGGCAATTTTGTGGTACAATTATTCTTTACTTTTAACAAAGGCATCGCCCAAAGCCAAAAAATGCACGCAATCAGAGTAGCTCCAAGGGATGTAATTTTTCAATAAATTCTGAGAATGCTGTGCTAATGCCATGGAATTCCAGGCTGGTAAGCTTGCATTGTGTCATCAGGACATCAGCTGTCATTTTGTGACTGCATCGCTTATTAGATCTTTTGAGCCTTCCACTGAACACCTATCACATAAAGCAATAGGGACTACCCCCAGGCGCCCCGCCACCCGCTGGAGAATATCCAGTGTTCCCCCCGAGGGGGGATGCTAGAAAATATTCCCAAACAGATATTGGACCTGCTGAGTAGATTTAAAGTTTTTGCCGCCTACGACCGGTTTCGCTCCAAGAGGGAGCTCTTCAGGTAGGCATACGGCGTAACCTGAAATTGCAAACACAACGCATGTACTAGATGCCGCCTCCAGAATTTGACTGGTAGCAACCACTAGTCCAGCGTGGATTGCATCCCTAAAGCTTTATGGGGTGTTGCAGTGGAAGAAGACAGACTAATTTTGAAAAGGCAACACCTAGGCAATTTTGTGGTACAATTATTCTTTACTTTTAACAAAGGCATCGCCCAAAGCCAAAAAATGCACTCAATCAGAGTAGCTCCAAGGGACGTAATTTTTCAATAAATTCTGAGAATGCTGTGCTAATGCCATGGAATTCCAGGCTGGTAAGCTTGCATTGTGTCATCAGGACATCAGCTGTCCTTTTGTGACTGCATCGCTTATTAGATCTTTTGAGCCTTCCACTGAACACCTATCACATAAAGCAAAGCAACATATCTATGTTAAAGTCGCCTAGTAGCAACGGATCACAGTTAGGTAGGCCAACTTTTTCTACTGCATGCAATAAATCGTCGTACCATTCAAACTTGGCTGATGGGTTACGATAACAAAAGCCGATGAAGACGGGTTTAGTTTTTGGAGCCCTAAATTCCAACCAAATGCACTCAACTTCCGGAGTTTCTATGTCCTCACGCCTTTTTACTAAATGTTGGACTGAGTTATGGATGTAAACGGCAAGCCCAGTCTGACCAAGTACACGAGGGTCACGTCGAGTGATGCTAAAGTTAGGTATGTGAACGGCTTCATCGCTTATGTCGGAGTTAAGTCGCGTCTCACTAAGACCAAACAGGTGGAATGGTTCAGACGAGTTTAGAAAAACATTCAAATCGGCCACCTTGTTAAAAAGATGGTAGATGTTCAAGTGACCAGTTTGAAGGCTTCCGTGTGTCTGAGCATTATGGGTCATGTTGAATTTTAACTTTCCCAAATGAAGTGCAACACAATACAAAAAAATATATAAACAGAGGGAATAGGGAATAAAGTTTCAATGCAGTAAAGCGCGGCTGAAGTTATAGCACCTCGTATCAAAACGTCACAAATGGTGTCCAACACAGCGTTATCAAATGAAGATCGCTTTTGATTAATAGTGTATCCACGTAATAATGCTGCGCAAGCTGTCTAAATAAATGAACAAATGGTGCAGCCTGCGATGTGAAGTATCGTAACCGTACTGTCACAATGAAAACTTAGCGGAGCTTTGGTAATCAAACCAGGCGAGAAAATCACAGAAGTTGAGGCACACAGTCAATCACTGCTTTGGAATAAATCACAAGCGAACGCAGAAGAACCGTATATAAAGAAGCACACGTAACACTGACGTAATAATGAACTGCCTCACACACCCACAGTGAAATCTGTGAAGCACAACGGTGAAGGATCACTGATCACACGACACTGAATTACCAACCGCGTAAGTAGCTGACGTATCCATTGGCACCATTCGCTGTGGGCACCTGGCATAACTGGTGGTACGGTGGCAGACTATTAACCGGATAAGCAGATACACTGGTTGGTGGGCGATGATTCGACCACACACCATGGCAACCATCCGGGTACTGTGGTTGTTGCCAGGGTGCTGCAGTTGAAGAGTTGGTATGTATTTGCAGCAGATGATGGTATTGGAGTTGCTGCCAGTCAGGAACCGGCATGAAGGGCATCTGTTGTAGATGTTTCTGCTCCTGTTGTAAATGTTGTTGCTGCGCCTGTTGTAGCTGCAGCTGCTCCTGCTGTTGAAGTTGTTCATGGTCCTGTGGTTGAGGCTCCTGGCGTAGAGGTAGTTGTACTGGTGATGTGGGACCAGCAGAACCGGATACAATAGTGTCAGAAGTGGAAGTGCCACTCTGTACATTCAAGCTACCACCAGCTAAGGCCTCTGAGTAGAGTTTCGTCTTAGTGGTCGCCTGAGAGCTTCTGTGCTGGTGAGTAATTGCATCAGCCTGGTTGATAGCTGGACCACCGTACTTGATATTGCCGGCAAGCCTCCGGGTTCCCACGTGGGATGGATGAATGGGGTCAAGTCGGCCTTTGTTGTCCACACGGTACAGCGCCTTCCGGGGAAGACCGCTTGGGGCTAGGAACACGCCCGCATTGTCAACAAAGATAGCGCGCATCTTCTTTGCCACATGGCACAGATTTGCGTTGGAGGGGGAAATACGTTGGTTAAGGCGAGAGTTTTTCCCCTGGGCAGCAGGCCAAGATGGATGAAGCCTGGATGCTTGCTTTGGGGAACACGCCTTTCCAAGAAGTGACCAGTCTCTCCCACTGCTGACTGGTGATTTCATGCGTCTTGCAATCGTTCACCCCTACGTGGAAGGTGACCAGTTGGACGCGGGGTGACTGCGGCTGCTGCTTGAGCCAGTCAGTCAAGTGGGAGATTTGCAGGCCGGATATTGAGATGACCTGTACCTTTTCGCCCTGGTACATGGTCATCTTCTCTCCCTTGAAGTTTCGCACGACGGAGTCCCCGATGACGAGCGTGGTTGTGTCTACCTCTACGTTGTGATCAAAGACCCGCTCGCACGGAAGAAAACAAGCTATACACACTGAAATAATAACACTCTTGTAATAAATCTTTATGTTGACAATGGTTTTCTTATCTTATTATTGTCTTTCATCCCCAGCCACTGTTTCGTTTGCAAAGGCACATGTTATACAGTATACAAAATGATCCAGGTGGACCAACCCCATAGTAACACGTACTCTTGTAATAAATCTTTATGGTTTTCTTATCTTATTATAGTCTTTCTTCCCCATCCGCTGTTTCATTTGCAAAGTCACATGTTATACAGTATACAAAATTATTCCAGGTGAACCAACCCCATAGTAACACTCTTTTAATAAATCTTTCTGTTGACAATGGTTTTCTTATCCATTAAGGCCAAAACCACTCGTTTTCAGAAGAGCTTTTATCCCTTGGCTGTTCAGTCCCTGTCTAAAGTGGCTGTGATATGATACAACTCAGCAGATTGACTCAAAGTCCCTAAGTTAGAATTACATACAGCCCATCTTGGTTGTTTATATTTCTGTTATGTTCTATTAAACCTCTCCTTAAACAAGATATACAGTCACTTTACAAATACATATGAATTTTAGTTAATCTGTTTCATTGTGCAGCGGCTCACCTGGCGGTTTTTGTTGTCATAATATGGTTATTATGCTATAGATTTATATATATATTTTACTTACTTAGATGTGTGTGCATACTTAGCACAATAACTGCTATACATATGTGTGGTTTGGTATTTTTGAGTCTGTTTGATTGTGATGTATTTATTTGTGTTTTATGTGTTTGATCTTAATATGGACGCTCGTCAGGTATGCAGCAAAAAAATCCTAATGTTTATGCATCTGGCAATAAAGTTTATCTTATCTAATCATTAATGTTTGTCCAGCACCTATGTCTAAGTGTCGGCTCTTCTGTGATTGCCTGCTGTATCTCAGCTTTTCCAGGAAGTTTGTTCACGACGAGGTCTTTATGTTGACAATGGTTTTCTTATTATTGTCTTTCGTCCCCAGCCACTGTTTCATCTGCAAAGTCACATGCAAAATGATCCAGGCGTCCATCAGATAAAAACAAGCTATACACGCTGAAACCAACCCAATAATAACGCTCTTGTAATCAATATTTATGACAACACAAAATGCAGTGAGTGTGCTCTCTCTGAGAATTTCAATTCATTTCTTTTGTAACTTTTTCAGTCTGTTTGCGATGTAATCCTTAATATTTGTCCAGTGCCCATGTCTACGTGCGGGCTCTTCTGCAATTGCCTGCTGTATCTCAGCCTTTCCAGGAAGTTTGTTCATGACGAGGTGTGTATGGAAATGAGTTTGAACAGTTTTCTCTTCGGCATTGTCATGGAACCCCCAGGGAAAGAGGAAAAGAGGCAAGCCGAGAAACACCTGGCGTTGAGACCTCCAAGCAGACATCAAGAGACTGGGAATCACCTGGAGTAAAATCGAAGGAAAAGCACAGGACAGGAGTCGCTGAAGGTCTCTCGTCGACGGCCTATACCCTGGTAAGGGTGACAGGCGTAAGTAAGTAAGTAAGTAAGTTTTTTCATCAGCTTTGCCCCATGGTTTCCTTTAAAATCTAGTTTCTTTCGAAAAGGAGCTGATGCAGTACTGTCATCATCAAAACTATCTAGATTTTCATCAGGCTCTGGACATCTTTTCTGTGTCATGCTCATTGATTCCTGTGTTGTTGACTTGGTACTTGCTTCATTCACAGGTGCTGTTTTCCCCGAGACCTCTCTGCAAGTTTCTGATGTGTCTTCATTGTTAAAGTCAATCTCTTCATTGCCCAGCTCAGCTCTAATGCAACTCTCAAAATCTGTCATCCCATTGTTAACTGACAAAAGAATATTTGCCACTTTTGCCTTTTGAAGGACGTTTTGAGGTTGGCGGTAGATATGGCAATGTATCCGAATATCATGAACAAGGAAATCTGCCACCTGACACTGGTCCAACTCTGAGATGGCCATTGACTGAGCCAAAGTTGCAACCTGCTTCTTTAACTGAGTAAATGTGAACATGGCTGGGTTTGACATGTTTGCTTTCAGTGCGAGTTCCTTCAGAACATCATGGCCTCAGTAAGGCCTCTGACCAGAAGGTGTGGCAAAGATGTACTGGGAACCAGCGAGAGCTGGCACAGATTGCCTCATTTGAAGGATTCTGTCCACAGTTGTCATCATCTTCTTCGTCAGCAAAATGGGAACACACCTATTAAACTTGCCTCTGATTTCCACTTGCTGAAAATGATTCACCATTCTCTTCTCAACCTCTGTGAGACCATTCAAGATATCTTGATTGGTGATCGATCCAATGTTAGCATTCTGAAAGTCTGATACCTTCATTCTCTGACGTCCCCCCACCCCCACCCCCCTCTCGTTTTCGATTGAAAAGTTATATAGCGCAGAGTTGCTTTAACCACTGTCGGATAATCTTCCAAAACCATCATTGTTTCAAGAAGCTCTTGGACCTTCCTCACATCTTCACATGATGGGATTGGCTTGGGATTGTTCATGGTCATTTTCCCGACGGACTGTCCTGCTGTAGCTGACACACAATCATACCAGTCCCTGGTAAAGACAGAGTCAAACCCCTGCGCCTCAGAAAGCACCTGTCGCCACCTGTCATCTGAACCATGCCCAAGCTGTTTGGATGCCTCTGACTGTTTGATCTGTGAACATTTTTCAAGGCATGGCCTATGCACATTGCGAGATTGCCTTTTTTGAACTGATGTGTGTCCTCATCAATTTCTGCTAGCTCTTTTACAGCCAGTACAGTACGACATGATCAAAGACAGTTGAATTGATCACAGCATTTAAACTTGCGATTTTCATTTCTGACCTCACTCTGTGAATCTTTAATAGTCTCCCTAACTCCCGCATCCTGGAGCTGATTTGTCCAGCCGTGTGTTCTTCAATGTTCCTGCAGTCAAATAATCTCTTTCCATACTCAAGAAGCAAGGGGTCAGTTGTGATGAGACGCCTTATCTCATCATCTCTCTGTCTTGTTAATACATTATGATAGAAGGAAGAGTCAACGTCTAAAGGTATTGGAAGCATTAGCCTCCCACGTCGTTCTGCATCACCTCTTTTAGCGAACTGAAACTCTCCTGGTTTCTGACAGCAATGTTTTGAGTGTACAGATATCAGCTTTCTTTGATAGAGCCCTTTGCAATGGCTACAGGCGAGAAGGTCTTCAACGTTACATCTGTTGGTGCGATACTTAGGAATCAAAGATCCTGATTTCTTTTCAAGAACGGCACAGTTATGCATGTAATCACTCTCATCTTGTAGTCTGATCCATGCTCGATGTCTTTGCTTTGTTCCTTTTATCATCGACAAAATTTTAGCAACTTCTGCCTCATCTGCGTGGACATCTTGTAAGTGCGTGCTCATTTTCAGGACAAGCTTGCTACAGAATTTGCACGCATGTTTCTTGTCCCATTTGTACTTTCCTTTCCCTCTCTGTGACACGTGCACACTTGTTTCTTCTGTAAGCACTCTTTCCGCATCCCACAACGTCATGTTCCTTCTGCCTATCCACATTCTCATTGCCACCCCTAATTCACCAGGTTCCGCACACTGCACCTTGCTGGTACTTGCTTCACTGACACCTGTCTACCCAGAAGCTGCCACTTTGAAATCTAACATAGTCAATACAATACTGTCTGTGTCGGAGTTCCCAGAGATTGACGGTGACCCACAGTCTGAAACCTGTAAGCTCCAGCCAGGAACAAACTCCTCGTCATTACTGTCCTTGTATTTCGATGAGCTTGCACTCTCAGGTCCATCCCAGGCTCCATTTGCCAACTGGAAAAAAAAGCTGCATTAGGACAGAAATAGCCCGATTTTGGTTTAAGAGGCCTTGCAGAAGAATAAAAAGAGTAATCCTGTGTATGACTGATTTATATATATGTGTGACCTCAGTGACAAGGGCTGCCTTCTGCAGCAGCAAAATCCATGTTTTCTGAAAATGTAAGATTTTTCACGCATCTGTCAACCCTGCGTGACCCTTTGTGAGAGGTCACTCAAATTGGTATGATTACAAAGGTCTTGCCACAAAGTATCCTTGGGCCAAAGCTTGAAGAATGTGGCCTGAATAGTCTCCGATAAAATGCCACCATTAAATTTTACCACGGACAACGGACGGACGGACGGACGGACGGACGACCAGTGATCCAGAACATAAACTCACTTTTGCTTCGCACGCGAGCCAATAAAATGAGAATGATCATAGAATCACTTACCAGTTTGTAATTGGGGGTATTCCGTTGCCGTCTATGCACCCTCCTACCAGACGCACCTCTCCGGCACAGATACTGCATGGGCTATCCTTCTGCTGCTCAGGCAGCTGACTAATTTTGCCATGGGCCTTGGTCATGTGCCACGGGAAGGGGCGTGATTGTCGACTTCCATAGATCCCGATGGTTCTGGACATCCTGCTGCCATCTGGCGCTGGATGTGTGCAGAAAGTCCTGAGTGTGGCCAAAATAGTGCGGCAAACATGTCAAATGCAACCATGTGAACTTGACATTTTGGATCAGATATACATAATTACTGCAGTACCTCCAGCCCCCTACGAACAATAACTGGTAATACAGTAAAAAGCGACAACTTTGCACAATCCGAAAAAGCTGTTCGTGGAAGTCTGTTCCTGGAATCGCGAGACAGTTTTGCGTACGAGGATTGAATTAAAATACACACTGAAATCTGCGGCATCATTCTTGTTTTTACGAATGTGTGATGAAGTTACTTTTCGATCACAATCACACATGTCAGAAAAAAGCAACAAAATCGCGTGACAGATTGATCTTGTGATGGTGTTATTGAACAAATTCTTTATTATTGAAGAAGAAAGCTTTTGTAAAAAAAAATCGTGTGGTTCTATTATCTTTGAGGAATAAAGACTGAGTAGCTGATGACCGGCCGAGTAGCAGACGTCTTTTCTCGAGGCGGGTCAGTATCGGTTGACGGTGCAATTGTATCGGATTGGGAGCATCTCAGTCAAATAACTGCGCTGAATAAGTACACTTAGGCGTGCTCTTAAATTTAAAAAAATATATTGCATAACATTCACCTTTGCAAACAAAACAGTGGTACGGGACGAAAGACAATGGTGTTTTGCTTAGTCAGCAAGGCGATAGGGGAAACAACTCAGTTCATGTCACTGCGCAGTCGACCAATCAGTATCAAGCTGATCTATAACTAAGGAAGTTGACACAGACCCTCGCTTCCGTGACAACACAAAACACGAGTGCGTCACAAACACAAAACATCAAGTAAATAACTCAAAATGGGAGAAACTGATTTATTTTACTTTTTATAACTTTTTACCACAAGACAATGCTGAAACAACCTCAGAAAAAATGGGTGTCTGACTTGGGCACCCAGAATTTTAAACACATCCATTTTTTTTATAAGGATGGTAAAGAAAATCACCCATTTTAGGGATTTTGTGCTCTCTCTCTCTCTCTCTCTCTCTCACACACACACACACACACACACACACACACACACACACACACACACACACACACACACATGCACGCACGCACGCACGCACGCTCTCTCTCTCTCACACACACACATACACACACGCACACACACACACACACACACACACACACACACACACACACACACACACACACACACACACACACACTCCAGGCACCACAGCAAAACTACAACAAAATCTTCAGCAATCAATGTTAATCGGTAGGGTAATGGAGTTGGAAAAGGTGTGTTTTTAGCGGCAAAAACCGGCATGCACAAATGTTTCAGCAGATACATTTAATACACATTTCTTAGCTGCTGTTGCTGTCCTATTACAAGGTTGTCCAAACACAACATCACCGTATCAGACATACATCTAATATCTTATGATACATGTGATGAAGCTCTATGCTTGTGCATAGTGCTCGCACAGTAGGATTAGTACGGTATGGTTTTTGTTGACGGTTTGTTTGTGCCGATAGTCCGTGTGGCACTAGACGCACGTGGAAATATGTAAGACATGGTTAGCACGAGATTTTTAATGAGTTCTGTTTAGTGAGTTCTAGGCGGAAGCTGTGACTGTCAGAGGTCTAGATCGGGAGTGCGGGCTGTTTTGTCGTATGGAACGGTTGTGTTTGAGTTACCTAGCCCGCATTCCAAGACTCTGAAGCCTAGATTTCAGGTATGTTTCTATAAACGTAGTATTGATAGTTGTTTAGTTAAAGACAGTATGCGTGGTAAGATTAATGTGGTTGTATAGCGGTGTTCCGGTTTGGTTTAGTATGGTATGTTTAGAATTCGGTGAAGTAACCGATGTTTTTGTATACAGTTGTTTACCGAGTTAGATGACTAAAGGAATATGAAGTGTGTATGTCTAAGCCGCTATGAAGATAGTACGTGGTTGGGTAAGCATAGTCTTTTCCAGGGTATAGAGTAATGTATAGCAAGAGTGTCAGTTAGGCTATAGTCTGTTTCAAGATAGTGACAGAGATATGGGGGTGATACGAAAATAGTTTATGAAGCACGTGTGTGTGTGTGTGTGTGTGTGTGTGTGTGTGTGTGTGTATGAACGTGTGAGTTATTTGTATCAGCCAGGTTACGTGACGTTTCTCATTGATCCAATATGTTGTGTGTTTAGCAAGTGTTACGTTGGGACTTTTGTTGTCTATTCAGAGTTCTTGTAAAGAGTGGAACGACGGACGCCGAGACGTCGAGTCACAGGGGGGACCTACGTGAGGTCATCCCTCCAGCTCTTCTGAGAGTGAGTCTGACTGGGACCAAGACACCCAAGTCAAAACGAGAACTGAGTACCGTACGAGAACGAGGACGTCCGTGCCAAAGAGACAGGACGGCAATAAGCGTACGACGAAGGACTTTCACGCCTAGACGTGAGAAGGACCAACGTAACCAGGCAACAACATCAAACAGGTTGGAGGCAATGTGAGACTAAGACATAGCCTGGCAAAGATATTGTGATACGTGTGTGTGTGATAATAGAACAGTGTACATAGTTGATAATCATTTAAGTCGTTCTTTTTCATTTATAGTGTATAAAGGTTACTTTAGAAAGGGAGCCCGTGTGTTGTGTTTTACCGCATGAATGCGCCCGTCTGAGTCAGTGGCGGTGTATGCGTCTGTTGCGTGAGAGTCTGTGCGTACGACTGTGGTCAAGTCTGCGTGCGTTACAATACATTTTGTGCAGATAGCATGCCTACGTTAGAATAACGATAAACAATGGTTAGCATGGTTAGACTGCAAACGTTAAGCTTAATGTTTAAGCAAAGGAACAATTGAAACGTTGCAAATTAACGTTAGTTTCACGTTAATTTTACAGTAGTAAAAAGCGACGTTACGTAGTGGTTACAAACTAACGTTAGGCTGACGTTTCTTTACCGCAGAAACGTTCGTTCATATGTTACTATGATATAAATCTAACGTAAAAGACTAACTATATGTCGCGTATTCGTTGGTCGGAAATCTCAGGGCAGAGAAAGATTCAGGGGAGGGAAATGTTCGCAATTTTTGCGAAGAAAATTGCGGCACATAGGAGATAATCGATCTGCTGCTTTCTCTGCAAAATGTGCTGATTCACAATATTTCTCAACCGTCTTTTTCTGCGCGTTTCTTCTGCGATCAGCGATACCGAAAAGAATTAAAGCAACAGTAGCGGCAAATGTTGCATAACTGGACCTGGAACTGATAGGCTCTGGCCCTCTCTCACTTCTTCCCCTCGCGCTACGCGCGTACACACACTCTTTCAAGTTCGCTTCGTCATTTTCAAAGTTGTTTTGTGGTCACATTTGTTTACTTCATTACGACGCACTTCGATTTGTAATGTTATCTCGTCTGCTCGAGCGCCGTCTTCTAGACGAGTAACAATAGTCCGATGTCACATAGTTAGCGAGATCATCTTCGGCTTGGCTGTTTCTTTGTCAACACTGCCATTACTTTGAAAGCGTGTGCTTTTGATATTTTCGATGGCCGGATTTTGTTTCCTCTGTCTTTCTTTCCTTCGTTGCATGTTAATCTGTCTACATTAAGTAGCACTTACACTTGGGCCAGGACTGATTTTTCAATAGCTATTTGACAGTGCTCATAAGAACTAGATTTCGGCAGCTAGTCACTGGAAACGGTGAGAAAGATGCTGCTTATGATGTTAAGCCTCAGACAGCTTGAACTAGATAAAATAGATCTACTACATGAAGTTCGCAAGTCTCTACAGTAATTGGTTTTTGTCAGGGAATTTTGTTTGTACTGTCCCTGGGTTGGTTTCTATTTTGTGTATGTGGATCTTCAACATTTTGAAGATGTTACATCGGGTGTTACGATTGTGGTTGTGTTGTCCTGTGAGGGCATGCATGTGTTAATCGTAGGAAACGATCCCATATTTATTTGAGCTATTTTGGTTACGATTCACGTACCTTTTCAGTAAGATTCTCTATCGATTCGCGCGGATAGCAGTTTTGGCTTTGTTATGATACGCTGAGTTTAGTCCGGAAGTTTCTAGCAAGGTCGCGCGGAGAATAGCGGTCGATTTTTGTTTTGCGTAGATTCGCCGAGTATAGATTAAAACTTTTGCGCAGGTCCCGCTGTCTTGTGACCGCGTACGTGTGTCGTCAGAGGAATAGGTAACATTTTGCTACATTGTATTACAGACACTCAAATAGTCATAGTTGTTTACTGTGCGCGTGAAGTTGGCAGCCAGTCAGTGCGGTTTTTGAAAGATTGTGAAACTTCTGGAAAGATTCCGGCTAGAACGTGAACTGCCTTCCATACTTTTGTGTGAGATGATTACACACTAGGATTTGGCGCTGAAATGAGCAGTCGAATTTTTGTATCCTATTGTAGTTATTCTAGAAAAGTCTTTCTTTATTAATATTTATGAGTTTCAGTTACGTGTTTCGTTCTGATTGGTTGCGTTGTATGATTTTCTTGGATTATTCTGGAAATTGGTTGTACTATAAAATATTGGTGCTGGGAAGCGCGGATATACATTGTCTTGCATTGTCAGTTGTAGAGACACAGTTTATCGTAGGTACGTGGCCCGTATTGGGTGTACATTGTGAGAGACGCAGCGTAACGGTGATGTATGTTGTGTGAGAAATTTTGTGTCGCCAATGTGGACATTTCATTTGCAGAAGAGACATTGTATCAGTGTTGGTGCATTTGGAAATGCATTGTGTGGAAATCGCATCGCTGAATTAAAATATTATTGTTGGAACTGTTACTCCAGTATTGTCTACATCCTTATGCCACGTGTGACGGGTTGCAGCTGAATGAACTTTATTTAAAAGAACCTTACGTGCGTGCGTCTGGTGTGTTTATCATACTACGACTACGACCCAACCACGTAACATCGAGATACCATATGCATGTTGATTATCGGTTTTCCAACCCATCGGCTTTAATGGGCCACTTTTTTTCTAGCAGTGGAGATGGGATTTGCAATGAAGGCACTTGATGATTAAATGCTTGGAATGCACACGAAGGTGGACAGGCACCGTAATCAGTCTATACGATATTTCGAATGAGGAAGATCCCCCACCACTCCGGCCCACCACGGGATCGAACCTAGTATTTTCGCGCCAGCTAACAGGCAGCGCTACTGATAAGCGAAGTTCACGTGTTGATCTTACAGAACGAGTTTGTAAAGTGATGATTTAGTAATGGTCTAAAAGCTTGCAGCTGCCTTCAGCAGAGCACTCTCATACATACGGTTTTGTCTGAGAATATTTGAATATTGTATGAGATTGGTCGATCCGCTGAGCGCTTGTCGTTTATACTGTGCTCCGGGATGGCAGGTATAATTTAATCTGTAATTAATCTTTCGTGATCTTTAAGGCAAAAATTATGAAATCAAATCGCTTTCTATCTCGTACATAAAAAAATAATATAATAAAAAGCTACGTTTTCCTTCAAACTAATAGCCGTTAGGATATTAGCTGGAATAAATGAAGTTAACACTGAAAGAAAGCTACTCTATTTCTCGTTGGCTGCGATTCGGCCGCGTACAAGACAAATGCTTACGACAAAATCACATGCGCACGATCTCTTTCTAAAGAACTAAAAGCAAAAAACCCAACCCCCATCCTATCGCCCCTTTTCCGCCGTGAAGAAAGTATTAGAATAACTTTATATAATAATTTAAATTCGAATATCACCTTTGAGTCTTTGTAAATATGATTCCTGTAACTCTTTGTCCAAAGATAGTGTAGATTTTATCTCCGTGTCCAAAGATGGTGTAGATTTTATCTCCTTGTCCAAAGATCGTGCAGATTCTATCAGTCTGAAGTGTTGCGTGTTGACTTCCTGATGCACGCTTTCGTCTTTCGGCATTGCAGTTGCTTTTCTAGTCCCTCGAGAGCTGTCAGTCAGGTGTATGTGATCCTCTGCTGTTTTTTTTCCTGTCAACAAATTTACAACTAGTCTTTACTTTGTGTTTGTGTGTGTGTGTGTGTGTGTGTGTGTGTGTGTGTGTGTGTGTGTGTGTGTGTGTGTGTGTGTGTGTGTGTGTGTGTGTGTGTGTGTGCTTGTAAAGATCGATACGTATTGCGGTTTGAGGTTGTTTGCTGTGTCCCAACAGTAGGCACTGAAACCTAAAATGACAATACAACCCTGCACCACAAGTACCATAATCATATTTGTGACGTGTTCTCACAAAATGGGTGATAAGTCATACAGTTTCACTTTTGAGCAATTTATATCACTAGAATCTACAGACTGTGTACTTTCAAGTGATGTAAAGTGTGAAGTATACATCTTTAAAACTGACTTTATTTGCAAATTAAAACAGGCAAATGATAGAGCAGCCATTTGAAAAAAAATCGAGCCTAAAGTTTTATGGTAGAGGATTGCGGGATTTCCCTATCAGCAGGACCTTCCAAAACTCAGACATAAATTAAACTTGAACACAAACTATCATATTTATAACATAAGTGATGCAAAGATTAGCTGGGTTTATTTTTTTACAGCAATTATTATAGATGTAAACAAACACATCATGACGCGGCAGCGAGAAACAGCTCGGAAGATTTGAACATTCTTAAAGAAAAACAGAAGATAGTGGTAGAAAACCCTTTAAAATAGAAACAAATAACGACGTTTCGGATCAAAGATCCTTCTTCAGGTGACATGGAAACAAACGTAGAACAGAAAAGAACACGACAGAAAGAAAAGACGTCATCCTGTATAGAGAGAATTTAAAATGACGTAAAAAAAAAACCCAAAAAACAAAAAAACAACACACACACACACACATGATGACGTAAATACACATGCACAAAACACGTAACACAAAACTTACGTCTATATACATACACGTCACTGCATACATTCGCATTCACTCGTGCCTGCTGCAGCTCACGCACACACACACACACACACACACACACACACACACACACACACACACACACACACACACACACACTCACTCACTCAAAGGTAGCATCCAGTATCAGCAGTGAGGTCAAGTCTGGCACCAACTACCCATCAGGCCAAGCATACATCCCTAGGGGCGAATGTTCAAGCTGCGCGGATGGTAAGTGCCAAGCCTGTCCGCGAAAAAGGATTCTGTCATTTTGCGGCGGATGAAGTGGGATGTATTTTGCCAAAGGATGCGTATGCTGAAATGTGTGAGGCTATGAGGAGGTTCGTTGAAATGGCGTCCAACCTGGTTGTTGTATCCGAGGCGGATCGAACGAACATGCTCCTCGCAGCGTTCAGGGAGTGTACGGTATGTCTCCCCAACATACAACATCTTTGGGCAGTGAGAACATGAAAGAAAGATGACAGGGGTCCGGTGATGACGGGGGATGTGTTGATGTACGGACATGCTTTGCAGTGTGGTTGCTGACAAGGGTGTGTGCCAGGTGGTAAGGTGTTAGATGCGCGAAATGAACTGTGAACAAGATGATCGCGTAGGTTAGTGTCGCGTTTGTAAGCGACCAGCGGAGGCTCAGGAAATATATTTTTCAATACTGTGTCATTCTGAATGACGTGGAAGTTCCTGAGGAGAATGTTTTTGATGGGGATGTTGTCAGGATGATACGTGATACACAGGACCGGCCGGTCCTCTGCAGCGGACCCCTGTCATCTTTTCATGTCCACCGATCATTCACATGCCAGTCATCGGATATTGTCTACGTCATCTCATGTTCTCACTGCCCAAAGATGTTGTATGTTGGGGAGACATACCGTACACTCCCTGAACGCTGCGAGGAGCATGTTCGTTCGATCCGCCTCGGATACAACAACCAGGTTGGACGTCATTTCAACAAACCTCCTCATAGCCTCACACATTTCAGCATACGCATCCTTTGGCAAAATACATCCCACGTCATCCGCCGCAAAATGACAGAATCCTTTATCGCGGACAGGCTTGGCACTTACCATCCGCGCAGCTTGAACATTCGCCCCTAGGGATGTATGCTTGGCCTGATGGGTAGTTGGTGCCAGACTTGACCTCACTGTTGATACTGGATGCTACCTTTGAGTGTGTGTGTGTGTGTGTGTGTGTGTGTGTGTGTGTGTGTGTGTGTGTGTGTGTGTGTGTGTGTGTGTGTGTGTGTATGTGTGTGTGTGCGTGTGCATGTGCGTGAGCTGCAGCAGGCACGAGTGAATGCGAATGTATGCAATGGCGTGTATGTATATAGACGTAAGTTTTGTGCTACGTGTTTTGTGCATGTGTATTTACGTCATTATGTGTGTGTGGTGGGTTTTTTTATTTATTTATTTATTTTTATTTTTTTATTTTACGTCATTCTAAATTCTCTCTATACAGGATGACGTCTTTTCTTTCTGTCGTGTTCTTTTCTGTTATACGTTTGTTTCCATGTCACCTGAAGAAGGATCTTTGATCCGAAACGTCGTTATTTGTTTCTATTTTAAAGGGTTTTCTACCACTATCTTTTGTTTTTCTTTCACATGAAACCCTAGCAGCAACAGTTTTACTACATTTTGAACATTCGTACCTTGTGGTGGTGGGAATCACGTCAATAAAACACATTTGAGTGACTCCGGGTGTACATCCTAACAGCTAGTAATCCGTTGATTTGTAATAAATCATGCACAATCATACACAAAATTGTAACAAATCGATCGAAGCTGTCAGCATTTCGACTTTTGTAAGGGACTGATCGTCTGCTTCGCGGCACATGGCGAGGCAGATTTGTGTTGCTAATAAGTTTATTCTGGGTGTATTTATCGCACAGTGTCAATGTACAACAATGTTTGGTTGAAGTTATCCACGAAATATTTTCAGTAGTGATTCAAATCTGCTCGATTTTCCGCAACGCGAATGCTCTCTCGTGCGACCACCTCCATCTTGAATTTTCCTCCAAAAGCCACGAGTCGCCCGCGTGAACAAAGGCCCTCAGAAAATCAGAGGCCGCTTTGCCATCCAGTTTCTAAAGAAAATTTCATTCTATCTCAGCGATTGGTTAGGCACTCAATCTTCGTGTATACTTTGGTTTTCACGCTATTTGCCTCCGATTACATTTCTAGCCGTGATGATAGCTGGTTACTAGGAATCGAGAGTTTGTTTTGTCGTACGACACATAGGGGCTCTGCAAGGGATAGAGGGTGCATTTTCCCGTCAAAAATACGCATTTTGACTTTATTTACGATTGTTTTTTCGACATGTATGCGTTAAAATCATCATTTTAAACATAGTGCACGTTCACATACACATAATCCCTTCAAGTGTCTGACAATTTAGACAATTCTGAGTCCATAAATGGAAACAAAAAACAAAATCACCCCGACTGACCCCCACTGCCTTTACAAGCCTTATCACCCATTTCACGTCCTGGGAAAGTCTTGTTGCTGTCGGGACGTTAAACAATGTACAATCAATCTTATTACCCATTTCGAGGGAACGGGTAATATTTGGGTGTACGAGCAGATTATTTTTACCCAGGTTGTGGTTGAGCGTCTGTGAGATGATACAGCCGCCATATGCCAGTAGCAGCCAAGACCACACGATGAACAGTAACAATACAATCCGCCTCCAGCGCCTTCTCAATCTGCATCAAATAAAACAGCAGTCTTCGACATAAGAAATTTCGAGGGAATGTGTCTTGCTTGTTATATCCGTAGTTGAAAAAAATTAATTAGCGGGGCAATCAACAGAAATCAAGCGTGGTCTGGACCTCTAACAAATCTTGTTATATCTGTCGTTTTGTCTACCGTATTTAAAATTGATATTGGACTGGTCGGAGCGCCTTCAGTAACAGATGACGTCATTGAACGTACTTTTGGCGCGAAACGCCGTATGTATGTGTGTGTGCGTGCGCGTGTGCAAGTGTATGTAGACACGAGATTCTTCGACATTTGTGTACGTACAAGCTTGAAAATTAAGAACATGCTCTATTTAAGGGAGAGCCTCCGAGCATAATGAAATCGGATGTCTCACCGAAGAGTTAAATTTCCATTTATAGAAAGTCGGCTGATCCAGTGCAGAGTCCGTAATTTGATTATATTCACTTTAAATTTTGGATATACCTAGTTTAAAGAAAGACAATGGATGAGTTTGCTAGCCAGCTTTATTCCTCTTCAACTTACACGAAAATAAAAATTTATTTGCATACACAATAAATTATTGTTAATAGTAAGAATCCTTGACTTCAGGATAAGTTTTTAAGAGGTTAAGTTTGGAGTACCTGAAGGGTCAGTTTTAGGGCCTCTTCTATTTTGTTTATACATCAACGATCTGCCTCTTCACCTAACATCCGAATCTGTCGATTGTGACTTGTTTGCTGACGATGCTTCAATCCACACGGCAAATAAAAACCTTAATGTGGTTGCAGAAAACCTACAACAGAGCGTTGATGAGGTGTCCGCCTGGTGTGAACGTAACTCAATGAGTATCCATCCAGCAAAAACTAAGTCAATGGTAATTGCGACACGCCATAAACATCAACTAAGCCCCCTTTCACTTGATTTGTCCTTCGAAGGCAATTCTATTGAGCAATTGTCCGAACACCGCCTCCTTGGAATTATCATAGATGATCAGCTCAAATGGCAGGCACACACACATAAAGTGTATAAAACTGTTCAAGAAACATTTTCATGCTGTCCAAACTGAAGCACTTCACTGACTTTGAAACCAGAAAATTATTTTATTGTGCACATATTCAGTCCCACATTAATTATGTTTTGACGGTGTGGGATGGCTGCAGAGATGTACATTTAAAAAGACTGAACTCCTTACACAGACGAGCGGCGAAATCAATTTTACCTGATCCTACTTTGACAACGGATAATAAGATTCACAAAGCGGGACTTCTTCTCACAAGAATCAGTTTGCATTCAACAAAGGTGTTCTCCTTTTCAAGATTCGGAATGACAACAATCCGGAATATCTAACCCAGCTGCTAGTCCGGTCACAGTCCCGCTATGGCGATACAAAAAAAACCTGTATGTAGTACCCAAAACCAGAATAGACTTATTTAAAACCAGTCTAGCATTCTCGGGGGCGATTTTGTGGAATTCGCTTCCATCCCACACGAAGACCACTCCAACGGTATCATGTTTCAAGAAAAGTCTTTTTAAACATTTATCTTCGCAGCCATAACTATCTGCAAGCTTTGCTTTCAATACGTAGATATTATTGTTAGTAATGTACCCATTTTACTGCCGTGTATGTATAGTGCTGCTGTGTTGTTGCTTTTTTTTTCTTTCTTACCATTGTTCCCCTCCCCCCAACACGCCCATAGGCGTTGGTCCTATACATGTATTTATGTAATGTAATTGTTGTATTTGTAGATGTAGCAACGGCAGATTTGAAAAATGGCATTGCCTCTGGCATTGTTAATATATTTACCGTTGTAAAATAAAGATTCATTGATTCATTGATTCATTGATAAGAAGCAGACAGAGACAGTGACGTAAAAGCACAAAACACGTCATTGTTATACACTGTTCCTATCTCACAAACCAGCGCTGTAGAACAGTGCATATACCAAGAGAAATTACTCAGGGCTGGACATGCAAACAGTTAGAGCCTACATACGCAGGTATGGGGTGTGTATGATCGTTTTATTCTTTACCTGCGTATTTGTCTGTGGGCTGGCGACTGGGTGCCTGATAGGAAGGGGCAGAGGATCTAACTGTTTGTACGTCCAGCACTGAATAATTATAGTTGGTATGTGTAATGTTCCTAACTGACGCAAAGAACCAGCACGTCAGCGTTATACATGTGTATAAGTTGACACAATGCTCTCCCTCTGACAATTTGGATTGAGGCAGTTTACACTTTCACCTCAACCCGGGTTGAACCCGAGTACAACCCTGGTTGAAGCGTTTAGGTTAAAGCGTTGGGTTAAAGCAGGGTTGAGTTCAACCCTGGTCCGAAGCAAGTTTGAACCGGGGTTGGACCTAAACAGCATTCCATTCCGTGTCATCGTTGTGCACGTTGCAAATAAGAGTCCGAAATATCTCAGGCGGTTAAGCGTCGGAGCAAGAGAGCGAAGGGAATCGCCGGGTCGTGGGTTCGAGTCCCCGTCCCGGCCCCGGTAGCTGGACTCAACATCCTGGGAAAAAAAGACGGGCTTGTTCCATAGCATGTCCGTTGAAAGGTCCTGGTAAATCAAAGTGGCACAGTTGCAGTGCGCCTGAATTGATCAGTGTTCAGGTCGTACTCCATAGGCAATAGATTTCCCTGTCTCCCATAACCCGTCCGTCATGGCCGTTCATTATCACTTCGGTGCCGTGGACGTTAAACCCCGAACTAACCAAACGTTGAAAAAAAATCGGAGACGTGACTTCACTGGAAGTTAGTTCAGTACCGTTGACACAAATGATTTCATAGTCGATTGTGCACATCGAAGTTAACATGAAATGGTTACAAAGTAAAGTAGATAATAGCACTGTCAGGGGAGAGAAGTGTGCATGATCGACCAGTGATCATAGATATACTGTGGCCAAAGCACACAAAAAAAGAAAGGAAAGAGAGGGGGCGCTAAAAAAAGTGACTGAAAGCAATGCATATGGAAGTCCCCCCGAAGGGGGGCGTATCACATATCCAACTGTTCCAGCCACTCCGTGCATGGAAATTTAAATCTAGGTCCCCCCAAGGGGGGTCCAGATATTTAGCACTGGCAGTCTCCCCTTTTCTTTTCGTAAACATGAGATATTTCTACGGCATGTCTAGGCTGAAGATGCTTGAGACCGTGGCCGAGAACACACACTTCTGATTGAAATAAGTGGTTGCCAAACTGACCATGTCAGAACGCTGATAATCAACAACGTTGTCATAAAGGTCATAATCTGTAAAAAAAAAAACTGTATTTTTATTCCAAACTTTGTTGTACAAGTATCTGGAATCTTGTGTTTGCAATTGTCTCTTTCTATGCCGCATGAAACAGTACATAAAAAATAAAATGAAAGACGGTCACCATCTAAATACAAGAGCCAATAAACATCATGAGCCACGTAACGTCCTGTCTTGTGGAAGGCGCCATGATGCTTTTCTAAGATGCTTTGTTGTGTCATGTGGGCGTGTCAACCCCGATTCCAAATGCAAGTGTAAACGCATCAACCCGGGTTCAACCCGGGTTGACCTGTACTCGGGTTGAACCCGGGTTGCAAGTGTAAACGGTCTCATATTTTTGTTATGATATCTGCGAACGTATGTTGGAAAAACTGGGAAAATGGATGCAAGTTCATATAGAAGGGACTTTGTGGGAATCGGTCATTCCATCTTGTACTTCTTCAGAACAGCTGTGGCTACGTCAGCCCACAGAACTGGCGCAAAGCGCCGTGTGTCTGTCATTGTTTGTGTGTGCCATTGTGTGGGTGGGTGGTGGTGGGGGACGGGTGGAGAAAGTGAATCAGAAGGACACGCTTGAGAATAGGAACAACTCTGAATGTTCTTAAAAGAAAATCGAATGTGAGCTCAAAACAGTACGGTAGACTTTTGGGATAATCCTCATCTTCCTGTTATATTAGACCTTGTTGCAGTGTTAGCGAAAATTTCTTACGCACGCATGCATGCACTCGAGCGCGCGCGCGCGCGTGCACACACACACACACACACACACACACGCACGCACGCACGCACGCACGCACGCACACACACACACACACACACACACACTCACGCATACACACAGACATATGTACGTACACATGTGAGGTACTGACTCAATAGCCCGTATCTTGCTGCGGTATCTCGATAGTCCTACGTATCATTAGTCTTACGTAGTCCTATGGACTTGTCTGCACAGTGCGCTTATTTAGGAAGATTACAAAGTAAAGCAGGTAAAAACACTGTCAGGGGAGATAATTGTGCATTATCGACCAATGATCATAGATCTAGTTTGGTCAAAGCACAACAGGAAAAAAAGTGTGATCTAAGTAAGTGACGGCAACCCTTCCCACATAAGGCCCTTTCAGTAGGTTCTCTCGTAGTGTGCATGGAAATTTAGCTCTAGTTGGAGGCATGGAATGTACGCCCCTGCAAACACCACAGTAAAATTTGGTTGCCTTTGCAGGTAGGCTGAAGTTCCTGCCTTTCCATGATCAGGATCAGGTTTTTATTTAACGTCTTTTCACACATTGGTGATATTAGACAGACAAACAACAACAACAACAAAATTAACAGCCAAACACACAACTTGTGAATATCAAAGAAATAGCAATAATTAACATCCAACCACACACACAAATTACTTATTATAATAGTTTACCCACCGGACTATGAGTTATTATATTAACTATTGGAATTGCAATATTTCTATGTAAAATGTCATACAAATTTTCTGCTAAGTGTTCAACTGTTATGTTATTTTTTGTCAACAGATTCATTGTAATAGGACATTCACATATTATATGTTTAACAGAGATGGGGCTTAAGCACTCGCATTTGATGTCTTTTGCGAATTTTGTTTCCCAAGAATTTAGTCTTGTATATCAATGAAGCTGTTTTTCTTGAACAAGGAGGAACACGATAAGTATGTTTCATATCATCTTTGTGAAAAAAGCTGTTTAGCACAGAGTACATTTCATGTAGAGATAATTGCATATTATTTTGTTTTGGCATCCTGTCTCGGAAGACAATGGAGTATATGCGCTTGCTGGGTCAGTCACTGGAGTGACCTCTCCAGGGCGCAAGCCTGGGCGAAGTGTATGGAGATCCTGGGGTGCCCAGTCGTCAAGATCCCCCTCTCGGCCTCGCTGATGTATCCAAAGGAATGCAAAGCAGTACGTTTGGCACCAGTTTGGCTGCAGGAGCTGCCAGAACAGTGCGTGAATACAGGCAGCTGTCTGCCTTCGGGGCTCCACTCCTGATTTGAAGGGTTTACTCCCCCACATTTGGCCGTTGGATCCAACCTGATCTCCTCCGTCGTCTAGCCGTTGGCTGTCAGAAACAGCTCATCCGCCTAGTGGTGCAATGTGAACACCACCCCCTCACGTGGTTTAGCCCACCAGCTGAGGTGGTTTGCCAGGGTGTGGCGCTTGGAGCCAGCACGTGAGAGATTAAGGAGATGGATGAGGACCAGTGATGCCCGTCCGTCCTATGTAGGACGCAGCTGCCGAACAGCAAAGGTGCTACCTCTATCCAGAGCCCCCTACACCCCATGACATATTATTACAAACTGCTGAGATTTCTCTATTTATAGCTCCCTTTTTTGCTTGTCTGTCACAAATTTCATTCCAATAAATTCCGCAGTGTGATGGTATCCAAAGAAAATCGATCCCTATTCCTCTGGACATAATACAGCTCATAATATAAAAAGATAGACCATAAGGGTTGACTGCCAGTGCTTGTAATTTAGAAAAAAACTACCAAGTGAGTAGGAAAAAGCACTGTCAATGGAGAGAAGTGTGCATGATAGACCAATGATCATAGATCTACTCTGGTCCAAGCACACACACAAAAAAAAAGATAGGAAAGAGGGGGCGCTAAGTAAGAGACTGAAAGCAATGCATATAGAAGCCCCCCCCCCCCCCCCCGAAGGGGGGGGGGGGCGTATCACATATCCCACTGTTCCAGCCCCTAGGTGCATGGAAATTAAAATCTAGGTCCCCCAAGTGGGGGTCCAGATATTGATATCCAGATATAGTTTTTTTTCTAGCTCATAATATGTTTTATTTCATATGCTAAGTCTTTTCTAGTGTTACAATCCCAGCGTTTTAGACTATATAGGACAGATTTAGAATCGACACAAATCAAAATGTTAAATATATCATAAAGTAGAAGTTGAATAAAATTTAGTGCCATGAGAATCGCATACAGTTCAGACGTAAATATAAAAAAAATCCTTTACCGATATAAAAAGATTTCTTTACTTTGAGATCTGGAATAACAAAGCCTGCACCACAGTCTGAATAATCTAAGACAGACCCATCTGTGAAAATTTTCAAATGTTTAAAATATGTTGTCTGTATTTTTTCTTTCACTAAATGTTCACATCCTCATCTTTTTTTCAAATCTGTGTAATCTATATCGAAAGTAGCATTAATATGTTCCGACGAAGGTATAGTAGGTGTTACCGGTAAAACGGGAATAGACTTGATATCTATATTGCAGTTTTCCATAGCATTTTTGACATAATTACGTATAGGTAAAAGATACGGGATTGTTTGCGCTCTCTTTCGGAAATCCACATCTGCGTCTAAAAATATGTCTTCTCGTACTGAATTTTTGACGGACAGGCTTCGGACAATGTATTTTGCAGTTGCTAATTTACGTTGGTCAGATAAAGACAGAATACCTGCTTCTTTGTAGGTTTTTACAGTATTAGTATGAACTGGCACTCCAAGGGCTAATTTAACTGCTTTACTATCAATACTTTGCAGCTTCTGTAAAGTGAAGCTGGGGCATTAAAGTAGACTTCCTGACCATAGATAAGTGTTGATCGAACTAAAGATGTACAAAGGTGTAAAACAGTTTTAATGTCCTGACTCCATGGTTGTGAGTTTATAATTTTTAACGAGTTAAGTCTTTTTCTTGCCTTATTTAATATGGCTTCAATATGAATTCTTCAAAATAATTTTGATGTAAAACGTACGCCTAAAAACTTTACACAGTGTTGGTAGTTTAAGGCGTCCCATTTAGGGATAATTTAGGTAATGTTTTAGCACTTTCCCCATTATTGAAAAGCATTAGGCATGTTGTGTTTTTCCCCCAGATAGTTCTAGACCATTTTCTTTCATATAGTTTGATAATTTGTCTAATTCAATCTGATAAATTTTTTAACGTAATCTACGATTCTTTTTGGGGTACGTTTTCAGAGATTAGTGTTTATCCATATAGCAATATCATCTGCATATTATACCACAGTTGTGTCCTGTGAGAGAGATTTTGGGAGGTTGAAAATTAACACAGTGAATAAAAAGGGTGAAATTATTGATCCCTGCGGAATACCCATATCTATGTTCTTAAAGGTTGAATAACTTTTACCAACTTTGGTGCAGATAAATCTTTCAGACAAAAAAATTTAATATACACATACATAAACCCGGTTATGCCAATCTGGTTTTATTTTGTATAATAATCTAGCATGCCAAACACTATCATAAGCCTATTTTTACGTCAAAAAAGGTTGCTAATATACTTTTTCTTCTAGAAAATTGTTTTTTAATGTTATTTGTGAGTTTAACTAAATGGTCTCTCGTACATCTACCTTTCCGAAAACCAGCTTGATGAACTGGAATTATATCCTGTTTTTCACAGTAATGAAATAGCCGATTTAAAATAATCTTTTCCATTACTTTGCAAGCTTGTGATGATAGTGCAATAGGTCTATAACTACTAATCAATTTACGTGTTTTACCCGATTTGAATACTGGAACTACTACTGACTGCTTCCAGACAGTAGGAAGAGATCAATTAAACCAACATTTTTTGTAACATTTATGTAGTATTTTTTTCCACGACTCAGGTAAATGATCAAGTAGTTTGTAAGAAATTGCATCTATACCCAGTGCACTAGAGGTATTTGCAAACGACTGTAAAACATCTAGGAATTCATTATATTGAATTGGAGCATTGATATACTGAGAATGATTAGAAACTGGATCTTGATAATCTGCTTTGACTTCTTCTTGTTTTCTGAGGTTTATGTTTGGTAAACTAAGACTTGATGTGAGACTGCTTTCTGCAAACATATTAACAAAGGCCTCTGCTTTATCTACTGCACTATGAAATGTGTTGCCTTCTACTGAGATTGGATACACTTGTAATTTGTATCCATTTCGTAATACTGATATCTTTTTTCCAAACCTTATATGTATCTTTTGATTCAGACACTTCATTTTTACAGAACTCAGCCCAGTGAATCTTTTTGGCTGTCGCCACCATTCTGTTACAGTGTATTTTAGTTTTCTTCATTTCCCTAAAGTTCTCTTCAGATTTGTTTCTTATCAATTTTTTTAAAGTGTTCCTTCTTAATATTTACTGCTAGTTCACATTCCTTATTCCACCAAACATTACCTAAATATTTACCCTTTGATTTTCCTTTGCAGCTTCCCCTCGCCATTTGACAGGGTAGCAAACATGTTTTCGACAATGACGTCAGGGTTGGGGGTGTACTGAACAGTACTATTACCAGAACTTTTGGAGGGGATGTCGACTTCAGGGAGGATGATTTGATTGTGGTGATGGGAGAGGCGGAGAGAGCAGGTTTGGGCTTGTTTGACTCTGCTCCCTCACTCAGTGCCTTAAGCTGCCGCTCCATGTCATGTAGCTTGCTGGCATGGCTGTCTTTGGCGGACGTCAGCTGGTTCAAGTGGTCGTTATGGGGTTGCTGTGTTTTTGTCACCGGCTCTAGCGATGAGTTGATCGCTTCAGTGACAAATCTGTCTGTCGCCCTGGAACAGTTTTTCATTTTGACGTCACTGTCACGGGCGAGACTGTCGAGCTGTGCCTGACTGTCAGACAAGGAGGCACAGCGAGCTTTCACTTCTGACAGCTCTCTCCGCGTCAGATGTACTTCTGCCTGTAGTGTGCGGATGGTGTTTGCATCATGAGCATCCACTCCAGTACAGGCCCATGACACAGCGCAGAGAGCTCGATAGTTGGTGGGGTGATGAGATCAGAGCTGAGAGGACTGATGACATCATGGCGCGGCGTGGCCTGATCAGGTTGCGCCAGTGTGTTGACCGGTGGGGGTCATTAGGGACGCTGGACAGACGGTGAGGGTCGAATCGCAGGCCAGCGGGGATATTTCCGCGTTTGGCTGGGCAGAGACACCTGGCGAGCTGGAGGGCGTTGTGAGAAGGTGTCCGGGGTTCGCTGCGGTGTCGGTCACTTCATCGCTTGAGCTGCACCGAGCCGAGGCAGGATCAACGGCAAGATGGGGCGAAGGACCGGCCTGAGGGGGCTGGGAGATTAGAGCGCTGGCCATCTTGGCAACGCTGTCCCTCAGTGCGCCGAACTCGTCCTCAACCCAAGTTTTGCAGCAGTTACCTTGGGCTAGGCCTAGCCCAGTGGTATAGAACAGTGTTACTGTAATTAGTTTCCGGGTGTCATTTAACAGTTGAATGACAGTTTCATATAGTTCACTAGGGTAGGGCGGGCTGATTTGAACACTGGTTTTCAACGCCTCATGGTCTTTATCTCTGTCTCTCCATAAGTGGGTTATACCAGGCGGCATAGGCTCCTCGCCATAGAATTTGTGTAGGGCTCTCCTCCACAGGGGTATCTTCCAGCCCTCAGTTTCGAAAGTCACTTGAATTGGATCGTTAGTCCGTACTATCTTTTCTAAAGACAGTCTTGAGCTGGCCGCAGTGGAGCGGTGTGACTGACATAGCGGAAGTATGGTGGCGCCGCATGTGTGTGTGAGTGTGTGTGTGTGTGTGTGTGTGTGTGTGTGTGTGTGTGTGTGAGAGAGAGAGAGAGAGAGAGAGAGAGAGAGAGAGAGAGAGAGAGAGAGAGAGAGAGAGAGAGAGAGAGAGAGAGAGAGAGAGAGAATTAATGAATCAATGAATCTCTATTTTACAACGGTGAAGATATTAACACAGTCAGTGACTATGCCATTTTTCGTACCTGCCGTTGCTCCAAGTACGACTGACTAAGTACAAAATACACATAAAACAGGGACATCAAAGCACAGTGATACAAGATATAATTATGGTCCACTAAACACAAACACACGCATACCCCCCCCCCCACACACACACACACACACACATACACATGATTGTTAGAATATACACGTACATTCGTGTGTCTACGTATAACCTAGATATTGTTATCTGATTGATATCATGTATCTATAAAGACTTGTCTTGAAACGAGATAATGTCGGAGTGGCTTTAACGTGATGTGGGAGTGAGTTCCGCAGTGTGGAACCCGCAAATGACAAAATAGATTTAAATATATCTATTCGGGGTTTTGGGACAATATAAAGACACCTCATATTCCCATAGCAGGAGTCTGATTTATTAAACAGCTCTGTTAGATATTCTGGAGCGCTATAGTTCCACACTTTAAACACAGTACCCCTTTGAAATCGTTCCAAATTCAGTTCCAAGGAACCCCAAACGTCAAATAAATATATGTCAGTTGTGTCAGCAAGAGCCAAAATCGCCATGAGCCCCTGCGATCGCACGAGGTTCATGAGGATCTATGTATCTTGCAGATGGATCTTATTGAGAGTTTCTCGTCTGTGACCGGGTTAAGTGCAAATATCATGAAACAAAAGTTGGAAAATATCGGGCCTGTGGTTTCAGAGATATTGCTTGTACAAAGGCTCATACAAATATGGCCTCTGCGATCTTCACCTTACAGGTCGTGAATTCATTCTGTTAAAAACATCACATATAACGGTAAGGCGTCTTTTCCTAAAAATTCAGAGCAAATCAGTACAGCGGTTTCAGAGGTATTCTCTACTCAATAATCCGCAAGAAAGATATGGCAACTATAACCTTGACCTTGAGGTAGAGGCACAACTAGGATTGATGACAATGTGTGATATGGTAAAATACTATAATCTAAAATGTGGATTGAATAGGCCCAATGGATTTTTAGATATTGCCTAGCACACAATTCTGCACAAAACAAATATGGCCGTTGTGACTTTGTCCTTTACGGCAGTGAATAGATTCTGGTATGCAACACTCTGTGTCGTCACAAAATATCACAATTTGCCATTGAGATCACATCGTTTCGGTGTTTACAGTAACATTGCCTGGAAAATGTCATACATAAAAAATGTAGCTGTTGTGACCTTGACCTTGACCAAAGTGACATGATCCTGTTGTGGGATACTCTGTATTGAGAAAAAGTATCAACATCTGAAATTTGGAACAAACTGGCTGGATGGTTTCCGATGTATACGCTAGACAAACACTGTTCCTTATATGAAACACTGTTCTAATTGTGAAACACGTTTCATATTAGGTGCTCCCTGTGTTTCATAATAGGAACAAGATACGTCTCCAGGAAAATGCGTGCCTCCAAAACAACACAAAGAGAATCAAAACGATTGCCGCTGGTTATCTGATGTCCGACGATTGCTCTTCATGACAAGAGTGGCTATTGTTTTTTTTTAAATCACAAAACTAAATGCTGATGTAGGTGTTTCAAAATGGCGAAAAAAATCACATTTTCTCGGAGTGTTTTCGTTTTCATCATTCTTGTACCGGAATTTTTATTTTTATTTTTTTATTTATTTATTTTTTTTTTTTTTTTGCATCCTTCTGTCTCCTAAGACAATAGAGTATATGCGCTTGCTGGGTCAGTCCGTTTTTAAGATTTCAAGTGCCTGCTGAGACTAATCAGTCCAGTGCGAGAGCGGCAGTGTCTGTTGCATTTGCTACCGGTGAAGCCTGTGACTGTTGCTGTGGACACTGGCTCTTCTTTCTTTCGTCTGCGCTGCCTCTTTTCCTCTCACTGGTTTTCTCTCCTTCCCTCGCTCAGCTTTATGCTGGTCTTCACTGGTCTTCACTGCGAGCCACCAGCTGGCACGATCTGCGGTGGTGGCTTTTAAGTCTGCGGGATTCAGGCTTCCAGCTTTCACTTCACGCTTGCAGACATCTTTGTATCTAAGCGCTGGCCTGCCTGTTGGTCTGGTGCCGGAGGCAAGCTCACCATACAAGATGTCCTTAGGAATCCGAAAATCCTGCATACGGCAGACATGACCGAGCCAGCGTAGGCGGCGTCTTTGTTAAAGGAGTGCGTACATGCTAGGAATGTTTGCCTGGGCCAGCACTTCAGTGTTTGGAACACGGTCTTTCCAAGTGATGCCCAAGATTCTCCTCATGTTGCGCAGATGGAAAGAGTTAAGTCTGCGCTCTTGACGGGTGTACAAACTCCACGTCTCGCTGCTGTAGAGAACAATGCTGAGCACACAGGTCTGGTACACTTTCATCTTAGTGTTGATGGTAAGCAAGCTGTTGTTCCACACTCTCTTGGTCAGGTGAGCCATTGCTGTTGATGCCTTGCCGATTCTGGAGTCCATTTCGTTGTCAAAAGAGCGGTTATTGGAGATAGTTGAGCCAAGGTATGTAACGTTCTCCACTACCTCGAGGGTGTGATCGCCAATAGAGATGCAAGGGGTGCTGCTGACATCCTGGCCCATGATGTTTGTCTTCGTCAGGCTGATGGTCAGCCCAAACTCATCGGTGGCGCGAGCGAAGCTGCTGACGAGACGCTGTAGTGCTTCCTCAGTGTGGCAGTCAGGGCGACATCATCAGCAAACAGCATCTCTCTGATCAGGACCCTGAGCACCTTGGTATTTGCGCGCAAAGTACCGGAAATAAGGCTCACTGAAGTAGCTCTATATTACTGCACAGGCAGATTTTGGAAATTTTTTTTCCGTTTCGCCGGGAGCTAGGTGTTTCATAATAGGCACTGTTTCATAATAGGGGCTCCTCCCCTACAAGTGATGTTTCTGGAGGTGTCTTGTCTTATTTAGACCACAACAGCAACAGTTTTCTTTTAACATAAAAATCTTTTGCAACTTTTGGAGCATAAATCTTTTGCAGATTAACTTTTGAAATCAGACTTACGAAGCTCCCGATGAAACGTGAGCAGTGCGTGAAGAACAACGCAAATAACTAGTTTGGAGGAAGGCATTGAATATTAGTTTACTAATCAGCTTTAAATCTCTTTAACCTTTTGAGTGAAAGGTATAGTGCGCTTGCCACCCTAGGAAGCATGTTTTGAAGGATTATGTTTGGTACAGTTGAATTTATTTAATTTATTTTTTTAGTATATCTAATTAATACCCGAATGTTTCCTTTCCTAACAGTATTTGCATAAGCCTTCTGTTTGCCTCGGTAAGTTTTAACCTCTCACACTCTTATTACTAGGATGAGTGACATAAAACATTAGTTTCGTCACTTTGTCCTGGGACTACATGTCACGGTGAGACACGAAGTTTACACCGCCGTGAGATGGCCTTAGTCGCCTGCTCGGCGTTAAACCACAATAACTAACTAACTAACGAAGCTTACAATAACATCGAAGTCGTTTAAACTTGCACATCAAGCCGGGTTGAACCCGAGTACAACCCGTGTTGATGCGTTTACTCTTGGTCGAGCCAGAATTGCAGCAGGGTAAAGTTCAACCCTGGTCATAAGCAGAGTTCAGCCGGGGTTAAATCAAAACTGCATTCCATTTCGCGTCATCGTTGTGCATGATGTAAAAGAATCGGGGACGCGGCGTCCTTGATACAACAGACTTCATAGCGTTGAAGTAGATTGTGCACATCGGCAGAGAACATGAAATATTTATACGGCTCTTTTCGTCGATATTTTTTCTGAAGGTGCTCATTATATAACATTGCAGCAGGATTTGCCTCCAGCAGTCTTGAAACCGTGGCAGAGAACAAACACTTCTGATAATCAAATAAGTGGTTGCCGAAATAACAGTGCAAAAACAATGTTAATCAACAACGTTGTCATAAAGGTCATGATCTGTAAAAATCACTTTCTTTCTTTCTAAACTTTGCTCTACGAGTAGCTTGGATCTCGTGTTCGAGATCGTCTCTTTCTATGCCGCAAGAAATAGTCATAGAACAGCGCCGAATCAATTAGTTTTCAAGGGGGGGGGGGGGAGGGCGGTGGGGTGGGGGGGGGAGGGTGGTGCTCAACGACAATGTAAAATCTGCACACGTAATTGTGACGGTGCAGTGGAAAAAGGGAGGGGGGGGATAAGGGGTGGTGCAATAACATTAAAGCACCCCCTTCTTCTCGGACCATGTTGTGCATTGGCAGTGAATTATTTTATTTTTATTTAATTTTTCTTTTAAGCCGAAGGGGGAGGGGGGGGGGTGCTATAGTACCAAAGCACCCCCACCCCACCCCCCGGATCCGGCCCTGTATAAAATAATTAAAATAAAAGGAAAGGCGGTCACCATCAAACTGCAAACTGTTGTCTCGTGGGGGGCGCCATGATGCATTCCTAAGATGCTTTTTCGCGTCATATGGGCGTGTCAGTTCAACTCGGGGTTTTCAGTGTAAACGGCCTCGTCATTTTGCTGCGCGTTCTCAAATTCTTATTCAGAATGAATGTCTATGAGACAGCCCACATAACTGACGCAATGCGCCGGCCCGCGCCTTGTGTAAACCTGTATTTGTGTGTGCAAATATGTGTGGATCAGAGGACAAGGTGGGTTAGGGTAGAAAGAGATGAATAGAAGGATAAGCTTAAAAACACAAACAACATTGGGCAAAGACCCATCTTGTTTGCTTTTGACAATACTGTTGAACGCTGTTTTTCTCCATTGCAGATATGTGTTATTGACGTGATCAAATAGATATACACGGTAATTAAAAATATAACCCATTAATTTATGATGTTTGAGATTCCTTTCTGCTCTCCTTCTCTGCTGTACGTAGGAGTGTTCACCCGTTGTGCACAAAGGACACTAGAAACCAGTTTTATGTGTGCCTGCTTATCCGGACTGTTAGAAGAAGAGCAGAAACGTTTTAGTACAGGCAAGAAACCATATCAAAGACCATCCTTTAAGCGCAACAAAGTTTAATTTACCTTGAAAATGAAGTGAAATCCATGGTCTACGTACACTGACACGCATAAATCAATGGTGCATTGCAGGTTCTGTGAACGTTACTTCGCAAGCGTAAATGCACCTGTCGAATATTAACCCTTTCATTGACAGCCACTTGAAAGGCTGTATGAGAAACCATGACAGACGCACCGCTCATAATCATGTCAGCATAAGGCATGCGGGTATGAATGATGTCAGCGAGAGGCATAGATGTTCAAGTGCCCCCATATTTGAGAATCTATGACATGCATGTTGATGTTAGTTGTGTAACAGATTTCAATCTTGAGTCGTGGCACCAAAAATGTAACAAGTGTCAGATCCTAGTCGCACGCATCCCAAAATTAGATGCTGTGTCGCGTCACCCAATGGTAATAGGCATCTCTATCTCAGTAGTTCAATGCTAGTGCAACTTCTCTTCTTTCTAGCGATTGCAAAACGGCTACATAATGATAGTCTAGTAATTATACAAATATTTCACATACGCAGTCACTCTCGCTAACCCCCGAAAGAAAGGGAGCGAACAAAGATACAAATTATTTGTTAAAGTTTCATATTCTTCTTGGTTTCCGTCTAAGTTGTCATTACCATCAGTTCTAAATTTATGCAACATACAACACAACTCGCACACCACACTCGCCCGTTTGTATTAGATTTCACACTCCCCCAAAAATCTAAAAGACCATGATCGATTAAGACAGGACGAACATCATCACATTCGCAGGACAGCAAAGGACAGACAAAAAAAAATCCATCCAACAGCTTTATCTAAAATAAGGACCCCGTACTCCGTGGGAGATAATTGGGGAA
Source organism: Semisulcospira habei (assembly GCA_036245525.1). Taxonomy (NCBI): domain Eukaryota; kingdom Metazoa; phylum Mollusca; class Gastropoda; family Semisulcospiridae; genus Semisulcospira; species Semisulcospira habei. The sequence goes on along the minus strand of BTPG01000007.1, from coordinate 18,240,399 downwards.
ACCACTATATTCCTACTTCCCAACCATACTAAACCTCCAGCCCCGTTTGATTGTGCGGCAAATCCGACCTCACGGTAGAAAAGAACCCAAAGGAGGAAGAAACACGTTTCTTCAAAATAGACAAACAAACAAATAATAGAGATCAGTCGCTACTTATCTTTATTATCGTAGAAGGATTGTGGCAACTCTTTGTAACCTAACGCTAAATTACCTATGGGTGTTGCTATGATGCAAATTGGGGAAAAAAGACGCCATGCAACAAGTTACTTTTGTTTTAATAATAATAATAATAATGATAATAATAATAATACCGTTTATTATATAGGCGCTTTACCAAATTCTGCGAATCGGCTCAAAGCGCCGCGAAATGAACCCAACACGCAAGCTCACGTGACACACACGTATTCATTTTGAAAACAAACACAGTACAAGACAAACACAGGACATTCAAGTGGTGCGAAGGGTCAGCTTAGCTACAGAGGTTTCGGAAATTTTGGTCGCTTGTATTTGAAATTTACTAATGATAAAGTGGCCTGAAACCGGTACCAAAGTGGAGGGGGAGGAAGAGCCGGAGTACCCGGACAAAGAACCCCCGACGGTCCGTCCAATTTAACAGTGACACTTACTAAAGGAGAAAAGTCCGACGCCGGATCCCGGTATCGAACCTCGCACCTATAGCATTGGTGGCAGGCGCCTTTATCACTGCGCCACGGACCGCCCCGTAATACTCTTCTAAACAGAAAGCTCCTCAGGGGAGTGAACTCATAGTGTCTCACTCAGCCGTATAGTTAATCTTGAAGTTTGCAAACGTTTTTTCCCACGCGCATATGAAAACGCACTGTATTTACAGTTTAACTGCCTGGGACGGTTGCAGCGAAGTTCATATGAAAAAGGTAAATTCTCTGTATCGTCGAGGTGTTAAACTCAAATTTCTGGACCCCCCCCCCCCCCCCGCCCCCCCCCCCCCCCCAGACAAAAGAAATGAAATCTCTTAAATTGCTGGCATTAAACAAAGAATTCGAATTTAATCGGTGTGTATTAATGTACAAGATTCTGCACGAGAGATACCCACTCCATTTGAGAACTCTGTTTTCAGATAATCACAGTCAGAACACGAAAAACAGGTCGCTCCATCTACCAAAAAAAGAGACTATATATATATATATATATATATATATATATATATATATATATATATATATATATATATATATATATATATATATATATATATAACTAGCCTGGCCTTTTCAGGTGCAAAAGCATGGGATAATGATGTACCTTAGCATCTTAAGTCTATCTCTAAATTTGGTATTTTTAAGGATCGCCTTTATCGCTTTTTACTTCTAAGCTAATATCACGATTCAATTCTCCTCTATTGATACTGTACTCTCAGAGACATGTTCTACTTTACAAGATGACCTTCAGCTTATGTCGCTGTTATTATGTTGTTTTTATTTTTTTATTTTTTTATTTTTTTTATTTTATTTTATTTTGTTTCCCCGCCTTTTATGCTTTTCGTACACATTAATGTTCTTGACACTATGTTTGGTTGGTTGGTTTTTAATAATATTTTACTGTTATGCTCGATATATATTTATGTGTGTATAGTAGCAGGACAGTTTGTAAGAGAGGCATTTGCATGCCTAAAACTTTATCCTGAATAAAAACGTTTCATCGTCATCATCATCATCACATCATATTACATCCTTCTTTTTATAATAAAGAAATAAAATAAAATAACATAACATTTAAAAGAATGAACGTTTTTGGAACTGCTTGTTCATTTAGAATTTTCACTTAACTCGCATTTATTATTATTGTTACGTGGTGGAGTTGTAGTCGAAGTATGATAAACACACCAGACACACACGCACGTAGAGTTCTTTTAAATAGACCTCATTCAGCTGCAATCCGTCAACCGTGGCTTAAGGATGTAGACAAAACTGGAGTAACAGTTCCAACAATATTTAATTCAGCGATGCGATATCCTCACAGTAATGCTCTTTCAAATGCACAAACTACTGAATACAAAGTCTCGTCTGCTATGTCCACACTACGACTCAAAGTTTCTCATACACAGCGTCTCTCTCAATAAACTACGTGTCTCTACAACTGACAAAGCAAGACAATGTACTAACGGGCTTTCCCAGCGCCCTCCTTATATACACTATCAAAATCTAGAATCTTCTAAGGAAAACATAAACTCAACCAATCAGAACGGAACACGCAGCCGAAACTCATTAACATGAACTTTCCAGAAACAATATATCAGGCTACAAAAACACGTCTGCTCACTTCAGCTCTAAATTCTAGCATATAATAAAGACACATAAAAGTATGGTATCCCTATCTATGACGGCTCAAAAAAGGTACGAGAACATTCACCAAACAAAATAAAAGCTGCTCACTACACGCGCACAGGAAAAGTAGCGAAAATGTAGCGATGTCAGATGTCAACTAACCGACGTGACACTTACGAGGCCACCAGACAGTGCGACCTGTCTACAACGTCCCGGACTAAACAAAACGAAATCGGCTCTACTCACGAACAAAAGAAAATCTTACTAAAAGGCACGAAATCATAACCGTGATAGCTCAAATAAACAACATATCGGTACCTACGAATAACACATGTACGCTCTCACAGGATAACACAACCACAATCGTAACATTACCCCCCCCCCCCCCTCTTAAGAATGAAATTTCACAAAAATTTCTTCTCAAATTTCAAAAATACGGTTGTGGCTGTGTAAACCTACACAAAACCATAAATAAATATAACTACACATCAAAAATCGAATTAAAAAAAAAAACGTCTCACAGTTCCCGTAAACAGTCCTGAGCATCGAAATGTTTCATACAAAAGTTCTGGACACAGAAATGTTCATTTAAACTGCTCTGCTCAGGTAATCTGCTTCATCTGCTCCAAAATTTTGCGAACCCTTGGGTTAAACTAAAATCAATGTCAAAGTTCACTTCTGGATATCATCAAATCATAAGTTACAGTTCACAAGTCAAAAGTCACTGGTCCTGGGTCGAATACCGTGGGCTCAGGAAAAGTGTCACAGTTCATACACACCAAATTGGATCTCTCTTGTTCCTTCGCGATAACAACTGGCGATCTGGCATCCCTGTCGTCTCTCAGGTCCGGCGTCTCTCGAACATTCTTTCTCGGTCCTTTACTCCTGTAGCGAAACATACGACACGACTCGTCGCGAACGGGATTGTCGGTTGTTAGATTAACCTCGGGCTGGTTTGTCTGTTGTCCCTGGGTCAGGTGTAAACCGATGCTCGAACTCTTGAGTCAGGACGCGCAGTTCTTCACGTTGAGTCTGGGTCAGATTCTGACCGAACTGGATATCTTCTACATCCTCTTTATGTCGGAGTTCATTAAGGTCAAATAGGTTCTCGTCGTCTAGTCTTTCGTCATCAGCAAGACGCACCGATTCCGCCGATTTTTGTTTGTCTTGACCTCTCTGTAGCTCAATCAGCCTGTCTTTATTTACCACTGCTGCTTCCGTGTTGTCCGCCACTTTTAGAGGGATGGTCTGGTGACTCTTCTTTGCTTGACTTTTCGTGGTAACAGAACATATTTCAGGTCTCCACTCTGGATCTGGATCGTATGCATTTCTGGCACCATCAACGTTTCCGATGATGAGATCGTAGACTGGTGTCTTCACGCACAACGCCTTCATCTCTCCTATCAAGTATGGGGTGTCGACACTGACTTTAGCAAGGGGAATAATCCTTACAGTTCCGTCAGCCAAAATGAGGGTGGTCCACTCCTGTAGCTTCTGGTCTTCAGCTACTAGGTCCTCTCTCACGATGATGCAGCTACAACCAGTGTCTCTCAACACTCTCACTGGTGTGTCGCCGACGAATCATGACACCACCGGCATGTTCGGTACTTCATTCTCAGGCAGCGCGATGTTTGAGACCGGTAAAAATGTAGTCCCATCTCCTACTGGGATGCGTCCATTCTTTTTGAAAGATTCAATCAACTCTGGTGTAACTCGCTTTTCTCTAGACTCAAAGTCACTGGATGATGTCATATCATTGGCTAATACAGCGGCAGCTCTGTGTTGAGACGTGGTGCTGCTTCTGCCTGCTATCCCACGATCTTGGTTGGATCTTCTGATGTTGTCGCCTCGGGGAACATATTTAGAAGGACACCGTATCGCTTTGTGACCTTTCTTTCCACAGAAAAAACATGTCAGGTTCTCCACCGGCTTGTATCTCGGGGTGTCTATGACATTATGGATTTCCTCTGCTGGTGTAGACACACGCTGTGGCTTACTGGACCCGAACTTCATGTTGTGAGCGTCACGGTATCTTTGAGCGAAGTCGGCCAGGGCCTTTAGTGACTGGTCTTTTTGCTCTCTACGGTGGGCGGCCAGGTCCTTAGAACATGCACTGAAAACTTGTTCTTTGATGATGAGGTCGCACAGGTCTTGGTACTCTCTGTTTAGGCCAGCAAGCTCTATCCATTTCTCCAGGTAGCTTCTAATTCTCTCAATTAATAGGCCGGGTGTTTCTCTTTCTTCAAGCTTGCAGTTCCGAAATCGTCGCCTGTAACCTTCTTCAGTGAAGTCGTACTGTCTCAACAGGGCGGCTTTCAACTGAGTATAATCTTCGGCTTCTTCTTTTGGTAAGCGGGTGTAAAATTCAAGCGCTTTGCCAGTTAGAAGTGCGCTCAGTTTAATAGGCCAAGTCTCTTGTTTCCAATTGTTGCTATTTGCGAAGCGCTCGAATCGCTCCAGATAAGCGTCCATCTTATCTGAATTTTCAATGAAAGGTGGAAGTTTTGGCGCGCGGGCTGTTTGTTCTCTGCTCGCTGATGCTGTTGCTTCATTAGTTCTCTGGCTCTGTGCCTCAATCTCCATCTGCTTTAGATGAATTTCGTGTTGACGTTGCCTCTCCGCCTCTTCTCTCTCCTCTTCTCGTTGTTTCTCTGCCTCTCTTCGCTGTTTCTCTGCTTCCTCTGCTTGGATTTCGAGTCTCCTGATTTCACGTTCTTTGGCTCTTTCTTCTCTTTCCAGTCTCTCCTTTTCTTCTTTCTCTCGTTTCTTTTCTTCTTTCTCTTCTCTCTCCAATCTCTCCTTTTCTTCTTTCTCTCGTTTCTTCTCTTCTTTCTCTTCTCCCTCCAATCTCTCCTTTTCTTCTCTCTCTCGTCTCTTTTCTTCTTTCTCCTCTCTCTCCTTTACAAACTCGAGGAGTTGAGCTCCTTCGAGTCCACATTCCTTTCCAATTTTCGGGAATGTCTCCAATTCCGATGTCGCCATCTCTGCTTTTCACTGCTGGCTGTTTTCTCCTGCTACCCTTTCCACTGAACCAACTGAAGAGATCTCGTCGGGGTCGCCAAAATGTTACGTGGTGGAGTTGTAGTCGAAGTATGATAAACACACCAGACACACACGCACGTAGAGTTCTTTTAAATAGACCTCATTCAGCTGCAATCCGTCAACCGTGGCTTAAGGATGTAGACAAAACTGGAGTAACAGTTCCAACAATATTTAATTCAGCGATGCGATATCCTCACAGTAATGCTCTTTCAAATGCACAAACTACTGAATATGTCCACACTACGACTCAAAGTTTCTCATACACAGCGTCTCTCTCAATAAACTACGTGTCTCTACAACTGACAAAGCAAGACAATGTACTAACGGGCTTTCCCAGCGCCCTCCTTATATACACTATCAAAATCTAGAATCTTCTGCGGAAAACATAAACTCAACCAATCAGAACGGAACACGCAGCCGAAAATCATTACCATGAACTTTCCAGAAACAATATATCAGGCTACAAAAACACGGCTGCTCACTTCAGCTCTAAATTCTAGCATATAATAAAGACACATAGAAGTATGGTATCCCTGTCTATGATGGCTCAAGAAGGTACGAGAATATTCACCAAACAAAATAAAAGCTGCTCACTACACGCGCACAGGAAAAGTAGCGAAAATGTAGCGATGTCAGATGTCAACTAACCGACGTGACACTTACGAGGCCACCAGAGGGCGGTCCGTGGCGCAGTGGTTAAGGCGCCTGCCACCAATGCCAAAGGTGCGAGGTTCGATACCGGGTTCCGGCGTTGAACTTTTCTCCTCTGGTAAGTGTCACCGTTAATTCGGGCGGACCGTCGGGGGTTCTTTCTCCGGGTACTCCGGTTCTTCCACCCCCCCTACCCCCCCCCCCACCCCCCACACTTTGGTACCGGTCTCAGGCCACTTTACAAATTTCAAATACAAGCGATCAAAAATCTCTGTAACTTCAGTAGCTGACTGGCCCTTCGTTTGTCTTGGACTGTGTGTATACTGTGTTTGTCTTAAATGGCGTAAATCCGTGTCTGTTTCGTGTTGGGTTTCAGGCGCGGCGCTTTGAGTCGATTTCCCCAAAAATTGAGAAAAAGCGCCTATATAATAACGGTATTATTATTATTAGACAGTGCGACCTGTCTACAACGTCCCGGACTAAACAAAACGAAATCGGCTCTACTCACGAACAAAAGAAAATCTTACTAAAAAGGCACGAAATCATAACCGTGATAGCTCAAATAAACAACATATCGTTACCTACGAATAACACATGTACGCTCTCACAGGATAACACAACCACAATCGTAACAATTATTGATTATCAAACCTAGTTTAAAATCTCTTGTGATGATGAAGTAAAATAAAGAATCTTTACAAGTGCAACACCTGTCTGCTAATAGACTGTTATGTACCAACTCCGTAAAGTTTTTCCTTCTTTGACACATGTATTGATATATTGTATAACAAGCAAATTAATATTAATGAATTTTGTTTGATAAGTATACTTCCCTCCCCAAAATCCTTTGTGCGCCAAGATTCTATCTTGATGATACGTGCATTTTTCAAAACGGAAACGCAAAATATTTTCATACGGCAACATTAACAAGCTTCTTATATGCAGTAGTAATAAAATACTTCTTAGTGTGTACGAACGCTCGAAATTGTACATCCTATACACAAACACGAACGAAGAACAGACGCCAGGAAACGTGCGAGTCGCTGAACTGACTAGTGAAATTGACGAGATGTCAGCTGGCGATATCGACATCCCGAGAAAAGAACTAAATAAACAAACCTGCTGGCATTTTCTGCAATTATGGGTGATCTAGTAATACGTAGAATTTACTCAGCAACACACACTGTTATACAAAGCACTTGATGTGCTCATAGCTGGACCAAATCTACGCGCTGAGTCGACACTGATATGCAGTCGTCTGCCATTCATGTGTTTTGTCTGAACACCGCAATCAGTCGCAAAATGAATGTTTTGTTTTGTTTTGGACTGGGTACATAAATTATATTGAGCAATATTTTTTTGGGTATAGTGCCTGTAACCGACAGATGTGATTACTTGACCCGAATAAAATGTCCTCGTCTTACGACTCGGACATTTTGATTTGGGTCTCGTAACAACATCTGCCTGTTATCGGCACTATATAATAATAAATAATAATAAAGATCATTTATATCGCGCTGAATCCCCAGGAGCAGTGGGCTCTAAACGCGTTACAAAAACATGTATATATGCAGAATCTCAGTACCTTTAGAAAAGTTTAATATACGCAGACATATACAACTAAAACACACATAACAAAACCATTCACAATCACAAGTTAAACGCATTTTGATGATGCTGATGCGCCACCACGAAGGTGCTACACGGTCAACAAAGGGAAGACCTAAGATCAAGGCCACCACGATGGTGCTAAACGGTCAGGAAAAGGAGGACCTAATATCAAAGCCACCATGATGGTGCTACAAAGTCAACAGAAGGAGGACCCAAGATCAGCACAACCGCGATGGCGCTACATGGTTAACAAATAGATGACCTGTGATCGTCCGAGCCACCAAATGGTCAATAAACTAAGGATGTAAGATCAAAGCCACCAAGATGGTCCAACACGGTCAACAAAAGGAAGAGCAAGGTAATAAATGCCACATGATGGTGCTGAGGCATCCTAAGCCACAGAAATATGTATGCCGGCCAGACCATTATTACACACACGCACACATACAATCTGTGGATTAATGGTACGCAAGCTGAAAGAAGTAGGTTTTAAGTTGGGTCTTAAAGACGTCAATGTTTTCAGCATTCCGGAGGTGTTGGGCAAGGGAGTTCCAGACAACAGGGGCTTGATACTGGAATGTCCGGCAGCCAAACCGCTTGGAATAGAAGCTGGGGACACGGAAACGCTTCTCAGAGCAGGAATGAAGGGGACGGGAGGGCTGATAGTTGTTGAGGAGGGATGAGAAATATGGCGGTAGGGATACAGCAAAGCAGCGAAAAGCCAGTACAGCAATCTTGTAATCGACTCTAAACTGAATGGGTAGCCAGTGCAATTCCTGAAGTAGGGGGGGGGGGGGGGGGTTACATGGTCCATTTTAGATTTGCAAAAAAAGAAAGTTTGGCAGCATTGTCGAGGACTGTCTGCAGACGGGAGAGTTCTTTCTGAGAGACACCTGCCAGGAGGAAGTTACAATAGTCTAAGCGGCTAAGGACAAGGGAGCAAATAAGTTGAACAGTAGCGGACCGGGTGATGAATGGTCTAATGGAGCTGATTCTTCGCAGTTGGAAGTTTGCCGTCCTGCACACATTAGTGATGTGATGGTGTACGGACATACTGCAGTCGAACTGAACTCACAGATTACGTACAGACTTGCTAAAAGTTATTTCACTGTCGCCAACCACGAGGGAGGCCCCTGGTGGGACCTGACTAAGGGAGTGGTCGGAACCAGCGCGAAGTGATTCAGTCTTGCCGTCATTCAGCTTCAGTTTGTTGCACAGCATCCATTTTGTTTTTACAGAGGAAACACAAAGTTCAGTCTCTTTCACAAGAGCAGGAAAATTAGATGCAGAAGCATCTTTGTGGAGCTGGGTGTCATCGGCATACTTGTGAAATTTACAGGCATGTCGGGTGATGACGTCAGAGAGGGATTGGGTGTAAAGGCTGAAAGGGACGAGCCCAAGGACGGATCCTTGGGGGACACCGTATCTCAGCATGAGGGGCTGCGACTCTGATTGATTGACAACAACCTTCTGAGTACGCTTACACAGATATGAGGAAAACCAGCTAAGTGTTTTGCCAGAGATGCCATAGGCTGTGTTAAGTCTCTGTAGGAGTACAGTATGATATCAATCAAAATGTTGCTCAATATAATACAATACCCAAAAAGGCATACTAATGTACAGTTATTGCCAAGTGAATTAATCACATATTTTCAATACGTCTTTCAGGTTTATTGATTGCTGTTCTGGGTCTCGATTGGGTTTGCTGCGATGGCATGTTCTGGGGAGTGTCACAGTCAATGTCTGGTGGGTCTGGTGCTGGACCATGGTTGCCTGGGTGGGCAATACTGTTCCTCCCAGTCTCACCGACAGTTTTTGGTTCAGGTGACTGATTGCTGGTGGTGTTTCTGTCGTCTGTCAAACGAACGTGCTTCTGCGGCTTGTGCAGGTCCATCAGATTCTGTTTCTGCGATATGTAGCGCCATCGGGCGATAGCACGACGTATTACCTTGGCTGGTCAGTGCGGCGCATGACGGTCGTTGGGATCCATCTACCTCCTTTCTTCTGCATTAGGACTGCTAGGCCATCATTGAGAAGATGCAGATCACGTGCTGTTTTACATGGTATTTTTTCTGCATCTGCTGTGGGTACTTATGGTCCCTCTTGACGTTTTGCTGGTCAGGATTGGTGTTAGGAAGAATATGACAGTTCGGGGAGGAGGGGGGGGGGGATGATATGGTCAAATGGTGTGGATCGAAAAGAAAGGAGTGCCATGTTGATATCTGACAGGTTCTCTATGGCTTCGTTGATGATATTCTTGATGGTTGGACGTTTCGTTCTGCAAGTGTCCGTTGGACTGGGGATAGTGGGATGAGCTGGTAATGTGTTGAAATCCCCACTCTTTTGCAAATGTTTGGAATTTTGCAGAATTAAATGGAGTGCCATTGTCACTGATAATCCTCTCTGGGATTCCTTGCTCGCCAAAAAGCTGTTTCATGTAACTGATGATACTCGTAGTTGTAGCTTTTGCCTGCGGATGCTATCATGCGCACGAATGGCATTTTGGAGTAGTAGTCAGTGGTAACGATACAGTCATTGCCATCACACGTCATGATATCAGTTGAAATGTACTGCCGTGGACGCTCATGTATTGTATGTTGTAACAGGATCTCTGCAGCTTGGTTTCTGATATGCAGATTGGTTTCTGCGGTGTGCCTGGCATGTCGCGCATCTTTTGGCTGTGTCTTCTACGTCACGGTTGATGTCGTTCCAAAAGGCTGATGTATGCGCTCGGAGTCGGCACTTTTCAATGCCCTGGTGTCCAGCGCGTATTGTGTTGAGTATGTAAGGTCAGATTGTGACTGGAATAACACTCTTTGTTCTTTCATCAGGATGCCATCTTTTATGGACAGCTCATCTCGGCATGACCAGTCCTGTATGATGCTCTTGGGCACATCTTTCGCTCTCTCAGGCCATCCACGAACAATGCATTTCTTGAGTGTTGACATCTCTGTTTCACTGGCCGTTTCTTGCCTCAGTTCCTGAAGACGGGCTACGGAAAAGTGTACGGCTTACACTACGCAAAAAAACTTTACTATGTTAGGAAGTGGATATTTTTCTAATGCCGAAAGATTTTAAAATTCTGATTAACCCACGAAAATTCTTACGCACATGTCAATACAACGCAACAAACTGCACCTTTTTATGTCGCGTTACCTTTAAATTACAACCCTTCGAACGCAACACCCCAAAAATCAAAAGTTACACGCTAACAGTTACATGTGAGACGCGTTGTTTATCGCGCACTGCTCGTGTTTCATCGAGAGCTTCGTAAATCTGATTTCACTATTTAAAAGGGCATTTGTTTATATCCAAATGCTGGAAATTCTTTTTTATTTTGCAAGAAAACTGTTCCTGTTGTGGTCTGAATTAGACATGCACCCCCTAAAAAAATCACCTGTACTTGTTTCAGACGCATGTCATCCATTCGCACAGCCAGTGCGGAAACAGGGTTTGCAAGCAACATTCTTATGTTCTCATTCTTTGTATCATCCAAAAGGCTGGCCAAGTACTTATTCCTCAATGATGTTTATCTATTACAATACAAGAAAAAGTGTGCTTCATTCTCCACAGTTCCAGTGCAGAATGGACAGTTCTTCACATGTGTATTTGAATACCTATTATTCACATTTAGTTCTACAGTTCCCAGTCTGAAACGTCCCTGAAATGTTTTTGTCATTATCTGGGATAAATATATTTCTGGTTCAAATACCGTTTTGAACTGCTTGTATGTAGCAAACCTGTCGCATGACTGAACCTCCGTTTCCCATGACTGTACAAATGACTCTTTCAGTCTTTGTCTGTACAACAACAACAACAACAACAACAACAAAAAAAAAACACACACACACACGCTTACAAAAGACAGTTACAACACAATAGCGCTTGAGGTTAGTTATCTGGTTTTGCAGCCCAACAGCGCTTGTGAACAATAACGCTATATCGTCCGAAAAAAAAGTAATGAAAAAAGTTCTCTTAGATCAGGTAATAGTTGCACTCCGTGTCGACCATTTTCATTTACGTAATTAGCAACTTCGCTCATTAACAAAGAGAAAATTACAGGGCTTGCTAAACAACAGTGCCTGACTCGTGTCACTCGACTGGTAACGGCTGGCTGTGTTTAGTGGACGCATCATAGGCCGCAGCACGTGCCTGGAGTGAGGAATCCCTAACATCTGACAGGGAATCCCCAGGTGTTTCCTTGTGTTTAAAGGAATTCCTCACATGGGCGCGTAAAGGAGTTGACAAGGGGAGACCCGTGTCCCCCGTATCCCCCTCGCTCTCGCGTTGCTGCAGTCACAACCCGACGCCTGCTGTTAAGATGCTGGAGGTCGTCACCGACGCTGATGTGTACAGGTACCGGGTTGGGGGGGGGGGGGGTGGCCCGTCCCTTGAGGGCCAACCGCGGGGTTGCGTCGATCTCCCGTGTGCAGGCGGCCATTCTTGTAGTAGGCGAACTTTTCTGCCTTTTTCGCCAGGTCGATCGCTACCCTCTGTCGTCTGGTCAGATCAGCTGCTATTTTGAAGCTACTGTCCCTAACTATTGTCACTGAAACTAGCCTTGAGGCGCTAGCTTGGCGTTCTCCTAACGGGGACCCACCCTGTGGGCCCGCTTCACGTCGTCCGGTAGACCACGTCCTATGCGTGCCGCAGTGCTCGTTGAGTACATCCACTATTTTCTGAGCGCAGGCGCCGTAGTCCTCACTAGCAGATTCACGTATACCGATGAACGTTAAGTTGTTTCTGCGGAGAAATGTCTCTAGATTGTCAATTTCATTCTCCATTTTATCGATGCGCTTGATTATTGCCGAGACCGATTCTGCTAACTTTCCAACATCAGCTGTGTGTCTCGCCAGCTTATCTTTTATGTATTTCATGTCACCGTGTAATTGAGAGAGTTTTCCTTCAATACGCCCCTGGTTGGCGTCTATTATTTGTGTAAATCTCTCAAAATTGTCCCCTTGCACTTTCATCTGGTCCTCAATTTTCTTTTCTATTCTGTCCATAAACGCTGCAAGTTGATCTTCTGTTACTGGCCCCGGGTTGGGTTCTAAATCGCCACATCTTTCGAGCAACGACACGAAAAAAAGTAGCACAACACGCATGGCTTTGCTGTGTAGTCACAAACCAAATAGGTGAGGCTAGCGCTGGCAGAATTGTATACAGACCAAGGGGAATTACTCAGCGCTGGATAGACAAACAGTTAGATCTCCTGCCCCCGCCTATCGCCTTGCTCTATACTTGTGTATTTCTCTGTGGGCTGGCGACTGCGTACCTGATAGGCGGGGGCAGGGGATCTAACTGTATGCTGTGTAGTGTGAGTCCCTTCACACGGCGTGCGTCTGTGTCCGCTTTTCTCTTCAAAATCCGCATTAAAACCGGGCAAAAAACCCCGATTTTCACACGTAGTTCTTCAGCACCCGCTGGCATTCTCGTCTTTGTCTCTCACATAATGATTAATGATGGATTAATTAGGAAAAACGTACCTTTTCGTCAAAAGATTCGAATATTGCGTCATTTCTGGATCGTGACTAGTGCTTACACATATTTACTCAATCCTAGCCACGCAGTTACACACTGTAGACAACAACCTATTTCCTAAGGTTAAGGTTTTGCGCTAGGAGGCCATCTTGGATATGGCGGCCATATTTGTCTCAATCTTAACGAAATGTGAGTTATTATATGAAGTTATTATATTACGAGTTAGGCTTTGCCAGTGGTTCTTGTCTTCTCGAGGGTCCGGTCAGAGTCGAAGGCTCTTACCTCCGACATTACCCCCCCCCCCCCAGCACCCCCCCCCTTCAGCATCCCCCCCGCCCACCCCACCCCCACCCCCCCCGCCCCCTGGCCGGACCCGAGAGGGGACATGAACCACTGGTAAAGCCTAAATCATAATACAACGATTTTGTCTTCAACTGTAAAAAAGTACAAGCGTGAAGTATACCCTTGAAAGGAACCCCAAACTTTACGTGTGACGTAGAGATTCAGGGGACGTAAGTCAACAACCTCGCGCGAACTGCATTCACCTGGAATTTCTCTCTCAAGTATTTTTTTTTTTTTAATGTAACACCGTTTCAGTCCATTTTTGGGTATGAAATTGGTAATATATTATAAGCCGAACACAACACGTGCTTATAGTTATTTTGTTGCGTAACCCCCTCAATTTTTATTTTTCAAACTTTTTGTTTCTTCGCCGTTTCGAATACGGTACCTGATAGGGCATTCACTTCAGTTAAATTCTCCTGTCGTTGATATTATCTAACTTATCCAATTATTCAGTTATCTTTCGTATGAAACTGGTACCAGCGGTATTACAGAACACCCACATATAGTTCTTTTTGTTGTGTAGCCCCTTAAAGTATTTATTTATTGCCGTATTATTGTTTAGAGGTTTTGACTGAATGAAGATTAGGGTATGTACCGAGAAATGTGATTGGCCAAACATTTGAGGGAGAACGCTTTGCTCAACCAATAACGTTGTCTTCGCAACATTTAGTAAGGGAGTCGACATAAGGTAACGTGTGACAATGGGGACTCCCGTTGGCTTGAGAACGGGCGACCAGGGAAAAAATAGAATAGAGCCAGGCCAATGAGAAAAAGTGTAAAGAGACTGAAAGAAGACAACATGATTTATTCCTTTAACAAATATGTAGCCTCTTATTACGCATATAGTTTCCTTAACTGCGTGCCCAACAATAAATATTAAATAATTTTAAAGAAAAGACTGATACAAACATTGAGAAGAAATAATTAATTTTCATGAAAAACGTGAACAATTTTGGAATAGTATCTTAATCGTTTTGAAATTAGTAACGTCTTGACTATCCAAATAAGTGTTTATTTTATCACTGATGAAGCTTTCAGCAGTCTGGTGCCCTATTCAGTTCAGCACCCCCGACTTCAAGAAAACATAGGGGCTGTTGTCGCCATCTTGAAATTGGCAGCCTTGTGTCATTTGTATTTCGTGAAAGCTGCATATTCATATTCTACTATAATCAAACTAATTAAATGCGAAAGCTAAATATTTCTTACTTAAAATAGCATGAATGAGATTCGGTTACAAAGTAATGGGGGTAAAATGGCCTTTGCAAAGATGATGTCACAAACGAATATTTTTTTTCAACGGTCCCAAGGCAACATCTCGATCTCATTTTGGGCAATGCCAGCTAGCTATGCCCAAAATTTGGTGTTTGTAAGTTGAATATGCCGAATAATGCATTTTTTCATGGCACTTTTGCCTGGACTAAATAACATTAGTTCACGTATCTCTGTTGTGAGTGACAGGTTAAAACACAGGGGGCACAAATTTGACACACACACGTCATTCGACATGTGTTTTCGGAACCTTGCCACTGGGTGCATTCGCTCAGTTCTAATGTAGTCTTTTGAAGAACTGTTTAGCATGCACGCATGTTAATTTGTAATAAGTTGAAAGGTATAGGAGTTCAAAGGCATGAAATCAACTAAACATATGCCTCTGAAAGCATGATGTATATGGTGTATTGGAAATCGTACGGCAAAACCCAAATAATGTGGCCTAAGAGATTTCAATAAGTTGAAATTACTAACAAGACTTTCGGATACGCATTTTTAAGTCTCTTTTATTTATAAAAGAGACTTTTTAGTTTGAGCTAAGGTGGGGCGATTTCAATAGTATGCCCTCGACGACATCGGCGGGCAGATCTAAACATTTAACAATTAAAGTAACTAGTTAAAATTTACGTCATGTCTAGTTACGCTAACCTAGCAGCTGAACGTACTTTTGGCGCGAAGCGCCGTATGCGTTTATATTTGGTGGTAGTGTGTGTGTGTGTGAAAGGGGCGGGGGGGGGGAGGAGGGTGGGGGTGGGGGGAGGGGTGGTGGGAGGCGTAGGGCGGTGGTGGGGGGGGGGGGGTGAGGGGGGAAGGGTAGTCCATGAACCAAGCCTTCAAAATTAGCAAACCGGTACCATTTAGGCGGGCAAATTCTCATATACATTTTTGGTAT
Organism: Semisulcospira habei; assembly: GCA_036245525.1. NCBI lineage: Eukaryota > Metazoa > Mollusca > Gastropoda > Semisulcospiridae > Semisulcospira > Semisulcospira habei. Next base: position 18,224,805 of record BTPG01000007.1, on the reverse strand, counting down.
GCTCAAAGTCCCTATGGATAGAAAAATCACGGGGGACTTCTGGATCGAGTAGCTTGTCTGTTTAATCATGATCTTTAACCCTAACCACAGCTGTACAGATGCCGGTTTCAAGTCCTGTATCATCATTTATCAACGACAATGATATACATATATTTATGCCAGTGCCAATTTCATTATTGAAATGGCATGCATAAGTATTGCTGAAACTAAAAATATGTTTAAGTCTTTTTTTATTTCCTTATCCTGCCAGTGAACTCCCGTCCCCTTCCCAACCCCCCAAAATGCTGAAACTCGTCACAAGATTTAGCATTACCTTCATGACTGAGCTTTTTTGATTGACTTTGATGTTTTTGGGTCCGGTATGTGCAAAAGATGGGAGGACAATATCTCAGAGGACTGAGGCTGGGCGATACGCTAAGAATGGCAGACAACAGAGAGGAATGGAGGGAGCTGGTTACCAAGTCATCAGTGGTGCCCCAACGGTCGGCATGACTACGGGATATAGATAGGTAGATAGATAGATAGATAGATAGATAGATAGATAGATAGATAGATAGATAGATAGATAGATAGATAGATAGATAGATAGATAGATAGATAGATAGATAGATAGATAGATAGATATATAGATAGATAGATAGATAGATAGATAGATAGATAGATAGATAGATAGATAGATAGATAGATAGATAGATAGATAGATAGATAGATAGATAGATAGATAGATAGATAGATAGATAGATAGATAGATAGATAGATAGATAGATAGATGTGGACGCACATTATAACTACGTAAAACACCATGTGTTGTTTGTCTGTCTGCCCATCTGTCTGTCTTTCTGTCCAGTTGTCAGTCACTCCTGGTCATTCCGGTATGTATTTATAGTAAATACCCAAAAATAAATTTCTTAATAACTGTACTTGTCATTAATTTCATACTTGGCACAAGGTTAGTTGGTTGTAGTAGGATTGTACATACGTATTTCTCGATGAACTGGTGTGAAGGCAAAGTCACAAAGGTAAATTAACGATAAATAATTTTTATTTTATGACAAAATATGCACCCTCTAACACACTGTGGCAAGATCTGATCCCAAATTAGACAGTTGTAGCTTATATTTTTACTTATACACTTGTATTTTTTATAAAATACATTTAATGAGAACTTAAGAGGCAATTTGACAAAAAGGCAGGCAAAGAATAATCATTAAAATTCCATTAAACGTACATCTGTCGTTCTATTTCTTATCAAATGACCTTTTATTCTGTTTCCAAGGAACATGTATTATTAACGGGCACACACTATTTATCAATTCAAATGACATTCTGTTGTTGAGATAAAGTGTGCAAATATATGGTAGTTTAGTAATTCTAAATAGTCGACTTTATACCGACAGACAGAAACAATTTAAAACAAGTAATATAAATAATGTAAAACATACAAAGATTAAGTTTGTGCCGGACAACATGAAAGAAGAAAAGCAAAGCAAACCAGCCATGCGTTTTACAGAAACAAAATGAGTCTCTGTCTTCTCCACTTTCAAAACGTTCCTCTGCCATAGAGTTTCAAATCTGTATACAACTGCAAGAACAGAAGTGCTTGAGGACTATACTAAGATTGAAAGTTTCGCCAAGTAAATTAAAAATTAAAGTTGTATTCATCGTCATCATCAACTTATCATCTTTTTCTGCTGCTGATCACATTCTTCCTATGAGCTTTGATTGTCACAGTCCAAAAGCCTGTAAATTTCAGGGCATTCTTTGCCAGAAGCACCCTGGTAATGTTCATGACCCGACACTTGATAGTTCAAGATTTGCTTCTGAGGCTGGTGTGATTCCTCCATCATTTTTCTGTGGCATAACAAGTGCAGTTTTCGGAAGGTCTAACGCGTTTTTCGAAGGTGTCTGCGTACATGCTGGCATCTTTGAGACGACCCACTTTCTGTGTCTGGGAGATTTGCATGTTGTGCTATACACTGTTTAGTCACTATGGTGACTCTGACAAATGGTGGGTGGGTCTGCAGCTAGGGACCGAGTGCGGGTACATATTACAGCCAGAGCTGACAAGAATGTCGAATTTTTATCTTTATTCGTGTCATATGCATATCTACGGACCCTGTGCGTACACGAGCACCAAACTGAAAACACCAGCATTACCTCCGATCCATCCAGACAACAGCAAGTGTGATCTCGTCGTCTTTTGTTTCCATCTTCTACCCATGGGTAGTATTGTCAAGAGCTTCGGGGTCGTCTCCAGGCTTCTACTCTAACGTTCTGTGTGGTGACTGGCTCTTTGAGCACGTTTCACGAGGAAATCTGGACAGGGTGGAGACAGGAGTGATTCCACTTATCTTTTCTTGTCACTCAAGGAAGAAAATGGGCCTTCTATAAAAAATAAAAATAAAAACATTTTCACAAATTTGATATAAAAATCGTGAGCTGTCCGCCATCTAGACGAGCTTTGTCGTTCTTGTCCAAAACGCACTGCTGGGTCTTCTGAGAGCAACACATGAAGTAAACTGGTTCTTACATCGTCATGCCATTCATGCACAGATTCTATAATGCTTTGCGTATGATATGGCTAAATATTCTCGTTACCTTCCTCTAAATTACGCTGAAATGACAATTTATCGTCAGACCATCCAGAGATTTACCAAGTGTTTAGAGATGGAAGCTAGTCTGTTCGGCCAGCAGACGGGAACTCATTTGGTCCGCTTTCCCGAAGACCAAAGACGGCTTAACAGCTTAAATGAACAGAGGCCGCGTGAGGTACAACCAAATTTATCCGTATGTCAAGGGCAGTGGGTAAAACCTCAAAGTTGAATCCAGATATGAATTTCTCATGAGACTGAGGGACATGATCTAATTGAACAAGAATGAGTGTGACCATCCAAAGCCAGAACACACAGTCAAGAATTCAAAAATTCAAAAAAGATGAGTAAGCTATGCTAGCTGCTGAATGGGGAGTTAGTTATTAGGGTTTAATGCCGAACAAGCGACTAAAGCCATCTCACGGAGGCTGAATGGGAAGGCAATGCATCAACCAGAGGAGAGCCTTCTTTATGTGTTCAGCCAGAGCAGCGTTGGTTGGTTTTTTTTTTTTTTTTTTTTTTTTGTTGGGGGGGGGGGGGGGGTTGTAAAACCACTATCGGATGCAGCAACAGCTCAAGGAAGTGGCCCGGGGGGGGGGGGGGACGGGGGGAGAAGGGGGGAGGGGTGTGTGTGAATGATATTAGTGCGCCCTAAAAAGCTACCTGTCAGCTTCCGAAATGAGAGACATTCCTTCAGTGCAAATGATTGTTTTCTTTTTCTGCACAGTTCCAAAAGACTCCAATGAAGATGCATCCATTGATTCATAAACAGTTTTGTTGGAGGGATTAGAAGCTTCACATGCACTTTCTCCTACTGTTCAAACATTTATTTATCCTCAGCAACATCATCGCGTGCAATAGGGTCTGTTGAATTGCAAAGGAGAACCACCTTATCCGTACAGAGATTCACTCAGCTCGATAAGCTTGTATCTATTGTAGAGACAGCTTGTTTAGCTTTTGAATGTTCGACTCCTGAAGGTCTGAGTGGTCACGCCTATTCTTCTTCAAACAGACCACGCCCCTCAGTTTCACGAAAACATTCACGTGTGGATTCAGCTGTGAAGTAGAACCTACCCACTGTTGCTGTCATGAGGCTAACTTGTGCATTACCTCCTGCAGTCTGTGTCTTAGTCGCAGTCACGGAGAAGTGGAACAACACCAGCTTCCACTCTCTCGAGATTGCCCCATAAAACATTCCCAAACGAACCAACGAAACAGAAGAAAAACACATCTAGGCTGTTGACTGGATGGATGTTAAACCAGCAACTGAAGCATGTTTATGCTTCTAGCGTGCATGTGTTTCAGATCATGGACAATACCAATATCTGTGTAATGAATTCCCTGAAATGTACAGACATGTGCCGGCTTCAGGATTGTGGGAATGATAGCTCAGATGAAGCTCGTGATTCTTCGCTGGCAGGATATTGATTCATAGATTCAGCAATACCTTACGTGCCGTTTCAATGGGAAATTGACACTGGCATCAATATATGTATATCATTGTCATTAATAAATGATGATGCAGGACTTGAAATTGGCATCTGTACAGCGGAGGATGGGGGTTAAAGATCATGTGTAAACAGACAAAACGCTACTCGATCCAGAAGTCTCCCATTATTTTTCTATCCCTAGGGACATTGAGCATACCAAAAATCTATGTATAATATCAATAATCTATGTATTGAGTAATTCTATAGCTACGCGCTGGCACTTGAGCACCCAACTCACTTTAAACTCTTAACAAATCTCCATACTACTACTACTACTACTACTACTAATTATTATTATTATTATTATTATTATTATTATTATTATTATTATTATTATTATTATTATTATTATTATTATTATTATTATTATTATTATTATAAGAAACGCTGTTCCAAGGACAATAACTCAAAACCAAAGCAAATACGGACATAAACATCACAGAAGTCTAATAATTTACTTACTTCGCAACTTACGTCGAGATCTTCCGACGTACGTATTAAACATTTCTGATAAGGGTTGACCTTTAAAACTCATTAATATAAGCACCCCGACCTAAAACAAAGGCACAAGAGCCTTTAACTGCACATTTTTATATTAATAAAGGGACATCAAACGGATGCTTGATTAATCAATTAAACTTACATTCAGTTAAACGGTGAACACCAAAGTATAATGTATTCATATACAGTCTACTCCGCTTTTAACAAGGTCGGATATAACACAAGTCGGATATAGCAACACGTTTTCAAAGGATCCAACAGCAGTTTTTCGACGTAAATTTCTTCGCTTATAATAAACATCGGATATAACAACAATAAAAAATTTGGACCCCGGCGATTTGCTATATCCGGAGTTTACTGGTATGTTGTGATTGCCTGGTTTAAAATTAACGTCAAGAGATTTAGTCAAGTGCGTGCATACGCCGATGAAGTCTTGCATTTGTGTGTGCGTGCGTGCGTGTGTGTGTGTGTGTGTGTGTGTGTGTGTGTGTGTGTGTGTGTGTGTGTGTGTGTGTACGCCAATGTGTGTGTGTGTGTGTGTGTGTGTGTGTGTGTGTGTGTGTATACGCCAGTGTGTGTGTGTGTGTGTACGCCAGTGTGTGTGTTGACGCCAGACTGGTTGACCCGCCAATGCAATGAGCTTTGTTGTAAAACAGAAACACATGGTAGCAGATGGGTTAAATATATTTTTCTAAAGCACATTTCTTGTTTGACCTGTTTACTGTAAATTCGGCATTTCTTTCTTCCGCGGTGAATTACGTTAGTTTAGAAATCATCATCACAAATTATAACAGTACATTTAGCTATTAAATAAAAAAAAAGTGTTGTCACACCGTGCACGATCAGGGAACTCCAAGGCGCTTGTCTGTTCTTCATGCAAGCAAAAAGTAAGGATTTATTTCAACAATCTTTTAATTCTTTCTTTTCATTAAACTCTCATCTTAAGGTTTATGTGACCCGTTTTCACAAAATTTGTGATAAGTCATACAGTTTCATTTTTGAGCTATGTATATCACTAAACTGTACTTAATATTTACTTTCAAGTGATATAAGTATGAAGTATGTATCTTTAAAACTGACCTCGATATTTGCAATTAAAACAGGCAAATGCTGGAGCAGCCATTTTGAGAAAATCGAGCAGAAGCTTTTTGGGCTAGAGGAGTGCGGAATTTGCAAAGCAACAGAGATGAGTGTATATTATATCTGCCAAAACTCATACATAAAAAAAACTTGAACACAAAACTATTATATTTATAACACAAGATAGGATGAACCATAACCCACAAATTCTCTTTTATTTCAGAGCCATAACCGACAAAGTCTCTTTAATATGCGAGCTGTCCTCGTTGTCAAGGGTCTCTACATGTTGTCTTTGACCTGATTCTAATGTTGATATATCTCTGTTGAAAAAAAAGCCTCGCAGATTTGCCAATGGGCCATCGAGCTCTATAAGGGGCACAGTGGTTTGAAAAACGTCGTTTGTCATGACGTAACAAGTTACCAATCTATCTGTTAATAACATTTTCATAATGTAATACTAATAATAATAATAATGGCTACTTAAATGCGCTTATCCTAAATAAAAGCTCTAAGCTATTTAAAAATAAAGAGTGGGAGTGGACGGGGTCATAAAGCATGAGAAACAAAAGATTCTGCAATACACAAACACGCACAAAGACAAACACACAGGTACATAATCACGAAGAACTGAGCTACATTGGGGTATCGAACAGGAGGGTCTTAAGGGTAGATTTAAAGGCAGTGAATGAGGGAGAATGTTATGGGTAGTGAGTTCCAGACAACAGGTCCAACGTGCGCAAAACAACAGTCACCTCTGGACTTGTATTTGCAGAGCGGGACTCTGAGAAGGCGCGTGTCACTACTTGAACGGAGGGAGCGGGAGGGAGTGTATAGTTGAGGAAGATCAGCTAGATAGGCAGGGGTAGAGTAGTTAATATTTTTGTAAATGTGCCCTTTTTATTATAAAGGCTGTGTGTTCCATCTTCCGTTTTGCGTTGTGCTTTTCAATGTTATACCTGTCTTAAGTTCTCTACAAAAGTATCGCATCGTTGGCCTTCTCTGTTGCACCACTCGGGAGGAATATAAAAGATTACTTTTTTGTGAACTTACCTGTGACATTCTAATCTGCAAATTGTACCTTTTCTAAACCGTGTCGCTTCTGTGCGACTAAAGCTTACCATCCTTCTCCCAGTTCTACTCTCCTCTCCCCTTCCCTCCTCCCCCTCTTCTCCCCTCCTCCCCCCCCCCCCCCCTCTCCATTTCCGCCTCTCTCCAAATTTGATGTTGACAGTTCTAGGCAGGCCCATTGGGATGCCTTTAGGTAGCATCTTTCGCCGCTCTTCTACCCTCTCTCTCTCTCTCTCTCTCTCTCTCTCTCTCTCTCTCTCTCTCTCTCTCTCTCTCTCTCTCTCTCTCTGCAGATACTAGTTATCGTGGGGAGGGGGAAAGGAAGGGGGTAGAATGTGGGGCCGTCGATACAAAGTTTGTGTTAATTTTTTTTCTCCCTGGTCTATTATGTGCATTTTGATTTCCCGCCTTTTGAACTTTGGGTGTTTCGATGTTCTTTGCATGCATTTTTTTCATTTACATACGTGTGTGTGTGTGTGTGTGTGTGTGTGTGTGTGTGTGTGTATATGCATGTGTGTATGAATGCATGTGTGTGTATGCATGTGTGTGTGTGTATGTGTGTGTGTGCATGTGTATGTGAGAACGCGCGCGTGAGTATACATGTTTGTGTTTGTGCGTATGTGTGCACAGAGTCATATGTGTGTGGTATACATGTATATAGTTTCATTTGTCGTTAGGCTTGATTCTCTATTTCTTTCAATTTTCCTGTTTTGACATGCATGTATATTTTTTAATATTTGTTATGTGCGTTGTATGATTGTGAACTGTATTTTTTTTTCCAATAGAAATTGCACCTCACTGTTGCCCTGGGGGAGAGGGGGTGTGCCTGTGTGCTGTTATTTACTTTCGTGTGAAACTGTTGTTTTGTTTGAGATAGTGTTCAATGGTAGTTCTTAGCTTAATGGTAGTAACGGCAAGTTTGAAAATTGGTGCTGTTACCAAATACTTTTACCGTTATAAAATGAAGGTTCATTGTTCATTGTTTTCTCTCTCTCTCTCTCTCTCTCTCTCTCTCTCTCTCTCTCTCTCTCTCTCTCTTTCTCTCTCTCTCTCTCTCTCTCTCTCTCTCTCTCTCTCTCTCTCTCTCTCTCTCTCTCTCTCTCTCTCACATATGCGTACATCTCAAAGAGGCATAGATCATCATGTTCCCGGACGGTGCATGAACATCTATGCCTCTTGAGGATGTTTTGAGCGCGCGCATGCACGCACTCTCTCGCACACGCATACACACTCATGGACGCACTTTCAGACGAGCATGCAGGTGTACTTAGTATAACATATAGCTAGGTAAAGTCAACCTGATTTCACACAAATTATAGCAAGACTGAAATTGTACATTGAAGTTCTAGTTTTGTCACCATTTTCCCAAGTGGTGAAGTGAAAGCGAAACTCATATCACGTTAAATATAAAACTACGTAAAAACAAATAAATACGTCATGACAAATGACGTTTGACAAACTAATGACGTGTATGTACTGTGCACGCCCCTTATAGAGTTCACTATGACGCATTGGCACATCTGCGAGTTTTTTTTCAAAAGGAGACATTTCAACATCAGAATCAAGTCAAAGACACAAGGTACAGACCCTCGACAGCGACGACAGCTCTCATATAGAAGGGACTTTGTGGATTATGGTTATCTAATCTTGTTTTTTTTAAGTCCCTTCTATTTATGGAAGGGACGTTTTAGGACGGGTGGCGGTGGGCGAATTTAATAGCTTGTCCATGATGCCAAAGGCAGCCAGGCCTAAACATCTCAAAATTGAAGCAACAAGATAAAACGTACGTCATCTCTAGTTGCGCTAGCCTCGCTGCTGAACGTATATTTGTCGTGAAGCGCCGTGTGTTCGTATGTATGTGAAGAGCAGCTTCAACCACCTTACAAAACAACTCACAAGAGCTCACCAGGACACCATCTACAATGCCTCAAATGGTCGACAACCCCTTCAAGCTACTGAGGACTGGAGCACCTCTCTGGAAAACGTGCTGTTTGTTACTGATGTCCCAGGAATAGCCAGCAAAGAATCCCAGTCAGAAGCCATCCTCAGGTCTCTCACACTGGAAATACTGGACCGAGATTACAATGCATCAGTCTGGGCACACGTTTTTACAAATGGATCCTCAGACACAGCTGTCAAGAATGGATGCAGTGGAATTTTCATCCGCTACCCAGATGGACACACCACATCCAAATCCCTGCCTGCGGGAAGACTGTCAACCAACTACCGGGCTGAACTCACTGCTCTACGAGAGGCTGCCAGCCTTGTCGGTGCAGACGATCCCCTGCCCTCACACTTCGTTTTCCTGACCGACTGCAGATCCACATCCAAAGCCTGCAGTCCTACAGAGAGCAGCTGGAGAAAGAAACACTGCACCTGCTGGTCGCCCTCTCACGCCTAACAGGTGGCTGTTCACTTGGTACCTGCTCACAGTGGACTATCAGGAAACGAGGAGGCAGGCAGACTCGCCAAGTCCGGTAGCAAGCTTGAGCAGCCAAACCAAACGATGTCCTTCCAGGAAACAAAACCCTCATTAAGCGGCACTATCATGCAGACTGGCAGACCCAACACAACCCACCCTCTGATGACCAGTTAAAACACCTCCAGCGCCACCAGCAGACCACCATATTCTGTCTAAGGGCTGGTCACTGCCGACTGCGTGCACTCTTGTACCGCCTTGGACTGTCACACACTGCAGACTGCTTGTGTGAAACTGGTTTAGAGACCACAGAGCATGTACTGCAGTCCTGTCCCCTGTATCAAGCGGCCAGGATACAGCACTGGCCACATGGAGCGACGCTGTCAGAGAAACTCTGGGGCTCCATTCTAGACCTACTGTAGACCACGAACTTCATCTCAAAAACCAATTTTGACATCTGAGGCAGATTCTCGGGAACGCTGAAGAAGAAGAAGAAAAGTATGTAAGTATGTGTGTGTGTGTGTCTGTGTGTATGTGTGTGTGTTTGTGTGTGTGTGTGTGTGTGTGTGTGTGTGTGTGTGTGTGTGTGTGTGTGTGTGCGTTTGTGTGCATATGTATGTAAACAAGAGAATCTCCGAAATTTTTCAAATCCTCCCTGCACGGTAGACGTCATTATGTATTTGTTAACGGAAAACGTTCCGCTGAAGGCATAATAAAGCATTGCGTGCCTCAGAGCTCAATATTAGGGCCCCTCTTATTTTCCATTTACATCAATGATATACCATTAGATATTTCAGATCTAAACGTAAGCTGTAGCCTGTTTGCTGGTGATGCTACTCTGGACGTGTCGTCAGCAAAAATCTCCACAATCAATTCCTCACTTCAACAGGGCTTAACTGATGTTTCAAAATGGTGTCACACTAATTATAATTATGGTACCAAATCCGTCTAAAACAGAATGTATGCTAATAACTACACGACAAAAGCAACAGCTACATCCTCCCCCGCTTAGCCTTTCTCTCAACCCTGAGCCGATTAGACAAGTTAGAGAGCAACGCTTGTTAGGCGTTATTATCGACGACCAACTCACATGCACGCTCATGTCAGCAGCGTATGTCGAACAGTGTCCAGGAATTTATATATTCTTTCAAAACTGCGTTATTTTACAGATACACCGACAATGAAAATATTTTATAACGCACATATCCAATCCCATATAGATTATGCTTCCACAGTTTGGGATGGATGTAGCGATGCGTGCATAAAAAGGTTTAATGCTCTTCACCGTAGGGCAGCCGACGACCGACTCAAAGCCCTCGACATGCTGCCTCTGTGTAAGTTACTCATGTACAATAAAGGCGTACTTATGTTTAACATCTACCACTCTAAAACGCCAAGTGTCTAACAGATCTATTTAGCCTTGCTCATACGCCATATAAAACGACGAGGAACAATCTATCCATACTAAGGCCGCGCCTCGATATATTCAACACTAGTTTGTCTTACTCAGGAGCCAAACTATGGAATTTGTTGCCTATCGACATTACTGGGGCTCCTTCTTTGTCCACATTCAGGGCCCGCTTATTTCGGCAGCTGAAAAAAACTTAAGCCCATTGTTGTGTAGTTGTGTCGGCGTTACTCGAGCGCATTGAGTTGTTTTGTCGAGTTTGCTGTTGCTGTTAGTGTTCTAACTGAATTTTCAACGTTGATGTTGAATCAGGTTCTTAGTGTGTTTGGTGTGTGTGTGTGTGTGTGTGTGTGTGTGTGTGTGTGTGTGTGTGTGTGTGTGTGTGTGTGTGTGTGTGTGTGAGTGACTGCTAAATAAGATGTTTTTGATTTTTTGGGATGATCACGTTTTGCTTTTCCACTTTTTATTAGGTTTTAGTCACGCGCGTGAGAGTGTTGTGTGAGTGCGTGTGAAGGGACATGATTGAAAAAAGGTCTGTGTACCTAATCATTTATCCTTGAGAAAGAAAGTTTCATTTCATCTCTCTCTCTCTCTCTCTCTCTCTCTCTCTCTCTCTCTCTCTCTCTCTCTCTCTCTCTCTCTCTCTCTCTCTCTCTCTCTCTCTCTCTCTCTCTCTCTCTCTCTCTCTCTCTCTCTCTCTCTCTCTCTCTCTCTCTCTCTCTCTCTCTCTCTCTCTCTCTCTCTCTCTCTCTCTCTCTCTCCCTCACTCACATATGCGTGCATCTCCAAGAGGCATAGATCCTCATGTGCCCGGAGGGCGCATGAACATCTATGCCTCTTGAGTACGTTTGGAGCGCGCGCATGCACGCACGCGGGACATGCACACACATGCACACACATCGACGTGCTTTCAGAAGAGCATGCATGTGTACTTAATATATCATGTAGCTAGGTAAAGTAAACCTGATTCCACACAAATTATGGCAAGACTGAAATTGTACCGTGAAATTCTAGTTTTGTCGCCATTTTCCCAAGTCTTGAAGCGAAAGGGAAACTCATATCACGTTAAATATAACATTACGTAAAAACAAAAACACGCATGACAAATGACGTTTGACAAACCAATGACGCGTATTCACTGTGCGCGCCCTTTATATAGTTCACTGTGGAGCCTTGGCACATCTGCGGGGCTTTCTCAAAAGGAGATATTTCAACATCAGAATCAAGTCAAAGGCAAAAGGTAGAGTCTATTGACAACGAAGACAGCTCTCATGATTATAGAAGGGACTTTGTGGGTTATGGTTCATCCCATCTTGATCTCCTTCGCCTTGTTGTCTAGCAGGCTTTGTGTATTAGACACTCAGCCTACTTTTTGCCCAAGGGTAATCCCAGTTCTTTCTTCTCTTCTCTTCTATTCTCTCTCTCTCTCTCTCTCTCTCTCTCTCTCTCTCTCTCTCTCTCTCTCTCTCTCTCTCTCTCTCTCTCTCTCTCTCTCTCTCTCTCTCTCTCGTTCTTTCTTTCTTTCTTTCCTCACGTACACGCATTCACGCTTGCGCGCGCTCGCGCAGGCGCTCGCTTACACACTCTCATTCGAGCTCGCGATCACATTCTCTTTGTCGCTCTCTTATGAGTTTTTCGTTGACGTCATTTTTATATTACTTTTTCTCTTTTTTCATGCACTTTTGTTCTCCTCCTTTTGTTTATGTCACATCCTTCGGTTGCCACATTTATTCTGCTGTAAGATAAGTAGCGACTGATCTCTATACTTGTTTGTTTTTCTATTTTGAATAAGGGTGTTTACCCGAAATATGAATAAATTGTTGTAACTGTATTTTCTAAGCGTGTTTCTTTCTCCATTGATTTCGTCTCCACTATACTAATGGAAATTGTTTTGTTAATCTAGGCAGTACCGCCAACTATACTGCAAATTTGTCCCAGACTTATGAGATTTGGCAGACGTGTACAGTTTTTAACGCAGTTTCGATTGGTAACATTAACTTTTCTGAGACCGTTAAAATAAGGGGAGATAACTCTTACAGACACTTTTCAGTTATATCAGGATTGCAGCCAACCCATATTATGTGGAATGGTGAAAATGCGTTTTACTACAATTGAATGCCAATGTGAGTGTATGTAAATGGTACACATGTTTTGTTTGTTTGTACGTCGGCCTGTCAGTTACCGGCCGTTATTAAGGTCATGCTATTTTTTGACTGCGGCAAACGTTAAAGCAGGCATTTTATCTGAGGCTGGTTCAACCACATACTGTAGATTTGGCATGGTGATAGTCTACGGTATTACCTGTTTTAACGTCCCAAACGGAGTGACCTACATAAAAGGCGAAGGTTGCGGCGAGAGGGCAATTGCTATACGGCACATCACCATATACTTTAATCGTGTATAAATCTTGATCATTAAGGCAAATGATTAGGTCTAACTAAGCACACAGTAAATTTATTACATCACTTTCCATATTTACATGCTATTGTGACCTTTAGCAACGTATAATGTCAAAAAATGTCAGTAAGTGTGATAAATAACATTTAGAAAGAAATCAGCATTTTCCAACTTAACGTTCGACAAGTATATATTCTTGTTGATACTAATGGATGACCTATATTATTTACTCTTGTTATAAAGGGTGCGAAGTAGTTATACTGGATTTAACGTGTCTGAATCCTTGTAATCTTGTATTCTTTGCTTCTTTCTTTTCTTTTATTTTTTTTGTTATCCATGACATTTTTCTTTTCTCAACAATGAAATCGATTCAGCTCAACGCTAAGCTGACAATAAACCTTTGCTAAATAACGTGTCAGTCAAACAGATTAAGCCACTAACGCTAAGATCAATGTCACAGAGGCCATATTTGTTTTCCTGTCTTTTATGTACGATCTCAGAAAATAAATGACTGGTGTGTTTGAAATGGTGTTTGTTGATAGGCGATAATAAAATAAATGTTATATACAAACATACTGACACTACCTTCCCGCTTGAAGGTCACGGCCGATGCAGCCATGTTTTATTTCAAGGGGTGTAGATCTCCCCTCAAATATCTCTGAAACCAGCCGGTGGATTTGCCTCAAACGTTAGGTGATGAGAATCCTTACATTAAGGGAAGTGCCACAAACAAGAATTGTGTTGCTTCCTCTGAGGTCAAGGTCACGGTAATCACATTAGCAGAACACTTGCTCTTGATCTTAGTAATTTACATCTGTGAAACGACAGAGTCAGTCTGAATCAAATGTGAAGGGTTGATAGGAATGTTAAAAAGAGTGCGTTTTCTGCTGGAATGACGTCACTATCGAGGTCAAGGTCATCATGGACATGTGTCATTGCAAGTAATATATTCTTGTTCGGGCAATATATTTGAAATTATCTGACTGATTTGGCTCAAACGTAAACGGATAACAGTACAGCACGTAAGAAAGTGTAAGAAACAAAAATTGGGCTGCTGTCTTTGAGGTCAAGGTCACAGTGGCCATTTTATACTTCCATAAGAAAAATCTCCCAGACTAGTTTGTCGATTTTGCTTCAAATTCGGTACGATGTGACATATTAATGAAAAAAGGCGTTTGATGAAAAAACTGTCACTACCTTAAAGGTCAAAGACCTAACAGCCATGTCACACTGTGTATTATTCCATGTAATATATGTGAAACTTCTTATATTTTGACTGGGCATAAGCTTGATTTGGTGGTAGTTTTGATGATGTCCCTAATTTAAGGTCAGTTCATTACAGCTTGGTTTAGTTAGTTCAAGTTTGGATCTCTGTGCTTGAAAAGGCCAATTTTTTCCGGTGTTTTTGTTTTTGTTTGTTTTTGTCGTTGTTGATGTTGTTGTTGATATTGTGTCATTACTGGACGATTTGCTATAGATCTTTCATATCTTTGTGAGGTTGGCCCGCTGCGGCGACCGCTGCCTGTCCCTCTCTCTCTCTTCCCTAAAACGGAGACGATGGTTTGTGTGATAGCCATAGCACTGTTCATTAAGACGTATAACCTGCTCAGTTGTAGACCATGTTTCATTTCTGCCGTGCCAACAAGGATTTCCGTTCCATCATTGCCCATGACTCCAGCATGTCCTAGATGTAGATCTACAAACGTCTTCACAGTTATGTTAGCTGTTGTGCACTCCCAGTCTGAGCTTCCTATTCCTGTCTCATGGCTTCTTGGTAACGTAACAGGTTATCCTTGCCTATGCATTCTATGTCCAACCACCCATCTATAGTTGATCTATAATCTTGTAGTTATAATATACACTGGAGTTGAGACAATTTCATGTGCATACATATGTCAAGACTGGTTCGAAGATTTTTTAAATAAATTGCACATTTGTATAACCAGTCTGTAGATCAAAGTCACAATAAGGTCAGCAATGGTCAGTAATGTCAGCTAATACTGAGCTTGACACCCTTGTGGCTGATTCCGACAATTCATCTTACTACAGTTTTCTCCAGCTCACAAGGTTTTAAACGAAAACACTGGTGCATTTTTGAAAAAAAAAAACATTTTACAGGTCTGGAGAACATACTCATCCTAATTTGCCAGATAAGGTATGACCAGTGTATTAAAAGTTTTACTACACTGTTTTAGGCGTTTTGTTGTTGCTGTTGTTTTCCAGATCAAAAAGTGCATCCCCAAAAACAAAAGGGCAAGAAAAAATAAAAGACAGTCAGAAAATGTTCCAGACACGATAAATCAAATAGAGGATAAAGATGAACAGTTAAAGGATGGGGTTGGCTTCCCCATCTCTTAAGATATTTTCATCACAAAAATGTCAACGAAACAATCTAAACTGACGTAGCGACTCTTTTGTATGCAGTACTTTGTCCTCCGTCAAGGTGATGAAAGTTTGGAAATAGTCAGATCAGTTTCTTTCGTGATATAGGGACTGTGCAGAGGTTCTAGCAAAAATCTGATAGTATGACCTTGACCTTGAGCTTAAAGACCGGATTTTTATGCATGGCGCTTTGGCTTTATTTGGAGTATCATCGCCTTAAATTTTAATCATATCGGTTAAGTCGTTTGAGAGCAGTAGTCTGCAGTAAGTGCCAAAAGAATATGATAGCTATGACCTTGACCTTGAGGATGACAACCTGATTCTAACATCAAACAATCTGCTATTCGCAGCACTATCATCATCTTAAACTTAGATTAAATTGGTTCTGTGGTTTTTCAAATTCTCGCATGCACTTAAAAAAAAAGCCGTTGTGATCTTGACCTTTATTACATTAGCAACGAATTGTTCGTTTCCTATATTTCTGTTCAAATATATAATACATGTATCATCATCAACTATTTGTAGCGAATTTTCAGTAATTTGAGAGACATGACATGCTCAAAAGTTCAAAGAAATATGGCAGCTATGACTTTGCCCTCAGAGGATGCAACATGACACAGGTTTATAATAGTTCATCTCGTAATATAGTAAAATATAAGGTGACAATACCGTTTCTGTTTTAATCTGTAAGTTCTACTGGTGTTTTTTGTTTTGTTTTGTTTTTTCTTAAGAAAGATGTACGAAATTTAATAAAATAACTCTTTTAAAAATTGGGAGGCAGTGACCTTGACCTACATTAGGTAATCGTACGGCAGTTCCTGGTTATGTAATAGGACAAACTAAGACCAAATGTGTATATGTGGCTGTAATTGTCAACCTTGTATTGTTCCCAAATGAATGTTACGTGTCATATTAGTCGACTAAACACAGACTGCAGTTTATGTCAGACGTAACGGTCGAGAAACAGGAAGTGTTTGGGTTCTTATATTTATAAAACATAACCAGCTGCTAGCTTGATGACACAATGAAAAATAATAAATCAGTTGACAATGAAACAAGTCTTTTATGTTTTGTGTTGCCATGGTAGTATGCCCTTATTTCCTTCGAACCGCCTAGTTGGTGCCTAGATGAATCTAGCTTGTCATTAACACCTTGTTACACCTCAGTGGCACTCGCAAAGGTTAACAGGGCTCGCCTAGTTTATATCCACGATGCTTTCCTTAAAAATAACTGTATCAAAGTCATTTTGGTTATACACTGTGCGTAACGCATGCAGACTTGCCCCAGTCGCACGTACAGACTCTCACACAACAGACCCATACACCGCCACTAACTCAGTCGGGCGCATTCATGCGGTAAAACTCAACACACTAGCTTCCTTTCTTCTAAGGGCCTTTATACAAGTAAACAATAAAAGAACACTCAAAAGACTATGTACACCACCCCTTCTCACTACAAGCACATCAACACCGTATACACATACTCAATGTAAACGCCAGGCTAGGTAATTGTCTCTCACAATCCAACCTGTTTTAATGGTGTTCTCGCTTGGTAACGTTCTGTCCTTTAACGTCTAGGCGTGTAAGTCTTTCTTCGCACGCTTCCGAGTCGTCCCGTTTCTCGTACCGTGGACGTCCTCTGGACTTGCTCCGTAGCGCAGTCCCTGCTGACCCGGGTGTCTCGGCACCGGTCGCTCACTCCCTGAGTTAAGAGATGACCTCACAGTAGGTCCCTCGGCGGTAGCCTCTGTTGACTGACGTCTCGGCGTCCGTCGCTCCGCTCCCGACAAGCACTCTGTACAAAAAAGTCCTAATCATAACACTCGATAAACACACACATATTGGATAATATGAGGTACATTACGTAACCTGGCAGATACAAATAACTCACATGTTCATTCACACACACACGTGCTTCTTAACACGAACTACTTTCGTAACACCCATAACTCTGTCACTACATTGAAACAGACTATAACCTAACACTCGCCATACATTTCATAGATTGAAAAAAGACTATACTTAAACAACCCACGTACAACCTTCATAACGACTTAGGCATACACACCTCACATTCCTTAGATATCCATCTCGGTAAATAACCACATAGAAAATCACTGGTTATCTCAACGAATTCCCAACCAACACAACTGAACCAAATCAACGCTACACAACCGAATTAACTCTTACTAACGCACACTATCTTTAACTAAGCAGCTGTCAATACTACACATAAAACATACCTGAATTCTAGGTTTCAGAGTCTTGGAATACGGCTAGTGTATCTGACATACATCCGTCCACAATGACAGCCTAGCCCGCACTGACTATTTAGACCTCTGATAGATTGCGCTCTCGCTAAAATCCTCCAGGGCAAAACGTTTCCCTACGATTTCACGTGGCCTCCTGCCCCCACAGAATAATTGTCACAAGACAAGCCGCTGACAAAACCGTACCACACAAAACCCTCTGTGTGAACCCTATGCGTGAGCAGAGTTTCATCACACTGTGCACAGCAACCTATTTCAGGAGGCTACAGATGAGTGATCGGCGGCCATTTTGAAAATGGCGGCCATGTTTTTCCTATGTCCATTAAGAAGCCTTTTATTATATCAATTCTATGGTATAGTTTCATTCCTTAAGAATATGTCTCGCAACATTCATACAATTTCCTTCACTGTGCTCTCAAATAATTATGGTATTCTAAATAATTTCAAAAAAAGAGACTGACGAAAACGTGGACAAGAAATAATTAATTTTCATCCAAAACGTGTACATTTTTCCTACTGGCATCTTACGAGTTTGCAAAAGAGCAATTATATGGCTATGCAAATATATCTTTATTTTATCGCCTGTGTTAATTTTAGCGGACTGGTACCCTATATTGTTTACCACCCTCAAACTATAGAGAACAGGGTGTGTGGGCGCCATCTTGAAAATGGCGGCCATGCGTCATTGGTATTTATGTCAGCAATCGCAGTCATATTCCACTATAATCAAACTCATCAAAAGCGACAAAAATGACACGATTTAGCTGCGGTTAAAGAATATTGGTGGTAAAATGGTCATTCAATAGATGACGTCACAAACGATTTTTTTTTAACGCTTCCAAAGCAAAATCTCGATGACATTCTATTGGTTTTATCAAAAATGTATTAACGGCTAGCTGTGTCCGAAATTTAGGGCCCGTACGTTGAATTTGCAGGATAATGCACTTTTCGTGGTGATACTGCCTACAAAATGTGCATGAGTGACACCATTTCCGTGCAGTCACGACCGTGACAATCGTGTTTGTTTCACAATGTGTATTCTTCTCAGGACCATAAATATGTATCCGTTAACTGGCTTTGCCTGAAACATGAGCTAGCCATAGTACTTATTATGAAATGATAGTCCTTGGTAAATTGTAGTGTTATGATAAGCAGTTAGGTTACTGCATGCAAGGTCAAAAGGGTTTGACCTGTTTGCTTCAGATTTACTTACTTACTTACGCCTGTCACCCCTACCCGGGTATAGGCCGTCGACGAGAGACCTCCAGCAACTCCTGTCCTGTGCTTCTCCTTCGATTCTACTCCAGGTGGTTCCCAGTCTCTTGATGTCTGCTTGGAGGTCTCGACGCCAGGAGTTTCTCGGCCTACCTCTTTTCCTCTTTCCCTGGGGGTTCCATGACAATGCCTGCCTAGTGATACTGGAAGCTGGCTTTCTCAGACTGTGACCGATCCATCCCCATCTTCTTCGCCCAATTTCATTCTCTGCTGTTATCTGCTCTGTTCTCTCCCAGAGTCTGACGTTGCTGATCTTCTCTGGCCAGTGGATTTTCAAAATTCTTGCTTCAGATTTGGCACGGTAATAATCGTTTTTGGGGTAAAGTGTTTAGTGCAAAAAAAATGTATCATTATGATGTAAGGTCACGGTCATTGCAGCCATCTTGTATTGCACGTTTTCCATTCCCTTTTTTAAAAAAATCGTTAATAATATATATATATAAAGACGGACACACGGCGATTCCCGCCGTAATATATAAGCTCTGTGGTCTTGCGTAGCATAGCTATTCTGAAGAAGAATGATAGCAGGAGCAGCGAAATCACGTCACTTCAACCTTCACGTCATGGCATCAATCCCACGACGCCATGTTCATAGTGACGACTCGATGTTATACGTCACACATCGCAGTACTAATATTTGACGTATTAAAAGATCAAGCTCTGCAATTTTCTTGCTGATTTTCAAACCTAGGGCTTACAGTTCACAATTTGACCTAATCCTACCCCAGAGCCGGGACAAACAGCAGGTTTGTGCAAACACTGTTTATGAAAAATCATGCGGTTATTAATGAGATGATAGTTTGTTTCGTAAACGAAAAATTAAAGTTATGTTAGCTATTTTACAAATAACTCCGAAAGAAGTGGTGCATAAAATTGTCTGACTTTCACACCTAGGACATACAGGTAGGTCACAATTGACCTAATCTTACCTGACAGCCGAGACACTGTAGGCTTATATAAATACCGTATATGAAAAATCATTAAAGAGAAGCTTGGTTGTTGGTTTTTTTTTTTCGTAAAAAAAGATTCAATTGTTTTAAGATTAATCCATAATTTTTTTGTGAAATTAATCCACAAAACGTGAAAATACTTCTTTAAAAAAATATTTTATTATCACTCAGAAAGTTCTAGAGGTACAATGCTGGTTAGCGAACTCATTCAATATCTCCCTTTTATCTATATGTATTCAAAATATCGAGTAAAAATAAAAACAATAACGGACTCCAGTTTGGATCAACCGGTTTTTGTGAAAGGGCAATTTTCTCGCCAATGGTCATCTTAACTCATTCAGCCCGAAGGACGTATTTCCCAAATTTTGGAGGCGTCATGTAACGACAACGGTCAGGACCGAACTGTATGGTTTGTGCAAACCTCAGTTAGCATAGAGAACGGTTTGGATCCTTTATGATCACAATTTCCAATTAATGTGACCATCAAATGTAGTAATACATACACAAATCTTTCTCGAGTTTAAATATGGATGTCATGGCATCGTATGAAGCAAAAACACGGTCTGTACAAATTAACTTGTTCGTTTATCAAGCAGGTGTGTTTCTGCCGAGTAACGCAAATATACTGCTATCAATGAAGGGTCTGTGTTTGACAAGAACAACTCAAGCAATTTTAAAATTTTATTCCATGAACAAACAGCAATATCGTATTCTCTGTCAACGGCCAGTAAGTGCCCACCAGTCATTTTGATTTTGTTTTCCATTTAAATGATGGACGACCTGAAATCCATGGTAAAGATTGGAATATGTTATTTCTCTCAACAAAGAAAATCGGTATACATAGGATATGGTAACGGTCATTTTTAATATTGGTTGCCATGGTAACAACCTTTTGACGACAGAACGCACTTATGTGTGCGCCAAGCAAAGCTCCGTTGCCGAAGGGACGCACACATATGTGCGCTGGCCTTGTTTCCCATTGCCTACGAGGCGCACACATATGTGCGCTGGATACCAGTTTAACAGGCAATACCGGCAGTATGGTCTAAGGGAAGCAACCTACTATAATATGTCAAGCACTCATTTCTGTACTTGCAGAGTGACTTTTCTTGTTTGTATGGGCTGAAACCAACGAATCAGAAGCTCTAATACAAAACGTCCTCACGTGCGAAAAAAATGGCGGATTTTGGTGTAAAAAATTTTATGTGCGAAGAAACTTTTCTGCTGTGCCTTTCTTTCTGGATTATTTACTGGTGACACACTAGAATATGTCTCCGGAATGCCAGGTGAGTTGTAATTTTCACACTGTGGCTAACTAATACACTAACAGCATGTTTTCAGAACCCAGTGCAAATCTGTTTTTGATTTTTGGCTTCTTACCCCATCTTCTTTATACACATGTAAAATCGTAACAATACAAAATATTTTCTTCAGCATAGTGTCTATGAGTTCACCTTGAATTGCTTTTTCCACTGATACCAAATATGTTGGGGTATGATATGATTTTTACAACAGACAAGG
>BTPG01000007.1:18115954-18198454 GCA_036245525.1 Semisulcospira habei | reverse complement strand
TTACAGTTAAACCTGTCTGGTATGCAGTGCAGTCTATCCATACCACCTTATAAAACAAGAAAACGGAATGAAGTAGATCAATTTAAAAGAGAAAAAGATCTCAGAAGACAATACTACTAGGAATTAACAACCTATTTGGCTTTATCCATTAATTAACATTTATTTACCTTACAAAGCATAATCAGTGGAGAATATAGACTAAACACTTCCATTCCTCTATTTAACCTCATGATCAAAGATCACTCTACCACATTCACCCCTGCCAAGTGAAATGACGTCCTCGGCATTTCCGGTTTAAGTACTAACTAATTAAATGGTTAACGTTACAAAACCATGGACAATAATATAATAGGAACAGAATAGAAAAGAAAATATGACTATTGCGAAACAAAAGGAAAAGTCTCCACTAAGTATACATCCGACTTTGGCATGACATTCGGCGCCATGGTAAGCTAGGCTCGGTACACTGGATTTAAGAGGTTATGGTGAAGTGTGAATGAACTACGAAATAAATATTAATTATACACACGAACTTATCACAACATTAATTCGAGAGAAACTATGACTCTTTAAATCAACTTATCTGGTATCTGAGTGAAAACAAAGTAAGGTTCGGGCATGGTTCTAAGTACTATTCCCATGTTAAAGCTATGCTGGACCTACTGAATTAAGATGGATGATACAGTTTCAGACAATCTTTCAGGATCCATCTGTACCTCTCCACTCTTAATAAGGTCCGATAGAAAAACTATTTTCCTTTTCCATTCTGGTCCAACAGGTTGTTGTGCCATAGCATACTCACCTGTAGTCTGTCAAGTAGGGGGTCTTCGATGTCTACTAGAAACGCGAAGAACCGGCTGTTCTTGCTCTTGATTTGGACCTGTGTCCTCTTCACTGTCTATAGTCGTCCCTTCCTCCTGTGTCCTACCACTTGTCTCATCTGTGAACGCGCTCAGCTCTCCACCTTCTACACTCACGGTGGACTGGTGGTCGTCACCACTCAAGCTGGCTGCCCCGTCATCCACAACAGCTCCTTGAGCGTCCTCAGAAGGTTGTGATGACATCTCCTCAGCTTGCTTATCATCATCCTCCTCTTCGGCAGCGAGTTTAACTGCGTCAGAACTCTGGAGTTCAAGCTGCACTTCTACGATGACCGAGTCTGACTCGTCACCTTCCTCTGAGTATGCTGTCAGATCACGTGTAGTTTGTTCCTGTTCCTGCTTGGCTGCCTTGCTCCTGTCCCGTGGTGCCGGAACTGGCTGTGGCCTGCCTGTCACTGTCTCATCATTTCTGTCAATTGATGCCGCGGCAAGGGGTAAGAGATGATTCCGGTGAAGGGTTCTCTTACGACTTGCATCTCCCTCTTTGTGTATCCTGTACACGGGAACATCTTCATTTGGTTGGGAACTGACAATGTAGATATCCTCTTCCCACTTGTCTGAGAGCTTGTGCTTGCCCTCGAAGGCAAGTATGCGGACGAGCACTCTGTCTCCTTTCTGTAAAGTTGCTCCTCGCGCTTTGATGTCATAGTGCTCCTTCTGCCGCCGTTGAGCCTCATCCGCTGCACTGGCCGCAACTTTGTAGGCTTCCTGAAGGCGCGTCTGTAGATCTGTGACATAGCTGCTGTAGTGTTTGGCGTTCTTTCCTCGTTCCAGCCCGAATACTAGATCGATGGGTAACCTTGCCTCTCGCCCAAACATGAGGAAATACGGAGAGTGACCGGTAGACTCGTGTCTTGTGCTGTTGTAGGCGTGGACTAGAGGGGCTACTGACTTATGCCACTGCACTTTCCGCTCTGGCTCCAGAGTGCCTAGCATCCCTAGCAAGGTCCTTTTGAAACGCTCGGTCATCCCGTTCCCCATTGCGTGATATGGCGAGGTCCTGCTCTTGTCAATACCGACCAGCTGACAAAGATCTTTGATGACACGACTCTCAAAGTTCGCGCCTTGGTCTGAGTGGAGTCTCCTGGGAAATCCATAATAAACTATGAAGTTGTTGAAAAGCGCGTCTGCTGTTGTCTTGGCGGTCTGATTTCGAGTCGGTATGGCCTGGGCATATCTCGTGAAGTGGTCGGTAATCACAAGGATATGCTGATACCACTGGAAGACGTCTCCAGGCTCAAGAAATCAATGCAAACTAGCTCCATGGGCTGACTGCTGCTGATGTTGACTAACGGGGCCTTCTGTCCAACAGCTTTCCGGCGTAAACATCGGGGGCAGTTTTTGCACCAGTCTTCAATCTGACTCGCCATCCGTGGCCACCAGAATCGCTCCTTTGCCAGTGCAGTCGTGCGGTCCCGGCCTGGATGGTCTATGTCATCATGAATCCCTTGCAGAGCGCGTTTGATGAATGCTGCAGGCAAGACTAACTGTGACTGCACCACCCCGTCGGTTGTCGTCTCCTTGTACAGTGCTCCACGCTGCAGCCGAAAACGTTGCCAGTGTCGGTACATCGCTGAGTGCTCAGGCGTGCTAGGGAAGTCTTGTCGTCGAGGAATGCGCTTATTCCTGATGAGCTTCAGCCACAGACCTATCACTGGGTCGTCGTCCTGTGCTCGACGCCAATCCTTACATGTGAACTCAGCCATGTCTTGACCGTCAGGTTCATCAAGTACGTCCGCTACTGTCGCCGATAAGCAGTGCGTCTCTATCACCGGACAGCTGACAGCCGAGCAGATGGTGTAAATGGCCTTCGTGGACAACTCTTCCTCTTGTCCTTCGGTGTTGTGAGTAATCCTCGACAACGTGTCTGCGTCGACATTATGCACACCACGTTTATACTTGATGTTGAAATTGTACGCTGCCAGGGCCGCCAGCCGTCTGTGGCCTGTCGCGTCAAGCTTTCCAGTGGTGAGCACGTATGTCAGCGGATTGTTGTCCGTGTGAACGGTGAAGCGGGCGCCATAAAGGTAGTCTTTAAACTTCTCTGTGACTACCCATTTCAAAGTGAGGAATTCTAGTTTGTGGGCTGGATAATTCCGTTCAGCTTTTCCTAGTGCTCTGCTGGCATAGGCTACAACGCGCTTGACGCCGTCCTGTTCCTGGTAGAGAACACAGCCGAGCCCTGTACTGGATGCGTCGGTGTGGAGCTCGAAAGGCCTAGTGTAATCAGCATATCCTAGGACTGGAGGTGAGGACAGTATGTTCTTTAGTCGCTGAAAGGCCTCTTCCTCTGCATCTCCCCACATCCATGGCTTCTGGACATGCGGCTTTCGCTTCCCTCGCTGTTTCTTGGTTGGTACAGGCATGAAGACTGTCAGGGGCGCAGTGATCCTGGCGAAATCCTTAACAAACTTGCGGTAATAACCTGCGAACCCCAGAAACCTCCTTACTTCCTCTGGTGTTGTCGGTGTAGGCCAATCTCTGATGGTTTCGGTCTTTGCAGGGTCTGGTTCGATACCATCACATGACACAGCGTGGCCAACATAGACCACCTTGGCCTAGAAGAGATGACATTTCTTGGGTGCAAGCTTGAGACCAGCCTCACGCAGCCGTTGAAAGACCACCCGCAGGCGTTCTATGTGTTCCTGGTATGTCCGAGCGAATATGATAACGTCATCCAGGTAGATGAGACATATCCGCATGTGGTATTCTTCTAAAATGTCTTCCACGAGTCGCTGATAGGTAGCGGGTGAATTCGTCAGTCCGAATGGGAGGCGGTTGTACTCGTAGAATCCGAGTGTACCGACGGTGAACGCAGTACGCTCTTTGTGTTCTTCGGCGATTTCAACCTGGTAGTAGCCGCTTTTCATGTCCAGGACACTGAGTACTGTGATCCAGATAAACAGTCCAGGATTTCTTCTATCCTTGGCAAAGCGTATGAGTCGCGTATAGTCCTGCTATTCAGCTGTCGAAAGTCCGTGCACAGACGAAGGCGTCCATCTTTCCTTCGTGCTAAGACGATATTTGAAGACCATGGACTGTAGGACTTGCGGATAATTCCACCTGCCAGGAGTTGCTGTATGTGTGAGCGGACTTCATCCAGCATCGATGGTGGTATCATGCGATGCTTCTGCTTGAAGGGGCGGTCGTCGCTGAGTTCGATCCGGTGGCGCACCCTTGAAGCTAAGCCTACATCCTCCTCGCCTTTGGAAAGATGTCCTCATACGCGGTAATCAGATTCTGTGCCTCCTTCAACTGATCCGGTGTTAAGTTGTCAGTGTCTATCTCAACGAGTGAAAGCAAATTTTCCTGCACCTCTTCAGGTAGATCCTCCAGCTCTGTGGTGTCTACTGGCTCAACCTCACATATAAGAGCCATGGGTTCAAATGAGACTGTACGATGTTCGATAGGGTAACCTCAACTGGACTCGTCTCATTGTAAGCGTAGCTAATGAGGGTCGGATTAAGGTCGACGTCCGGGTCTACATCAGGATGGGGCTGGAGAAGGGCACACGTGCGATGGTATGGCTGCGACTTGTCTACCATTCCCCTCAAGGTGACTTGTTCGTTAGAGTGAAGTATCACACGTCTCTTCTCTGCCGATCGCACCACTGCTATCCTGTTGCAATTCCTTGACAGTTGCTTCTCCCGAAGCATGATGCTTTTCAGTGCCAGTTGCCAGGATGTCTGTCTGTCCGGGGTTTGTATACAGCGATCACCAGTACGCTGAGTACAGCTGTCCTTCACTCTGGCTAGGAAGTTAGTACCCAACAGAATCGGAGTTGCAGCACTGTAGTCAGTCCCTGGCACAACGAGCAAAAGACAGGGGTGTACGGTGCTGCTGAGTCCTGTGGCAATCACATCCGCCTTAATGTAGCCAGAGTATGGTAGCGTCTCTCCATTAGCGCACTCAATCCGTAGTAGGTGTTCAACCTTTTGAAGTTCCAGGTGGGTTAGGTGTTTCGCGTAGAAATCCTGTGTCACAGTCGATACGGCTGATCCTGTGTCTAACAGTGCCGATGTTGCAACACCTTCAACTTGGATTCCTGCTTCGTTAGGCTGACCCACAAGATCATCCAATGTCTCATGGTCCATATTTTGGTATACCAGTAGTTGGGGCTGATACTGGTGGCCGCGCGTCTGCCCCTGCTCGCGGGCCCCTAGGGAAAACCCTGTTTCAGATGGTCAAGTCATACTCTGCAGCCGATCCGCAGATGACCGTACTGCCCACAACGGAAACATCGGGGTCCTCTTGGGTCAGACTTCGCAGTTCGTCGGCGATATAAAACTCCAACGCTTGATCCTCCGCGTGGTTGATTCTGGTGTTGAGTCCTGTTATCTGGTCCTGAAGTCTGCAGATCACTTGATCTGTCCCCGCCTGCAGCTCCATTCTTGTTCCTGTCCAATTGCAGCTCCTTGACTGCGGCAGTCAGTTGGCGTAGGGCTTCTCTCACTTTCTCCAGTTCCGATGTCTCCTTTGAGTCGGACATTGTATCGAGGGGGATCTATCTACGGTGTAAACCCACTTAGGTGTCACTAGAGTTTAGAACTGCAAAACAGAACTATGAACCACCTCCAAATTCTAAGATAAGCTGTGAGTGAATAGCAAAAAAAAAAAAAAAAGAAGAAAAAAAAAAAAAGAACCCTTCAATTCTGGCTCTGTATCATGCACCTTATTGTGTCTATACTCAACAGGCTATTTCGGTGGTGCTTACCCAAAGTCTAAACCACCTGCACATAACTGTTAAACCACAAAAAGTGTTTCCAGTCTGAAGCTATCATTTACAAGTAACCATACGCCTGATGCTTAATGCTTATGACTGAAGAGCTTAAGCGCATGGGGCAAAACACCAAGCCAAAGTCCAACTTTTCCTCCAAATAAAACGGTGAAATCAGTCACAAGAACTTAACTGATGATCCCAAAATATATGCTAGATCAAAAGAACATGATCAACAACAAAAAAATGATCACACGATCTCACACACAAAAAAAAAAAAAACGTAGACGTTTGCTCGTGCTAGGAAACGCATACCACACACTCACTGTACTTATCATATTACCACGTACAGTGTGCTCGTCAGTCTCATTTTTTTCGAAAGAAGATAAACAGTTGATGAACTGAAGTATGAACTAAAAGCTGATTTTGAAAGTAGAGGATATATCGTGCACGAAATGAGTGCCAATTTATATCGAGCTATGACACCTATAGCTGCTGTGACATTTGGGGCAGTCAGGCACAGCAGTTTTGTTACTTGACTGCATCGAGTCATATGAAATTCAGTCTACCTTCATTGTATTCACCTTTGACACTTTGCTAAGGTATGTTGAATAGCTAGATGGTTGGTTATTTGTTAAGGCAATAGAATATTGCATTCACTGAAAAATGTTGTTATTGCATTTTATATGTTATTTTTACTTGACCGTCTGTTTTTATAATTCGTTGTTTAGAGCCGATTTGTACTGTACATTCTTTTGTAATTTCGGTTGCTTGACAATAGCTAGAATGTATGTTCAAGCTATAGCGGCGTATGTATATTTATGGTAGTTTGATAATAGTAATAGCTAGAACGTACGTAGTAATACCTTTTGTTTTCTACCTTCGAGGTAGGATTTGAGAAACAACTCCAAATTGCTGGTATACATAGATACTTTCTTGATCAGTATTTTGTGATTTACCAGATCAAAGGCTTTACGAAAATCTAGAAACATGACTCCTGTAAGTTTTGAGTCGTTGATGGAAGATAACCAGGTGTCTATCATCTGTATCAGCGCAATGTGACATGAGCGTTCTGATCTGTGCCTCGACTGCAATGAATAGATTAATTTTCGGCTTTCCAGGTACGTATATTTGATACATGCTTGTGGATATGCCCGTTCTAAGGGCTTGGACAGAACAGATAGAAGTGATATGGGTCTGAAATTATTAATTTCACCGAGATCTTTAGATTTAGGTAGAGGTATTACTGTCGCGTCTTTAAATGCGTCAGGAAAACAATTAAAATTAATACAGAGGTTGTAGATATAAGTGATACTCTCTACAATGTATGGGACTGATCTCTTGAGTATTTTTCGACTTAATCTCATCCAGTCCTGATGGATTTTTTTTCTCTCCAAGGATGTAATTAGTTTACCAACTTCAAGGACCGCTATAGTGGGTATGATGAAAGGTTTTGTGCCGGCAGCTCTCTGCTTGCAGAAATCGACTAAGTTGTCCGGGCATACATAATCATGCGACTTAGTTCCTGGCGGGATTAATGATTCTGCTACGGAGACGAAGTGTTGAAGCTGTTTGCTGTGAGATGCGGCGGTAAAGGAGCTGTGCTTTTATTCGTGCCTCTAGTAACTAAATTTATCGCACGCCATATTGTGGCAGTCTTTACTTTCGTGAATAACTTTATTGAAAAGTGATTTCTTTGCCTTCAGAACCATGGATTTTACTCGATTACGTTCTTTTTAGTAATCGGTGAAGCGCTTCTCTCTTCTCAGCTCGTCCCTGTGCTCCATGGCCTCGACAGATCTGCAGCCAGCCAGGGTGGTAAAGTGGCGTATTTAACTCATTGTTGCCTCAAGGGCGCGTGTTTATCTAGCACGATGAGAAAGATGTGATACCACGTATCTAGTGCTTTATTTGGGTCGGTTTCATTGTACACTTCAGTAAACTCCGCAGAAACTAGATCAGACAAAAAGGAATTTTCGTTGAACTTTTAAAATGATCTGTATGTTATGCACGTATGCCCTTGCTTTTTTAATTTTGGAAGCTTGGACAGCCACGTGCAGCTCACCGGATAGTGGTCGCTTAAACTAAGACTACCACCTTGAACGTTGCTAACTGTCGGGGGTTTCTTTGTATAAATATGGTCTATAACAGTGGCTGATGATGGCGTAACTCTATTGGAAGATGTTACCATTTGTTGAAGGCCGACTAAGGTGTTGGCACACTCCCATGATGGGTGAGGTTTAAGAGTGTCAATGTTAAAATCCCCTAGAAGGAAAAGTTCACTTTATGAATATATATGTTTTATCAATCAAGTGTACAAAGTTGTCATACCACTCAAAAGTGGTCGCAGGATTTCTGTAAAAAAAACCAACACGTAAAGGAGGGGTTTAGATTGCTTTATCTCTATCCAGATACATTCCACATCGCTAGTTTCTAAGTCCCGGCGCCTGCGGGTTATGTGTTTAACTGAGTTGTGAATGTAGACCGCTACACCTGTCTCACCCTGGATTGACGGATCTCTCCTAACTATGGAGTAAATTGGAATGGCGATGGCCTCATCACTGATGTGGGAGGCAAGGCGTGTCTCGGTTATACCAAAGAGATGAAAGTAACTAGGCGAATTAACATAAACGCAAACGTCCGGCACTTTGTTCGCCAGGTGATATACATTTAAATGGCCGATACGAAATTTGTGGCCTTTTGCACATTTTCTTGTATGGTAATTTTGTCGTTAAAAATAGGTAATGGAACTAAGGGGAATAGAGTACAGGAACTAAAAGTAGTATGCGAGTAATATAACTGTCAAATGTAAGGCAAACAAACAGCAAACCTAACGAAAGAAACGGAATTTAAACAGAAAAGAGAGGGAAAAGAGAGAGGCTGGGGGAGTACGTTATTTAAACAAAGAGTTTACTTTATCTAAAACGAACAAGAGAGCCCTGTCCAGTCTAATCTCTGTGAGGCTGTGAAAATGTAACAAGCACTCGCCAATATTCACTGATCAGACTTGCTCAGATACGCTTTAACGGGAAGAAAGAAAGAAAAAAAAAAAAACAATAAAAACAATAATGATAAAAGTAAGTTGACTTTTTCCCTGAAATGTATATTCTTATAGACAGTCACATAATCAATAGAAAGTACGTCGACAAAAGTGCGCTGCATGTAGTAAGGAGTTCGAGTCGATTATAAGATACGAGGTCCAGTAAACACATGTCTCACACGTACGCTCCTATGACGGTATATGGCCAAACTAGGTACGCGGACACTCTTGTGGGTTAACGTCAGTTCAGCAAAGAGGACAAACTAAAAAAGTCAGTGTTTTAAAACGAGTCTGATTGATGACACCTAACTCTCTCTCTTTCACACACACACACACACACACACACACACACACACACACACACACACACACACACACACACGCACGCACGCACGCACGCACGCACGCACGCACGCACACACACACACACACACACACGCACACACGCGCGCGCACACACACACACACACACACACACTGCACACAAAGACACACACACGCACACCCGCACGCACTCACTCACTGACTCTTGCGTCCGTGTATGCACGACACCTGTCATCTTCAGTTCTATGTGCGGACGGATGAATGACCAAGCCGACAAAGGTGCCGCACCTGGCGAGCCATGCAAAGGTGCATAGCTGACCCAAGCTGTCATGGATCACCCTTCGTCCGACATTTGTAAGTAGTTTACAACTTACACAAACTGCAAAAGATTCGTTCAGTGGGAACTGAATGTGACAGGGATTGTGGGACGCCGATTACGACAGTGATTGTAAGAAATGCGCGAGCAGCTTTAGTGCTTGCATTTGTGGTGGGCCCAAATACATGGCTCCAGCCGCTTGCTTCGCTCCCCAGGCGTCTGTGGGCGATTCCACCACTGGCTGGACAATGGGTCCTGTCCCTGACGGCAGCAGCGAGGGGAAGTCGGTGGTCTGGAACCGGGGAGTCGCGTAGATACGGCTCTGCTGTACGCCGCCGGGCTGTGAACCTGACACGCTCTCGGGTGGTGGTTGGTTGGGCTGATTGGTGGGCGTGTGGCGAGTGACGTGCGACCGTTGCTGGCTCAAGGCGGCAGACATCAAACACGGGTTGCTGAACCGTCTGCTATCGCCACGTGACCTGTTTCGGCTGATGGCTGGATTAGGCCCGACCCTTTGTCCGGGCCCCCCGGTGATTCTCAGCTGGTGGTAAGGGGTGTGGGGGCGCCGTAACGGTTCCTAAGGGCAATCAGCTTAGTGCCCTCGTCGCTTGGGTGGGTCATGGTGTTATTATGCCTATACATGACCTGCTTTGGGGCGCCGTTCTTGGTCAGGAAGCTGGAATTGTGGTCAACAAACTATACACGTATTTGTTGACAGGCCTGTTTGAGGTTGACGTTTGACATGCGCGCAGGTCGTCACAGGGCGTGGTGACTGCTGAAGGGAGGGACGATGGAAGAGGCCTGTAATGTAATGGGTAGACCATCGAAACCGATGATGTCGTCATTGTGCAAGACTTCTATTTGTGGGTGCGGGTGTGGCTGGCCAAGCCAATCCTGGAGCCACACCTGCGAGGGCAATGGGGGCACTGGAACGTAGCTGTGGGGAGAGTCGACGCTGTCTTTCTGTGAGTTCTGGCACTGGTGATCCGTTCGCGCCGATTGTGTTCAAAGAGCGTGCAGTCTTTCCTGGTGGCGGCACGCCAGCCGGATCTGTCGTGTGCTTGTGCTTCAAGTTCCTTTACCGGGAAGACGCAGTGCTTGGGGCTGTCTCTTACGCAGTCTTTGAAGCGTTTCTTTGGCCGTCCTTGCTTCCTGTGGCCTTTTGAGAGTGCACCATACAGGAGTTGGCGTGGCATGCTAGAATCATCCATGCGTATGATATGACCTGTCCAGCGGAGTTGTGTCTTTAAGATCAAGGCTTCAACACTCACTAAGCCAGCATTGTCCAGGACTTCCAGGTTTGTCACCTTGTCTTGCCATTTGATGCCCATGAGTGAGCGCAGGGATGTCATGTGGAAATGTTCAAGCTGCTTGAGGTGCTTTCTGTACAGCGTCCATGACTCACAGCCGTAGAGGAGGCTGGGGAGAACTACTGCCTTGTAGACTTTGATCTTGGTGGAAAGCTTGACGTTGTTATTCAACACACGAGTGCGCAGGCGACCCAGGGCTTTGCTGGCTTTGCTGATGCGAGCTGCGATTTCCTTGTCGATAGTACCGTCAGAAAAGATGATGCTCCCAAGGTACCTGAACTGGTCGACAGTCTTCAGCTCGGTGCCTTCGATGTACACTTTGGGTGTGTGTGGGGGGGGGGGGCTCTTGTGCCTGGGGCCGGTTGGTGCAGGACCTCGGTCTTGCGGAGACTGATGGTAAGGCCAAACAGTGGAGAGGCTTCCGAGAACCTGTTGACGATGGTCTGGAGGTCAGCCTCCGTGAGCGCCATCAGCGTACAGTCATCGGCAAACAGCACCTCAAAGATCAGTCTCTCGATGGTCTTGGTCCTGGCATTCAGTCGAGGGAGTTCGAAGAGAGAGTCGTCTAATCTGTACTTCAGGTACACTCCCTTCTCAAGGTCGCGTACTGCATGGGTCAGGACAAACGTGAAGAACAGGTTGAACACCACGGGGGCAAGAACACAACCTTGTTTGACACCGTTGGAAATGTCGAAGGGTGCGGATGTGTCGCCGTTTGACTGGACAACTCCTACCATGCCATCATGGAAGAGGCGAATGATGTTGGTGAACTTCCTGGGGC
Source organism: Semisulcospira habei (assembly GCA_036245525.1). Taxonomy (NCBI): domain Eukaryota; kingdom Metazoa; phylum Mollusca; class Gastropoda; family Semisulcospiridae; genus Semisulcospira; species Semisulcospira habei. Next base: position 18,187,085 of record BTPG01000007.1, on the reverse strand, counting down.
AGCCGAGCTTTGCGAGGATGGTCCAAAGCGCTTCTCTGTTTACGTGTCGAATGCTTTGGACAGATCCATGAAGACAGCGTAGAGGTCCATGTGCTGCTCAATGCATTTCTCCTGGACCTGTCTCACAGAGTAGACCGTGTCGACTGTGCTGCGGCCGGGTCTGAAGCCGCATTGAGCCTCTGGGAGTGCTTCCTCAGATATAGAGCTGATCAGGCGGTTGAGGATGACTCTCGCAAGGATCTTGCCAGCAATGGACAAGAGTGAGATCCCTCGGTAATTGGCACAGTCTGCTTTGCTGCCCTTGTTCTTGAACAGGGAGACGATTGTAGCATCTCTAAATTCCTGTGGCATGTTCTCCTCTGCCCAGATGCATTTCAGAATGTTGAAGGCATCAACGGTCTCAGGTCCAGCTGCCTTGAAGAGCTCTGCGGGGATGCCGTCCATGCCTGCAGCCTTGCCGTAGCTAGTCTGGTTGATCGCTTTCTTGACCTTGTCCAGGGTTGGCGGGAGGTCAAGGTCATCCAGTGTCGGCTTCTGGGGAATCATGTCCAGGGCCGCGGGATCGACAGTGGAAGGCAGGTTCAGCAGATTTGAGAAGTGTTCTCTCCAGCGCTCAGTGATGCTGCCTTTGTCCTTTAACAAGGTGGAGCCGTCGGCGGAAAAGAGAGGGGTTGTTCTGTGTCTGGCAGGGCCGTAGACAGCTTTCATAGCGCTGAAGAACTCCTTGGAGTTGCTGGATTCAGCAAAGTGTTCAAGTTCTTTTGCTTTGCCGTCCCACCAGGTATCCTGCATGTTGCGGAGCTCTCTCTGGGCTTTTCTCTGGAGGTGTTTGAAGCGGTCTTTCTTGGACAAGAAGTTGATGTCGTTCTGCCACTCGATGAAGGCACTGCGCTGTTGCTCCAGTAGATTGTTGATCTCTTCATTGTTCTCATCAAACCAATCCTGGTGTACTCTCTGCTTGGGTCCAAGCACGTCTTTGGCAGACTCCGTCACCATCCCCTTGAACTGGTTCCACATTTCCGTTGGGTTGCCAGTCAACGGTCCATGGACAGTTAGAAGGTCATCAAGGTGGGACTGGAAGTTTTCCTTGACGTCCGGGCACTTCAGCTTGGCCAGGTTGAATGAAGGTCGGTGAGCTTCGGCCTCTTCCTGTGTGCTGGTGCAATGTGCAGGTTGAGGACAGACCGTACCAGCCGATGGTCGGTCCAGCACTCGGCTCCTCTCTTGGCACTGGTGATTCTGACATCACGAGTATCCCGCTGGCGGACAATGACATAGTCTATGAGATGCCACTGCTTGGACCTGGGATGCATCCATGTTGTCTTGTACTTACTAGCCAGCCTGAAGAGGGTGTTGGTGATGGCGAGTCCATTCTCAGCGCACAATGTCAGCAGCAGCAGGCCATTGCTGTTCATCTTGCCCAGCCCGTGTGGGCCCATCACTCCTTCCCAGCATTCACATTCGCGCCCAACTCGAGCATTGAAGTCACCAAGCACAATGATTTTGTCACTTGCAGGAGTCGACTTCAGGAGGGAGTCGAGGCTCTCATAGAACGCCTCCTTGTCGTCATCGGCGTTGGTTAGTGTCGGAGCATAGGCACTGATGATAGTGACATGTCGGGTGTCATCATCATCATCAGTCCCTTGCCCGAACTGGGCGTTGGGGGGACTGAAAGGCAGCAGCAACAGACAGTGCTCTCCACTGAGTTCTATTTTGGGCGGTGGCAAGCAAGTCTGGCATCTCGAGTTCGGTCCATTCTTTTATGTTTGCGACCCAACTCTTTCTCTGACGACCTCGCCGACGACTTCCTTCGAGAGTGCCTTGGAGGATAGTCTTGGACAAGGTGTTGTGTCGGGTCACGTGGCCAAACCAAGCAAGCTTGCGCCGTTTCACGGTTGCCAGAAGGGGTTCATGTGGACCCACCAGGGAAGTGACGATGCTCCGTACATATTCGTTGGTCTTGTGCTCGCGGTACGAGATGCGGAGCAACTTCCTCAGGCACTTGTTCTCAAAGGCCTGGATTTTCTTTTCTGAGTCTGCAAGCAGTGTCCAAGTCTCACAGCCGTAGAGTAGAATAGACACTACGAGGGACTTGTAAAGCCTGTACTTGATGGTGAAGCTGATGGAGTTACTTCGCCATATCCTGTCCAGCCTGGCCATTGCGGATGTTGCTGTACCTATCCTGATACGGATCTCTGCTATGCAACTACCGTCTTTGGACAGGGTGGCTCCCAAGTACTTGAAGCTATTGACCTCTTCTAGCTTCTGGCCGTTCATGTGAATGTTGCTGCTGCTGTCGCTTGTGGTGTTGATCATCACTTTGCTTTTATCCGTACTGATCTCCATGCCATAAGACCCTGCGCTACTTGAAAGTTTGTCTGTCAGGTTTTGGAGCTCACTATTGCTGCCTGCCATGAGGTCAATGTCGTCTGCGAATCGAAGATTGCACAGGGATCTGCCACCAATAGAGATTGAAGTATGGTGGTCGTGGAGGGTTTCCTGCATGATCTTCTCCAGGAATATGTTGAAAAGGACAGGAGAGAGCAGGCATCCTTGACGGACACCGATCGTCGTCCTGAAGAACTCGCCTGACTGATTGTTAAGTAGAACCGCGCTGCAGGCGTTCTTGTAAAGCGCTTCTATCATTTGGATCAGTCCCTCCTCTATGTTGAACGATCTCATGACTTGCCAGAGTCCGTCGTGCCAGACGCGATCAAATGCTTTCCTGAAATCAATGAAGTTGTGGTAGAGTTCGCGCTGATGCTGCAGATGTTTCTCGATCAGGACGCGGCAGTTGAAAATCTGCTCTACAGTGCTTCTTCCAACTCTGAAGCCAGCCTGTTCTTCTGCCAGCAGTTCCTCGGCGAAAGTTTTGAGGCGGTTGAGAATGATTCTAAGCATTACTTTGCTAGGGTGACTTATCAGACTGATAGTTCTGTAGTTCTGGTACTGTTTCAGGTTTCCTTTCTTGGGGAGCGGGATCACTAGAGACTGTGTCCATTCTACTGGCCATTTCTTTTGCTCCCAGATCTTTTGACAGAGTGTAGTGAGGACCTTCGTTGTTACTTCTCCTCCATGTTTCAACAGTTCAGCAGGTACGTTGTCTACACCTGGAGACTTTCCTCCCTTCAGGCCGCGTACGGCTGCTTCCACCTCTTCAGCTAACACTGGCAGGTCTTCAGCCTTCCTGGCCCCAGCCTGGTTGTTTTGGAGGATGCTGGTGTCTGGCTCAGCCTTGTAGTTATACAAGTCTCGGCAGTACTCAGTCCATCTGTTTAGTACAGCAGTGTTTTCCGTAAGGAGTTGGCCGCTGCTGTCTTCGATGACTGTGGCTGTTCGCTGTTGAGTCTTGGTGAGGGTCCTTAGCGTTTCATAAGCCTTCTTGCTGTTGCCGTTTGTCGGGTGTAGGAGATGGGTAAACGGAGCTTCATCAATCGTTCGCTGAGGCCAGTGGGAAGATAAGGCAGCTGTCAGAGGAGCGTAGTGCGGATGGCGAAGCCAACTCCGTGTATCCTGTCTTCGTTCTCAGCTTTGCCCTTCCAGAAAAAGGTGTACCCACCCTCAGGTTCACAGATCGAGCCTTCGTCAGCAAATCTGGTTTCGCTAAGAGCCGCAAAGTCGATTTTATATCTCGCCAGCTTCCTGGCTATGAGGGCTGTTCTTCTGTGTGGTCTCTTCGTCTGATCTCTGTCCAACAGGGTTCGTACGTTCCACGTACCGAGAGTAAGTTTCTTTTTTTTTCTTTCTTTTCGACCGCATAAAAGGGTTAAACCGCCAGCCGCTGTAAGCTGACCGGTTTATGTAGGGCAGGCAATGTTTGGAACACCTTTTCTAGTTACCTCCCTTACTAGGGTTAGCAGTGCTGTCCTGAAGAGGCCTGCTCAGTCGCCTGGGGTGCTGCGGAACTTCCCTGCTGCCCCTGGTACAGGGAAGAGCGACCACTGGTCCACAGACCGCCTACGTGCAGGTTCGGAGCTGCGACTCCCAGTAGTAACCTCTATCTGTCGTTTCGCCCGTTCCCCATCGCCGCAGGACTTCTGGAGGAGGCAGAAGAAAAAAAAAAAAAGCAGATGAAGTAGCAGATTTGGTGAAGGTGAAGGTCCATGCACAAAACCTGCGCGTGAAGGAGATTTTGGTGGAGAAGCTGTTGCGCTGGAGCAACCCCACCCTCTCGGCCGCAGAAGACAGAGTCCAGTGGCACGATGAGACGTTACAACTGGTAGCTTCCTTGGCTGCAGTGGATGGCCATGTCTTCTTCTGTGCTCTGACATGCCCTATGCACTCCACAGTGCACTGCTGACCCGCCCTCTTGGCCGTTGAACCCTTGATTGGGTTTTCTCCGCCCAGTCGGCCGGTGACAAACTTTGCATGCTAGGATGAGCAAGTCCTGCCTCACCAAGGGTTTGAGACCCCAGTTTCCCCTCACATGGTTTAGCCAGCCAGTCGAAGCTGTTGCCCGTGGTGTGGCCGCTGCGCATGCTGCAGCTACGTGGAGCCACACGTGAGAGTTGAGTGTCAAAGTGGGGACCTAAACTGGTGGACTACTCTCTAACCTTCGAGAGGCGACTTGTTCCCCCATTATAGGTGAAACCCCCTCCTTGAATACTTCAGACACCTGTAATGTAGCACGCGGAAAAGCGGCGGACACCAGGCGGATTAGTTGCAGCCACGCGTCAGTCGTAACGTGACCCTGAGTGTCCCTACACATGTTAATCCCGACTTGAAAAACGACGTGGCGTACGTGTTGAGAAGGTGAGATGCTGGCGAGCCATTTGCTCAAAGCCTCAACACTGAGGCCAGAGACCGCCAGGTTTTGTGCGACACAGTCTTTGGACGACATCTTCCGTTCGCTCACTCGTTTCATAATAGTCACCAAGCAGAAGGACGTTTGACTGGTGTCTGATGTTCATGGCACATATATGGTCGTATGGAGTCTTTGGTGGTGGTGTATAAGACGTTCTCAAGACTGTCTGCTCTGCGGCCTAGGACGGTGATACTCCGCCGGTGCTTTGGTCGCTTTGGTCGTTGGAGAGGGCTGCAAAGCGATTTTGCGTCGTAACAGTTACGGCTGAACTAGGGCTCACGCTGGCTGTTGTCGACCCATGCTGCGGGGCATTGGTTTTTTTTAGCAGTTGCTGGTGAATGTTGCACACCGCCGAGTTCGCTGGTGCCAGAGCGGGACATGTAAGGGGACTGTGGTGGGTGGGTCTTTGCCTCAGGGTGTTGGACAGATAATGAGACTTTAGAGTGGAATGATGCTGATAAGGACTCCACCTGCTTTCTCATCTCCCGAAGTGTAGCACCCTGCGTCTCCTTGCTAAGTGCGAGTTTTGTCACCTGCGTGGCCAAGGCTTTGTGTTCTTCGGTCATTTTCTCAACGGCACTAGCTGTTGAGTTTTCGTGCTCTTGTAGACACAGGTTAGTGGCTTGGACATCATGTTTAAATTTCGCGGCACTGTTCTTTCGGTCGCTGTCAAACCTGTCCTGGCGGGTACTAAGGGCTGCGTACTGCTGCTTGATAGTGGCTAATTCAGATGTAACAGTCTGCAGCTCTGCCTTCAGATTTCGGATGCAGGCCGTGGCATCCAATAACTGTTGTTGCAGAAGGGATAGGGATAGGGGTGATGCAACATCGGCTGGGCAAAGTGAAAGGCCAGAGGGTGATGTTACGACTTTAATCCTATCAGCGGACGCGGGGCCCACTTGTTCACGGTCGCTGATTTCATCACCTGTGGATCCGTCATTCATTCCAGCTGAAGAGGGTGGTTGGTTAGTTGGGGTTTAACGTCCACAGCGCCGAGGTGATCATGGACGGCCCTGACGGGCGGGTTATGGGGGACAGGGAAATCTATTGCCCATGGAGTACGACCTGAACACTGACCAACTCAGGCGCACTCCAACTGTGCCACTTTGACTTACCAGGACCTTTCAACGGACATGCTATTGAACAAATCCGTTTTCCCCCTGGATTGCGATTCCAGCTACCGGGGCCGGGACGGGATTTGAACCCACGACCCGGCGATTCCCTTCGCTCTCCTGCTCCGACGTTTAACCGCCTGGGTTATGTCGGACTCTCAAGAGGGATTAGTGCTGGACGGGATCTGGACAGGATCAGAGCTCTCGCCGTCGGGTGGACTGGGCGTGGCTATGGGCGGATTACTGTTTTTAATGACGTCAGACGAGAGGCCAGACATAGGCAGGGGGGAGGGGTTAGATGATGCAAGCTTCAGGGAGAGGGGAAAGTGTCAGGCTGGAAGGTGTTGCTGGTTTGAGCTTGCGGATATTGGGGTGGGATACCTCCGTGTTGCAGGGTGGTTGGAGGTTGGGCGATGGCAGATGTTAATTCAGTTTCGAAGAATGAAGAATGTGGGTGGTGACGAGAGAGAGAGAGAGAGAGGAGAGAGAGAGAGAGAGAGAGAGAGAGAGAGAGAGAGAGAGAGAGAGAGAGAGAGAGAGAGAGAGAGAGAGAAATACAATAGGAGATTACTAAGAATCAAATTTCAATAAGGCCGCACCCATCATTAAATCTCGCCTTTATTGAGATGATCTGCCATGTCCCCCAACCCCCAACCCCCCCACCCCCCTCATTATCACTGAATCAACCCTGTTGATTTTTGAAAACGTGGCGACCATAATTAGTGCGGCCTTATTGAAATTTGATACATTAGTAATCTCCTATTGTATTTCTCTATAACTATTGTCTCTGTAAACACCTTAATTAATTAACTAATTACGGTCATTAACGTTCACACTGCTGTTTCTCTCAAATCAAACCAAAACCTGATAGTGCACTAAAGTGGCGGGGGGGGGGGGGGGGGTCTCTTAAATCTGTGGCGCGCACTATTTCATAAGCCACCTGTTTACCCACCTGTGTGGCCTAATCGTTTCACAGTTGAATGCTCTTTGTGGCATATTCAATTTAAGTTATGCGAGAGGGAACACTTCCTTTTAATGCAGACATGCTTTTATGAATAAGCGACCACGTCACTGAAGGCTTTTGAAAGGCTGTTACTGAGAGGTGTCAATATAGTATTCGCATGAACACATGCACAAACAAACACACACACACACAAGACACACATAACTACAGACACATACATACGCATTGACACACACACACACACACATACACACACACATGCACGCACACACACACGCCAGTTGCGGACCAAGATAATTCAAGGGCAGTGCCAGATTGTCATACAAGTTATATACACAGGCATACATACACACACACAGACACTAACGCACACACACACACACACACACACACACACACACACACACACACACACACATATACACACTCGCACATACATGTATAAACAAAACAAAACAAAACAAAAATAATGCCTACCTTGCAACACATGAACACACACCATTTACACAAAGGTAAGATCCCATGGCGAATCACAAGTTTGAATGCTGTTGTCGTCTATACATAAAATTAAGTACACTGTGTTACACATGGGCCCTTGCATGCGTAGGCTTTTGCTCAAAATTATGACGAGACTGTTTTTGGTGCAGGTGTTTATGACTCACTGTAGGCAAACAAACGACAGTTTTTCTATGTTAAATATACACAGACTTAAACAGGACAGGTATCACTTTAAATCACAGGTATACTGTTCTCTTTACATCTCTTTGTGAGTAGACTGTGGGTTTTTAGCGACATACGTTTTCCACGAGCCAGTCCAATACACTCCCGCACTCCCTAGGACTACCTAAAAATTGGGTCTCGTTAACGTGAATGAGGACAAGTGAGGACTATTGTCTGCTGAATGGCCTGTCCTGTCTGTTGCTCATGTTGCTAGGAACAGAAGTGACGCATTTATACATTCACATACATGTCTTCATAACCACCTCACATAGAGAAAGAGGTCTGATTTTAAAGTCTATATAGATGTGCTATTACGTACCTGTCTCTTTAATCCTGTGTACAGTAACATGAAAAAGCTGTAGACTTGTTTGCCTACAGTGAGTCATAAACACCTGTCTGTCTGCACCGAAATTGGTTCTCGTCATACACACAAACACTCTCACACACACACAAACAAAATAAACACACAAACAAACACTCTCACACATACACACACACACACACACACAGACACACACAAACAAACAGACGCATAAACAAACAGACACACTCACTTACACACACACTTACAGACACTCATGTCAGTATAATTGTACCGTAAGCCTGAGTCTAATATAACAGCTTATGTCACGGCTAAAGACCTCGCACTGCTATTGAATAGCAGGGGACACATTCCATTCCTTTTCAATTCAGTCCCGTTGCGGCTTGCGCCTGAATTGAAAAGCTCTCAGCCGTCAAAGGCCTTTTCATAAATACAGCCGTTTAAAATGCTAGATAATGTCAAAGATCAACAGGGGAACATCATAATTTGAAAGAAGGGGTGATTTTGTACAAGTGGTTATGGACTCATGTCTGGTTTGTGAAATCAAACGGTGGTCTCTCTCTCTCTCTCTCTCTCTCTCTCTCTCTCTCTCTCTCTCTCTCTCTCTCTCTCTCTCTCTCTCTCTCTCTCTCTCTCTCTCTCTCTCACACACACACACGCACGCACGCACGCACGCACGCATGCACACACACACACACACACACACACACACACACACACACACACTCACACACACACACACACACACACACACACACACACAAAAACAAACAGAACATGTATACACAAACACACAGAACATTTATACGCCAGTGCACAGCAATACAGCTCAACTCACAATTCAGTTATTTAGGGTTCACAGTGACGCTATGAGTCTACTGAACAAGTAGAGGAATCCCTTTTATGAGAACATAAATAACACATGTTTTATTGTACATTTTCAGTAGCCCACTCGATCACAGATTCTTATGAGCATGGCGAGATTCTCAAGAGCCACTGTTTTTTATTGGGTTTGAGTCAACTGTAAAGATTTCTGAATCTCTGCATAATCCAATGACACACACACACGAAACATGACACTGAGCTAAGCCTACAAATGTACATACCTGTACCCTTGTTACACACAAACAGGAACAATATCCTGAATGAGTACTCCATTGCAACACACTCACTCTCAAATCAGTGACACAAGGTCATTCTTGGGTATGCCACATATAGTCTATGGGAGACAACTCTGTATAGTGGTTATATCTTCTAATGATTACGTCCCTTATGTCATTGACTATAAGTAGGAAATACATGCTGATTGGTGCAAACGTAAAAAATTACTGTTCAGTGTAATTTCCTAGAAAACATGATTTTGCTTGATAACAATTATTCTTTTGCTTGTCTAATAAAAATGACAGACGGACAAATCCAAGTGTTTGATGTTACAGAATGCTTCAAAGATGTTAAGTGTTTTTATGACTTAAAAACACGTGTGTTTGGACCCAGCTTTAAACTCTCATCACCGTCAATAAGGTTATACACAACATATAACGTTACTTTGGAATATTCAGATGGATTACCACGTTATGATTATGAGACTGTTGATCTTAAGACAAATGCTTTTAAAGTTTATAATGCTAACAGTGGCCACTTGCGTTGGTTTGAGGTATTGTGTAATGACATATTTGTTCAATTAAGAAAACTACATTGTTACATTGAAAGTGTTACGTTCAATAAAGTGATATTACACCTGCAGGACAAGACTTCAAGACAAACACCAGGAAAGTAGTTGACTTGTTTATCATAACTACCGATAATACAGTATTACATATGGTGTGACAGTGATAATTTTTTTTTCATTTATTATTTTGACGGACAAATAAAAATGACGGACAATGCTCAAAGCCCTGGCCCATCAAACCCTGGCTCATCTGGTTTAAGAAACGTGTTTCACACAACAAACTTACCCATAACCAATACTAATAATGTTTATGAATCAATAGAAAACTCTTTTTCTGTCATACAGCAAAATCTTATCACAGGCAGTGTTAAGATTCAGATTGTTGCAAAAATCGAATTCACTAGAATGGGGGGGTGAGATAATTGTATCGTATATATCAACAAGACAACACACTGTTAACACAAGAAGAGAATTGGAGAACGTGTTTAGAGACAGACTATTACCAGACTTCCTCCAGGCGATTGACAGTGCAAAAATGAAGGGGTCTGGTTGGCACGAAGGACATGTACATGAACTACAACTAAAGCAGTCTAGGTATCATCCTATATTAGGTAAATCATGGTTGCCACTGCCAACAGAGGTTGCGAACAAAAAGGCTGTTGTTAATATTCAGAACAATGACAACTATTGTTTCATGTGGTGTGTGCTTGCTAAACTACTCTTTGTAAAAGCAAAACCTGAACGTGTATCTAACTACACCAAATTTGTAAATGAACTCGATTTTAGTGGCATTGAGTTCCCTGTTAAAATAGAGGACATAGACTTGTTTGAAAAACTAAATCCTGGTATATCTGTAAATGTGTATGTGTGGGATAATGAATCTGAGAACAAGTTACAACCAATTAGAGTGTCCTCACTGGCACCAACCTATGGTCAGTCAGAAGATAAGCATGTTGACATGTTGCTTATCAGCCCTACCGGTGATGTCAATAACTTTCACTACGCAATTATCAGAAATATGTCACGTCTAATTCATGGACATACAACAAAACACAATGGGAAACAGGAAGTTTGTAAAAAATGTTTACAAAGATTCTCCTCTATTGCAGTGGCACACAAAAATGTTTTACACTGCAGGTCACCTGATGATATACAGACTGTACTTAAGTACCCAGATCCTGGTAGTCAAGTGTATTTTAAGAACTATGGGAATCAGCAAAAGCTGCCGTTTGTAGTGTATGCAGATTTTGAATCATTAGTTGTTCCGTATGAAGGTCCTGTTCCAGAGTCATTACCAAAGACTATAAAGTTGAGTGACCAAGTGGTGTGTTCTTTTGGATACATTCTTGTTAGGTCAGATGGTTTGCATTCAGAGCCTGTTATCTACAGAGGTGAAAATGCAGCATGTTTGTTTTTAACAGAAATGAGACATCTGTATAGTCAGGTAGTACAGTATCTCACAACATGCCAGATGCCTTTGGTGATGACAGAAGAAGACAAACTGAAATTTGATACAGCATGAGACGTGTTGGATTTGTGAACAGCCTTTAGGTGGTGATAAAGTTCGTGACCACGATCACATAACTGGGCATTACAGGGGTGCTGCACATAACAATTGTAACTTATTATTAAAAAAAGATCCCAAGACATATAAGTTACCAATCTTTTTTCACAATCTAAAGGGATATGATTCACACATCATCATGCAGGCTGTAGATGAGTCGTACAAAAACATAAGTTGTATTGCCCAGACAACTGAAAAATACTTGACTTTTAGGTTAGACAAATTAGCATTTTATGACTCCATGCAACATTTGTCTTTAGGTCTTGCTAGTTTGGCAGAAGGACTGACTGAGTATCCAATAACAAGTAAATATTTTGAACCAGACTTGATTAAGAAAGGAGTTTATCCGTATGAGTACATTGATCACTGGGTTGTGTTTGAGGAAACAAGACTGCCACCAAAAGAGAAATTTTATTCTACACTAACTGGCAAAGGTATTTCTGACTCTGAATACCAACACGCTCTTGATGCGTGGGGGAAGTTAGGGTGTCAGACAATTGGTGACTACCATGACCAGTACTTGAAAGCTGACGTTTGTTTGCTAGCAGACGTATTTGAAAGTTACCGTGAAAAGGGTTTGTTACACTACAAACTTGACCCTGCCTGTTACATAACTAGTCCTGGCATGACGTGGGATGCATTTTTGAAATCCAGTAAGATATCTATAGACCTGTTGTCTGATCGTACGATGGGTGAAATGGTGGAACGTGGATTGAGGGGAGGTATTAGTATTGCAGCAAACAATTACGCCAAGGCCAACAACAAATATCTAGATGACCTTGACCAGGGCTTTGACCCCTCAAGGTCAAGGTCATTGATTACGTACCTTGACGCTAATAACCTTTATGGGTTCGCGATGTGTGAGTTATTGCCCTTGAAAAACTTTTGTCTGTATGATTTGTCACAGTATGATGTAACAGAGTCAGGGTTAACTAACAATATTATGAATCTTGACCGAAACGATCCGAAGGGTTGGATCTTTGAAGTAGACCTGGAGTACCCACACCATCTACATGATTACCACAATGATTATCCATTAGCAGTTGAGAAAATGAGTATGACGGGGAAAAAAGAAGACACCAAACTTGTGCCTAATCTGAATGACAAATTCAATTACGTTTGTCACTACCGCTTGTTGCAGTTTTACATCAGACATGGGTTAGTACTAAAGAAAGTTCACAGAGGTATTCAATTTGATCAGAGTGCTTTCATGAAAGATTATATAATGAAGAACACAACCCTTCATGCCAGAGACGGCAACACTGCATTTGACAAAGACTTCTTTAAGCTTATGAACAATGCCTGTTTTGGCAAGACAATGGAAAATCCTCATCACAGAAAAGATGTGAGACTGGTCACAACTGAATTGGGTGCAATTAAACTTACAGGTAAGCCTCAGTACACAGGGTACAAAGAGTTTCATTCATCATTGTATGCTGTGTCACTCAAAAAAAAGATTGTCAAACTGAACAAGCCAGTATTCATTGGTATGGCAATTCTTGAGTTGTCAAAACTGCTGATGCTTGAATTTTATTATGATTACTTCAAACCAAAGTATCCTGACTGTCGTCTGCTATACACTGACACTGACTCTATGATCATTGATGTGCCTACTGAAGACTTTTATGAAGACATGAAAACAGAGTTACACATGTATGACACATCTGACTATCCTAAGGACCATCCACTGTTTAGCACACAAAACAAGAAAGTGCCTGGTAAGTTTAAAGATGAACTAAATGGTGTGCCAATAGTTGAGTATGTTGGACTGAGATCCAAAATGTATTCTATACTGCACCAGAAGGGAAGTCAGTCAAAAGCCAAAGGAATTAAAAAAACAGCAATAAAAAATAAAGACATTCGTCATGAACATTACAAGCAAGTGTTAGATGGTGCATTGATGCCTGATTATCCAAACAAGTCACTGAGATCAAACAAACATAATCTTGAAATAATTCAAACACATAAGAAATCACTTGCAGTTGGAGACACAAAAAGAGTGTTTCACAGTAAGGAAAAAGCTTATGCACCAGGCCATTACAGGCTCAAGTTATCTGAAGACATAGCCGATGAACTGGTTGATGAATTAATTGACGACTTAGTTACTGAAATGAGTAACGGTGTCGGGGGGGAATAATCTGTAATTCTTCTCTGACAAATGCCCTCTGGGGTGCAGGGTCGTACAGGTAATATATTGTTGCGTCAGGACCAGGAATTATTTTTTTTATATTATGAACGGATGTGGACCAGATGGGGTCTGTTGCCCTGCGTCTGTCGTCGTTCTCAGCCTCCCCTGGTTGATATAAATATCTCACCTGTTTGGTAAATAAACTTGTGTCTGGCGCGGGGGTTGGGGTCGGTACTGTTTTTGGCTCTGTAATTGTTTTCAATTTAATAGCATCAGCAGGTTTTGGGTGTCCTTCATTGTTCATTGCTTTTATCACATGTGGTAATCTCTTAACCCACTCAGTGTTACGGGTGTCATGCATGAGTTCCTTAGAATACTGGTAACTGAAAAGTCTTTCTGATAACTGTTTGTTAAAGTTCTCTACAATTGCCTGTGATCTGTGCACACCTGGAATGCCTCGTCTGACCAGTACGCCGTGCTTCGCAAATAACTGATTAACAGCACCTTTAAATTCAGATCTGTCATCAACCTGCACTAGTCTGGGGTATCTTAAAGGGCCTCGACTATATATCTTTGATAATGCTGTAGCAACAGTGGTAGCTGTTTTGTCAGATATGGGTTCAGCGTCTTTATATCTTGAAGCAATGTCTACAACAGTCAGTGCGTACTTGTATCGTTTCTTTCTTATTGTGTCATGTGGTAGGAACAGGAGGTCCATTTGATGTGTGTCATTAGGTGATGTGTTTTCAAAATGGGGTCTTGTTATTTTTCTTGGAGCAGGGAGATATATCTGCCAAATTGCCTGTCTCTGTAACCATTGCTTGACTTGATTGAGTGTTATATCTCCGCCCACAGCGGCATGTAATTTTTCAATAGCTGTTTGTCCTTTCCAATAGCCTGATGGAGAGTAATATATTTTTGATAGTTTATTTTCGGCTGCCATTTTTTCCTAGCAATGAAAACTCCAGTAAAATAAACAAATGTCATTCCCACTAGAACAAAGATTATCTCTCCGTTTCTTTGTTCTGTACTTGGTTGGTAATAGTCACTTAGTTTCGGTTTCGGGATAGACTTGTCTTCACCTGTGACAAGAAAATATTCCCTGATTGCTTCGTCTGTATTTGAAAACGTATGTTGTGCGTGACCTTAAGTCTGAGTTTTTCATTGATGAAATCAAGTTTTTCAATTCTATTCTTTTCATAATCCTGCTGGGCTTGAGCAAGTTTTTCTGACGCTTCATTATGGTGATTCACTTCTTCTGCAGATTCTTCTCTACCCATTTTAGAAAAGAGATAATTAGAGCCACTGAATGCGAGGGCGTTAACAACTGCCCCACCAATCATAATAGCTATCGTCGCCATATTATTTTTATTTACATAGAAACATTTTCGGGAATAATTCCTTGCTTAACAAGAAAATCTTTTGTCGCAATCGACGCTGTTACAACTACAATTAGCTTAGCACTGTCTTCGAAATCGAGTCTACTCAAGTCTGCTGATTTCATTTTGAGTAGACTTTTCCCCAGCATAGAATAAGCTACTGCTAATCCACTGATTACGGCAGAGTGATACACAAGGTTCATTAAATTCTTTGAGTCATTCATTTTCTAATACAAGAAAAAATAAAATAATATTTTTATTTACTGCATATAAAATGGGTCAACGGCTTTGGATGTTACTGGTAATGTGGCGACTTCTGGTTTTGTTTTTGGAGTGTCTGATTTTTTGGTCACTGTACGAGTCTGTGGTTTGTATTTTTTGTATAATTGATAACCTACGTAACCAAATCCGACAACAAATCCGGCAACTACATATTTTGTTGTTTGAGGGTCGGGGTCAGGGTCAGACTTAGTTGTTTGTCTCTCACTTTGATGAGGGTGTCCTGTCGGTGTCAGTCCTGACGGTATTGACACTGGTCCTGTCGGTCCTGACGGTGCTGACACCTGGTTAGTTACATGAGCCTTTTCTGTTTGTGCTTGAAGCTGTAATTTTTTTTGCTTGTTCCATTCGGCTAATCTTTTTCCTGCATCAACGCGGCCTGGACTTTTAGCTTTAGTCACAGTTTGAACCTGTGTCAAAACAGGGTCGGGGTTCAGTTGTGGAGTCGTCTGGGTTTCGTCCATTTTCTTCTGCAGTAAAATTTATTTTTGAAAAATCAATATGACTCCCGGTAACAAGCAATGTTACGACAGGTGCAAGGTAATTTCCAAACTTGTAAAACATGACACATGCTAATTTGCCAATTGAACTTGAAACAATAGGATTGCTTTCAAGGTCGTGTGAAAGACTGTCACTATCCACAGGTAGAAAGTGACTCACTTCTTTTGTGTAAAGGCATACTAGAGATCGACTTAAATCACGAGTCATTAGTGAAGCAATGTGGTTCTCATATTTTAAATGAAGCTTGATTAGTTCGTCAGAGCTTAAAGATTCAATATCCTCTGTCATGTATTGTCTTCCTAGATAAGTCTTTGATTTGCCTGAGACAATCACAGACAAAAGACGCTGTTTTTTTCGAGTCTAAGTCTTTGTTCTCAACAGCATTGATATCATTCAATAGAAGGATTTCATCAGGGTTCATTTATATTGTTATTTTTAAAAAAACAAAAATTAATTTACTAACCCATACCCTGTGGGCTGATCTGTCTTTAAAATGAGCTTTAGATGCTTAGTTGATTTCAGTTTATTTTTTACATCATCACGTTCATGTTTATTTGGTATGACATCATTCTCTCTGAGACAGTCTTCAAAGCTGTCACGATCCTTGCAGTAAAACAAACAGATAAACTTTAACTGTTCTCGAAAATCTTTCAGTACAGCATTATATTTCTGAGTGAGAATCCATACACTGACGTTTGCGTGTCTGCCACTGAAGGCAAGTTCTGCTAATGTGTTTCTCTTCTTGACAATGTCTTTCTCTGCTGAACAGTCATCAACAATAAACAACGTTGACTGTCCTTCAAATTGCTTGTAAAAATATTGTAAGTAGTCATTCAGTTTCTTTTCAGGGTCAACTAAGTATATGTTGCTGTCAGTCCAAATGAATAAACGATTGTGATAAGCTTTGTTGTGTTTGATTGTAGGACAAAATATTACAATGTTTTCAAAATGGTGGATGTATCTTGTTTGTAATAAGTCAAGTACGAATTGAGTCTTCCCACACCCTGTGGCACCAACAAATAAGCCACAGTGTGGATCGAGTGTCATTAAGCCCCTGTTCATTTTAATACACAATATAATTTTAATATATGTGTCCACTTAGTCTACTGTCTTGTATATTGAGTTGTGCGTCATAAATCAAATACAAATATATATTTATGGCTGCAGCAGTTTCAACCTTCTTTTGTATCTGAATTGTTATTCCATCACTACCGTTCTCGACAGTTCGTCCTGACCCATGAAGGTAGTCATCATCTGTACTACGAAGGTCTAGCCACAGTGCATATTTGTTTGTAAGGTATTGTCCGATCCTTACATCATACAGATGTAGATCTTTGCACACTATGTTTGCGGGTTTATCTCTAATCCTTCCACCCGCAAAATACTTTGTGATCTCATCGTAGTGTTGATAAGGTAACATTCCAGACGTATACACTTGATTAGGGCGGCCTTCGATTGTACAGAACAAATGTGTAATCTTAGGATTGTAGAATTTTTCTGAATCCCTTTTGTATGGATCTGCTGGTTCAACAAACAACATAAGAATACCTTTCAGTGACCTAGCTGGTGTGTTCAAGTTTATGTTCCACATCGGGTCACTCTTGTCTTTTTGCATTAAACTATGTCTAATCACCCTGTCATAATAAATTGGCAGTCTTGACTGGTACTGATTTTGTATGAGTCTGGCTAGTTCAGTATGTGTGACAATTTCATATTCCAAGGAAATGTTAGAGATCTTGTATGTTGCATCTGTGGCAGATGGTTTAATAACTTTGGAGTAGTCATTGAAGGTTAGTTCAAAACTCAGACGGTCATTCAGTGCTCCTTGATAATAAGGCAGATGAGCTGTGAGGATTTCAAACTCAAGTGGAATGTAAAACCTGGTTCCATATGTTTCTGCTATAATAACTTCCTTTGGTACCCCAGTAGTTGTTTTATCTCCAGCATCGATTCGAAGTTACCAATATTATCAGATTGTATGCCTTGATAAATATGGTCTTCTCGTTCTTCTCTTGTGAGCCAAAGATCTTTGTAACAGTAGAACACATCTGAGTCGTCAAGACTAAACACTTCCTGCCCTTCAAGTTTTACTTTAATAGTTCTAACAATTGCTCTACCAAGATTGTTAACTAGTGTTCTGTTTACATCTGTGTCTGATGAAAGTTCAATATTAAATGCTAGGCGTGCAGTGCCAGGAACAATAACGTCACTGGGACCTAGGTTTGGAAACTTGACTGTAAGTGTTTGATTCTGGTCTATGGTACTTGGATTGTTTGTGATGACGATTGATTGTCTTATGCCCTTAACACCCAGGGGCTCACGTAGTTTTCTGTATGGGTCTAACTTTGATCCGTAAGACTGTGTCATTTTTATTATGCACAATAAAAAATAATAAATTAATAAAACAATGGCAGCAGGAGGATTTAATCATGAAGATTTTGAAATGGATGACATGAATGTCTCAGATACCAGTATCACAGATATGACTGGAATGGTAACTACTTCTCCTTTGTATCACGAACTGTTAAAAGATAAAGTAAACTCATTTTATGACAGTGTTGGTGTCCACCCAGATGTAATAGATCCTAACCAGTTTGAATACGAAAAAGGACATTTATTTGTAAATACAGACAGAGGGAAAATAAATCTAACACATAAAAATAATCCTTCTAAGTTTAGAGCTTTAAGTACAATTAAAGGTGAAGTCGGTGGTAACTCTGGGTTGGCAAGGTACCTTGGAATTGGTGGGTCTCCTGTCACGCCAAGACTGGCTAGTGTGCTTCACAACACGCAAACAAAGTTGCCAACAGGGCAAGAGATTGAAATGGCACCAGTAACAAGCCTACCAGAAATAGCAAACACAGTGATACAAGAAACCTCATTTACTGAAGGACAAATAAATGATGCTATGAAAACAATAGACGACCCACCTTTGTCAATGAGAGAGATTATAGGGTTAGATAAATCACTGCAGTCAATAAGAGGTGAGATGGTTAATAATGTTGCCAAACTAGGTGAGCTTGATAAACACATAGAACGTGAAAAAGAGAAACTGGCTACCGCAGACAATGGGAATCTTGACACAGAAATGAAAGAATCCAACACAGATTAAATGATTTGCAGATAGAAAGATCAGGAAGGTTAGAAACAATTAGTATTGGAAGACAAAAACTAAAATCACAGGTCAACAGAATTAGAGAAACTATTCAGAAAATACTTCACGAAGACACTACTCTGGCTGAGAGCCTAAAAACACTTTTCAGAGAACAGGGTATCACTATTGCCAGTTTAATTACTGCTCTAGGGTTTATTATCAGTACTGCTGTGTTGGCTGTCTCCGGTGCTGGCAGTGCTGGGGGTGGACCACTGCCTCCAGCACCACCAACCCCGGGCCCCCCGGCTCCAACAGACCCAAAAGATTTACAGTCATGGGTAAAAAAACAACTGTCTCACATATCAGACTTGCTTAAGAAATTGGCTGTGAAAGCAATGGATGCTTTGCCTGGCATAATTGGCACAGTTGTCAGTTGGCTGATTACTACAGCGGCAAAGGCAGTTGGGTTTATGGCAGAGCATGTGTGGGTCTTTTTGGTTACAGTAGGAGGGTTGATGGTGGGTTATTTAATGAAACAGATAAAGAAGTAAAACCACTAATCCTGTTAATCCTATTACCAATGCAGTTCTTTCTGACTCATGTGTGTCAGGGGTTGACTGTACTGGTTGTATGAGTGCCGGTGTTGGGGCCGGGGCCAGGGCCGGGGCCGGGGGTGTTACCGTCTGTAATGATTTTAATGACTGTACGTGTGTGGTTGTTGCTCCTAAGTTTACAGATTGATTAAGACCGAGTTTTTGTCCAACACCTGCAACAATGATTTCATTATTATAATTTGTTATTGTACACATTTGGAGTTGAAGGTCAGATGGTAACATGTATAACCTGATTCCAACTACAAAGTCAACTTTTGATCTAGCATATCTGAGAACGTCTTGGTAACGCTGTATGCTTGATGGGAGATCAACTGTTGAGTTAATTGAATCTTCAAGATTTGCAAGAAATTGTTTTTGTGCTTCAAATTTACCACTTCCATTCAAAATATTTGATTTTGTTAGTGATTGTGCACCTAGTATACACCAGACATATGTTCTGATTGACTCATTTACGCGCTCGACTCCTGCTTGAGTAAACCCGTCAGATTTATCTAAAATAAATGTGGTCCAGGCGTTTGACTGCTTCTGCTCTACTGATCCTAACCAGACTTGTGATTTTGATGAGAATGAAGTGTAACCAGGGTAGTAATCTTGAGGGTATTGTCTGTGACTCATAGCGTAATACAGTGTACCCATACCGTTGTGATCATCAAGTTTTTGTGTAAAGTCATACTTAGGGCTGATGTTAAATTCATTACAGATGCGTTCAAATGCTTTCATATCCATGGGGTTGTTAAACCTGTTGAAACTAGATTCAGTGGGTAGTGGTGTATGCAGTTCTGACAGTATACGTCTAAGCTGGTAGTAAGTGTGAAAACGATACACAGACCTAATAAGTTTGTTTGAGTGATTCAAATGGTCGGTGAATGAAACACCACAGCCTGTAGTAGAACACAGAATAGCAAAGTTGAGTTGGTTTTGAAACATCTGTAGTGGACTTGAAGACCACTTTCTTGCAGTAGAGTCGTCTGTTATTGGAGGGTTTAGGTAATGATCAAACGGATTTGGTACTTTGACTTGAAATAAATCTTGTTCAGACACAGCTATGTCAAGCTGATTTAGTTGAATTATTTTCTGTTCATAAGTAGGTGCAACATTATATTTGACATCCACATTAAATTGAAATGCGTTCGTTGTGGTAATGGTTGGTGATTTAAATTCCATCCTTCTTTTTATATGAGATAATAAAAATGTTTATTACCTTAACAAATCTTGACACAAGCAAACCAGTGTGGTTAACTAATGGGATTGATAATCGTGATGGTAACAAGGCTGTAGCTATCCATGAATTGTTCTACACAGTAAAATGGTTTAATGTAGAAGATGATATATATAATAAAGTAAATTTAGATGGTAAGACTGAAGCTTTACCACCTGGGTATTATGACTTTTGTACTATAGCTGAATGGTTTCAAAGTAATTTTAAAATTAAAGCAACTTTAAATCCAGCTAACCTACTTGTTACATTAGAATTTCCGACACAAAATTGGTTAAGGATTTCAGATAGATTTGCATATTTACTTGGATTTTATATTGACGAAGATTGGTATAGATCAGATGATATTGATGAATTTGAGTTTGGTATTATAACAATGAAGACAAAAAAACTTAAAATAACTGGAAAACCTCCTGTCAATTTGTCAGTACACACAGTACTAAATGTTTATTTGAAAGAACTGAACACATCTGAAAATGTACACAATGGAAAGCCTTCGTCTTTGTTGAGATGTGTGCCAGCTGGAACTGCACCCTATTGTGAAAGTGTGGTTGTTAGATTTCCTAATTTGCAGTTTAAGAAATTAGGTTCTAGTTTCTTTGAGTCACTGAGTATATCTGTAACTAATCAGGATGACAAACCAGTTCTTATGCATGATTTTAGTGTTGTGTTGGAAATTAAATAATTTTATTTTTGTTTATAAAAATGAGTGCTGGTCCAAAGTCGAGAATCATACCAGTTGCATGTCCGGTAACAGAGTTGAAAGATTTGGCAGACGTACAGGATTTTGAGAAGGAAGGGGAAATTGGAGAAATATATGGTTTTGAACTTGATTCAACTGGTATGTACAAGCGGAGAGTAATTGTTGACATGAAAGACGGTGAAAAACAGATTCCTAAACTTGGTCAGCTTCGTGATGTTACTGTACCTACTCCACCTGTAAATAATGCGCCTTACAACTTAATACATGTGGGTAGTAAATGGGTTGTTTCACCTGTACCACCTGCACCTATGCCACCACCCACAATTGACTGGGACATAAAGTTGGAATTTATTAGTCCTTATGTATACACTGATGATGAAGGCGCCTTAGTGTTTAGGAAGGTTGTTAATTCTGGGCCGCTTATTGTAAGCCTTGTTCCAAGTTTTGCCCCAGACAACAATAGCAGAGAAAAACTGAAAGTTGAAAATTATGAGAAACGGAGATATCTTCTTACAACTAGAAAGGGTAGATCAGATACTTTGGTTGTGTTTATGCCAGCAAGCTTAGTCGTGGCTAGAGAAGCGACAATAGTATTTGAAATTATCATGAAATCTGTTGCTTCTGCAAAAGAGGCAAATATAGCACAAGGAATTAAACTTACATGGAATGAAACAGTAACAGAATCATCAAAGGTCTTTATTGCCATTACAAAAAATAATGATGTTATTAATGTTTCAAGCAGTATTCCCGCTGTCAAGGTGGTGGTTGACAAAACAACTTTTGTTCGTCTAACTTACATAAACTTTGAACACATTGATCTTGTTGCATTTTATTATGCCAGCAAATTGTATACTTTTGAAGAGTTGCAAAATGTAATTGCTGATTAAATTAAAAAAAAATATTTGTGAATAAAAAAAATGGTAAACTTCTATCCGCAACTACCGACGCTTGATCCGACTGAAACAAATGTGATGACTAAAACAACACTTGCGCCTGATCCACAGGTGACAGCTGTGCCAATTGCTTCAGATAAAACATTACAGGCAGATGCATTCAGATTAAATAATATTACAGAAGCTTTGAAATATTTGGAAAGTGAAGAAGCGAAATATTCACGTTGCAAAAGGAGGTATAAGTCAGTATTTATTTCTGTTCAAAACACTTCTATGGCTATTGGTGCAGTTTCAGCTTCATGTTCTGTGGGGGGTATTGTTCTGTTCGCCACAGGAATTGGGAGTTTGGCTGGAATAGCAGTTGAGGGTGTTAGCGTTGCTACATGCCTGGCTTGTTTTGGTTTGGAAGCCTTGAACAAGAGGTTTCACACGAAATTACAGAAACATGAAGCATTGAGTACGCTTGCTGGTGCAAAGCTGAGCAGTATGAAACTTATTATCAGTAAGGCATTGAATGATAATTTTATTGATGATGAAGAATTTAAGCGGGTCCAAGATGATTTGAATAACTACAAGAAACAGAAGTCTGAAATACAGAATAAGATGCGTAGTCAATCTCCTGTGAATGTTGAAGAACTGAAGGCCAGTTTTTTAGAGATGGGAAAAAAGATCGGTGTTCAGGAAACCACAGAAAAACTACACAATCTTTTAAACAAATAAAAATCAGATTTGGTAATCAATCAATATTTTTGTCATATGCTTCGCAGAGAGATGACACGTCATTTACACCACTTGTGCCTGATTGTTTAGCCCCATCAGCACCACCGCCAGAGTACTACTGAGAAAAAAAAGTTTTTTTTTGTCCTTGTATCTTGACAAATCTGTCTCAGTGTCTTGGGACTTGAGTCAAGTTGTTATAAGAACTTAGGGTAAGTACTTGTAAGAACTTAGGGTAAGTACTTGTAAGAACTTAGGGTAAGTAAATAATAAGTTCTTATGGCAAAACACTTAAAGGTTACCTCTGCAGGTTCCTAAAAGTTAGTTGCAACTTGTTAATAAGTATTAAGTTTCACTTGGCATCACATGATCAGGTAAATGATTAGGTGTTGACAGAGACAATAGTTATAGAGAAAGACAATAGGAGACCTGTAAGATAATCAGATCAATAAGGCCGCATCAGTCATACTCATCACTTTTTAAAAATCAAAGGGTTGATTCAGAATTAACGGGGGTAAAATTGGGGTCAAAATTTTGATATTAAAAAATGATGTAAATTAATGATGGATGCGGCTCTATTGAATTCGTTGTCTTACAGGTCTCCTATTGTCTTTCTCTGAGAGAGAGAGAGAGAGAGAGAGAGAGAGAGAGAGAGAGAGAGAGAGAGAGAGAGAGAGAGAGAGAGAGAGCGGCACGCTAGAGAGAATTACATCATATTTAAAGAAGTACTCAACGGAGAAAGAAACACGCTTATAAAAGACAGTTACTACACAATTAATCTGTGTTGTAACTGTCTTTTCTTAGCGTGTGAAACACTCTTAGAAAAGACAGTTACAACGCAAATAAATTATGTTGTAACTGTCTTTCCTAAGCGTGTTTCTTTCTCCGTTGGGTACTTCTTTGCATTTTACATGCTTGGCAATTACCTTTTTGGTTTGGACGTCATATTTCGGGTATTATGTCAATGTCTGCGTGGTGACGGAGTTGCCTCTTTTACGTCACAACCACTGTGTGACTTTCTCTAGACGTTTTTTTTTTTTTTTTTACTGTTTTAATTCTTTTCGAAAAAGAATTAATGTTTACTAAAGAAGTTGAAAGGATACAAAGCTGGCTAACAAACTCATCCAATGTCTTTATCCAAACTAGCTATATCCAAAATGTCAAGTGAATATTATAAAAATTACGGACTCTAATCTGGGTCAACCGACTTACTATAAACGGTTGTTTATGTCGTAAATGATACATTCGTTTACAATATGCTCGGAGGCTCTCTTAGCCACCCTTTTAAGAAAGTATTTCGCCAAGTTTCAAGCTTGTGTGTACATAAATATCGGAGATTCTCTTGTTTACATACATACGCACACGCACACATACACTTATACGCACATACCGCGCTTCGCGCCAAATGTACGTTCATCAGCGATGTTAGCGTAACTAGACATGATGTAAATGTTTATCTTGTTATTTCAATTGTGAGAGGCTTAGGCCTGCCCGCCTTTGACATCATGGGGAAGCTATTGAATTCGCCCCACCGCGAGCCAGCTAAAACGTCCCTCTATAAATAGAAGGGATTCAATGAGCCTCGCAAACTTAATTTTGACATAAATGTACAAGGTGTATAAGTACAAATGCTAACAGCGACTAATTTAAGCATTTTATTGAGATTTGTGGATGTCATGTATGTCAAGTTTACGATTTGTGTTAACGTTTACGATATATGTTGGGGAATTTTACTGGATGCAAAATTTCGCCATAAAACATTTCCATGGCGAGTTAGATATAAGCCTGATGTATATACTAATGGTCAAAACTAAAGGGCCACCCCACTTTTTGTGTCATTGTCTATCGTCGCAAGTACGCTAATAAAATACAATGTTCTTTTGATCCAAATTGGTTAAAAGTTGACCTTAGACAGTCCACGTACATGGAACAATAAACAACAATTCATCAATTTCCACGAACGTGTCAAATGCACGTGAAACATCGTCAGTTTTTGTGAAAAGCTGCGCGATATTGGCAACCTTATCAAAGGCAGGCAGGTGGAAAAACTCGGTAAAGTCGTAATGCACGTGCTAAACGGGTCAGTCGGGAACACTGACCACTTCTGTTTCGCTACAAATACCGGTACAGTAGGGGCATAATTGTCACTTTCCTATCCATGCCACCACGACGAAGTTTAACGCCAGTAGATCAAAGCCGGTCGCTAACATGGCTGCAGGATGGAATTTCCGGACGAGAAGATGGGAGACGTCTTGGGGTGTCCCATTCAGTGATCTAGACGCTGCTGGCACGATTCCAAGAAAC
The DNA here is from genome assembly GCA_036245525.1 of Semisulcospira habei. Taxonomy (NCBI): domain Eukaryota; kingdom Metazoa; phylum Mollusca; class Gastropoda; family Semisulcospiridae; genus Semisulcospira; species Semisulcospira habei. Next base: position 18,162,102 of record BTPG01000007.1, on the reverse strand, counting down.
TAGAAGGGCAGAATGACGACTCTGTGTGGCGGCTCTGCGCGACAAAAAAGTCACTTGCAACAAGCTCGTAAATGATAATACTTCTGATAGAAATTGACTAGGCTTACACTAAAACCGTTTATCGATCACAATCAACAAAGCGTCATCACGGCAGGCTAAAGATGGAAAAAGTCGGTCAGCAAGGTAGGGTTGCCCACTGTAAACCAAGAAATTCCCACTATTCATGAGCCAGCAAATCACTAAAAGGGCAAATTTCATTGGCTAGCAAGCCCAGTCACACCCCTAGACGTGTGCAACTGCGCTGAGTTAGGGGTTTTCCCGCAGTCAAGCGGTTTGCTCAATAGAGGAGTCGTGGCCAAATAGTGCAGTTTTTGAAGTGCAGTTTTGGTGGATATGCATTAGAAATTGTTGAATAAACTATATTTTTCGAACACAGTTTTGAAAAATATTGACAGAGAGTGAAGTAAAGACATTAAACTTTTGAAATATTAAAAAAGTCTGGATATTCTTGATTTCATCATCATTCATCTATTTTGGTGCACAGCTAAGAATAGCGGCCTGCATCTTTGGCCGGCTTTTCGCGTGCTGCATCACAAATACCCTCAGATAAATTAAGTCTGTAATGTCCAGGTGCGTAAGCCTTCTCCTTACTATTAAACACACACGTTTCGAGTCCCCAACTGCCAGTGACTTTTTATGTTTTTGGATCATTTCAATATTATGTTTGTTGGATCTCACTGACTTGTTTGGATAATCAGGCATCAGTTGTCCATCTAATACTTGCTTATAATGTTCATGACGAATGTCTTTATTTTTAATCACTGGGTTTTTTTTTTTATTCCTTTGGCTTTCGACTGACTACCCTTCTGGTGCAGTATAGAATACATTTTTGATCTCAGACCAACATACTCAACAATAGGCACACCATTTAGTTCATCATTAAACTTGCCAGGCACTTTCTTGTTTTGTGTTCTGTACAATGGATGACCTTTAGGGTAGTCAGATGTGTCATACATGTGTAACTCTGTTTTCATGTCTTAATAAAAGTCTTCAGTAGGCACGTCAATGATCATAGAGTCAGTGTCAGTGTTTAGCAGACGACACTCAGGATACTTTGGTTTGAAGTAATCATAATAAAATTCAAGCATCAACAGTTTTGATAACTCAAGAATTGCCATACCAATGAATACTGGCTTGTCCAGTTTGACAATCTTTTTTTTTGAGTGACACTGCATACAATGATGAATGAAACTCTTTATACCCTGTGCATTGTGGCTTGCCTGTAAGTTTAATTGCACCCGATTCAGTTGTGACCAGTCTCACATCTTTGCGGTGATGAGGATTTTCCATCGTCTTTCCAAAACAGGCATTGTTCATAAGCTTAAAAAAGTCTTTGTCAAATGCAGTGTTGCCATCTCTGGCTCATAATGTTGTGTTCTTCATTATGTAATCTTTCATGAAAGCACTCTGATCAAATTGAATGCCTCTGTGAACTTTCTTTAGTACTAACCCATGTCTGATGTAAAACTGCAAAAAACAATAGTGACACACATAATTGAATTTGTCACTCAGATTTGGCACAAGTTTAGTGTCTTTTTTTTCCCCCCTCATACTCATTTTCTCAACAGCCAACGGATAATCATTGTGATAATCATGTAGGTGGTGTGGGTAGTCTAGGTCTACTTCAAAGATCCAACCCTTCGCATCGTTCCGGTCAAGAGTCATAATATAGTTTGATAACCCTGACTGTGTTATGTCATACTGTGACAAATCATACAGACAACAGTTTTTGAAGAGCAATAATTCACACATCGCCCAGCCATATAAATTGTTCGCGTCTACATAGGTAATGAATGACGTGGACCTGGAGGGGTCAAAACCCTGGTCAAGGTCAAGGTCATCCAGATATTTATTAGTTGCTTTGGCATAATTGTTCGCTGCTATACTAATCCCTCCCCTCAATCCGCGTTCCACCATTTCACCCATTGTACGATCAGACAACAGGTCTATAAATATCTTACTGGATTTTAAAAATGCATCCCATGTCATGCCAGGACTAGTTATGTAACAAGCCGGGTCAAGACTGTAGTGCAACAAACCCTTCTCACGATAATTTTCAAATACGTCTGCTAGCAAGCAAACATCAGCTTTCAAGTACTGGTCATGGTAGTCACCAATCGTCTGGCACCCTAATTTACCCCATGCATCAAGAGCGTGCTGATAATCAGAGTCAGAAATACCTTTACCATTAAGTGTAGAATAAAATTTCTCTTTTGGTGGCAGTTTCCTTTCTTCAAACACAACCCAGTGATCAATGTACTCATAGGGATAGACACCTTTCTTGATCAAATCTGGCTCAAAATATTTACTTGTTATTGGATACTCAGTCAGTCCTTCTGCCAGACTAGCCAACCCTAAAGACAAATGTTGCATGGAGTCATAAAATGATAATTTGTCCAACTTAAATGTCAAATATTTTTCAGTTTTCTGCGCAATACAAATAATGTTTTTGTACGACTCATCTACAGCACGCATGATAATGTGTGAATCATATCCATTTAGATTGTGGAAAAAGATTGGTAGTTTGTATGTCTTAGGATCTGTTTTTATTAACAAGTTACAATTGTTATGTGCAGCACCTATGTAACGTCCAGTTATGTGATCATAGTCGCGAACTTTGTTACCCTGGAGGGGTTGTTCACAAATCCAACACGTCACAGCTGTATCAAAATTTAGTTTGTCTTCTTCTGTCATCACCAAAGGCATCTGACATGTTGTGAGATATTGTACTACCTGACTATACAGATGTCTCATTTCTGTTAAAAACCGACAAGCTGCATTTTCCCCCCTTTAGATAACAGGCTCTGAGTGTTGTCTGTCTGACCTAACAATAATGTATCCAAAAGAACACACCACTTGGTCACTTAGTTTTATAGTCTTTGTTAATGATTCTGGAACAGGACCTTCATACGGTACTACCAGTGATTCAAAATCAGCATACACTACAAACGGCAGCTTTTGCTGATTCCCATAATTCTTAAAACACACTTGACTACCAGGATCTGGGTATTTAAGTACTGTTTGTTTGTCATCAGCTGACCTACAGTGCAGGACGTGTTTATGTGCTACTTTAATAGAGGAGAACCTTTGTAAACATTTTTTACACACTTTCTGTTTACCATTATGTTTTGAAACATGATTATGAATTAGACGTGACATTTCTGATAACTGTGTAGTGAAAGTTATCATTATCACCTATTAATAACATGTCAACATATTTATTTTCTAACTCTCCGTAGGTTGGAGCAAGTGGTGATACTCTAATGGGTTGTAACTTGTCAACAGACTCATTATCCCACACATACATGTTTACTGATATCCCAGGATTTAGTTTTTCAAACACGTCTATGTCTTCTATTTTAACAGGGAAATCTATACCACTGAAGTTGAGTTCATTTACAAAATTGGCGTAGTTAGATACGCGTTCAGGTTTTGATTTTACAAAGTGTAGTTTAGCAAGCACACACCACATGAAACAATGGTGGTCATTGTTCTGTAAATTGACGACAGCCTTTTTGTTTGCAACCTCAGTTGGTAGTGGCAACCATGATTTACCTAGTATAGGATGATACCTTGACTGTTTAGTTGTAGTTCATGAACATGACCCTCATGCCAACCAGACCCTTTCATTTTTGCTTTGTCAATTGCTTCTAGAAAGTCAGGCAACAGTTTGTCTCTAAACACGTTTTCCAATTCTCTTCTTGTGTTAACTGTGTGTTGTCTTGTCGAGATAAACAATACAATCACTTCACCGTCTACTCTAGTAAAATCTGTTTTCGCAACAATCTGAATCTTTACGTTACCTGAAAGAAGATTATCTTGTATGACAGAAAAAGAGTTTTCTATAGATTCATAAACATTGTTACTATTAGATATAGGCAAGTCTGTTGTGTGAAACACGTTTCTTAAGCCTGATTGACTTGTCGAGCCTGATGGGCTTTGTGCATTGCCCATCATTTTTATTTATCAGACAAAATAATAAATGGAGAAAAAAAAATTACCGCTGGTGCACCTGATGTAATTCTTTAATAGTTGTAGCTACAATAAACAAATTTAGTTTAGTTACCAAAACAAATCAACCACTTCTCTGGTGTGTGTCTTAAAGTCTTGTCCTGCAGGTGTAATATCACTTTATTGATTGTTACACTTTCAATATAACAATGTAGTTTTCTTAGTTGATCAAATATGTCTTTACACAGTGCCTCAAACCAGTGCAAGAGGCTACAGTTAGCATCATAAACTTTAAAAGCATTTGTCTTAAGATCAACAGTCTCGTAATCATAACATGGTGATCCATCAGAATATTCCAAAGTTACATAAATGCAATGTATATCTTCATTGGTGGTGTAAGTGGTGTTGAGAGTTTAAAGCTGGGTTCAAACACACACGTTTTTAAGTCATAAAAACATTTAACATCTTTGAAGCACTCTGTAACATCAACTGTGTGGGTTTGTCGGTCCATCCTTTTTTATGGTCAAAACAAAAAAAACTAAATTAATTTACTAACCCGTACCCTGTGGGCTGATCTTTTTTTAAAATAAGCTTTAGATGCTTAGTTGACGTTAGTTTATTTTTCACAATGTCTCGTTCATGTTTATTTGGGATAACATATTTCTCTCTGAGACAGTCTTCAAAGCTGTCATGGTCCTTACAGTAAAACAAACAGATAAACTTTAACTGTTCTTGAAAATCTTTCAGTACAGCATTATATTTTTGTGTGAGAATCCATACACTTACATTTGCCTGTCTGCCAGTGAAGGCAAGTTCTGCTAAAGAGTTTCTCTTTTTGACATTGTCTTTCTCTGCAGAACAGTCATCAACAATAAACAAAGTTGGCTGTCCTTCAAATTGCTTGTAAAAATACTGCAGGTAGTCATTCAGTTTTTTCTCAGGGTCGACTAAATAGATGTTGTTAGAAGTCCAAATGAATAAACGGTTGTGATAAGGGCGGTGCGTGGCGCAGTGGTTAAGGCGCCTGCCACCAATGCCAAAGGTGCGTGGTTCGATACCGGGTTCTGGCGTTGGACTTTTCTCCTCTGGTAAGTGTCACCGTTAATTCGGGCGGACCGTCGGGGGTTCTTTCTCCGGGTACTCCGGTTCTTCCACCCCCCTCCCCACCCCCCACACTTTGGTACCGGTCTCAGGCCACTTTACAAATTTCAAATACAAGCGATCAAAAATCTCTGTAACTTCAGTAGCTGACTGGCCCTTCGTTTGTCTTGTACTGTGTTTGTCTTAAATGGCGTAAATCCGTGTCTGTTTCGTGAGTGTGTGTGTTGGGTTTCAGGCGCGGCGCTTTGAGTCAATTTCCCCAAAATTGAGAAAAAGCGCCTATATAATAACGGTATTATTATTATTATTATTATAAGCTTGTTGTGTTTAATAGTAGGACAAAATATTACTATGTTTTCAAAATGATGGATGTATCTTGTTTGTAATAGATTAAGTACAAATTCAATTTTACCACACCCTGTGGCACCACAAAATAAGCCACAATGGGGGTTAAGTGTCAGCAAGTTCATTTTAATACACAATATAATTTTAATACAAGTGACCACTCAGTCTGCTTTCAGCAATATTGAGTTGTGCATCATAAATCAGATACAAGTATATGTTTATGGCTCCAGCGGTTTCAACCTTTTTTGTATCTGAATTATAATTCCATCACTGCCGTTCTCAACACTTCGACCTGACCCATGAAGATAGTCATCGTCTGTACTACGCAGGTCTAGCCACAGAGCATACTTATTCGTCAGGTATTGACTGATTCTTACGTCATACAGATGTACATCTTTACATGCTATGTTTGCCGGTTTATCTCTAATCCTTCCACCCGCAAAGTATTTTGTGATCTCGTCGTAGTGTTGGTAAGGCTGCATTCCAGATGCATACACTTGATTTGGTTTGCCTTTGATTGTACAAGACAAATGTGGATCTTTGGATTGTACAATTTTTCTGAATCCCTTTTGTATAGATTACTGGGTTCAACAAACAGCATAAGAATGCCTTTCAGTGATCTGGTAGGTGTGTTCAAGTTTATATTCCACATCGGGTCACTCTTGTCTTTATGCATTAAACTATGTCTAATCATCCGGTCATAATAAATCGGCAGTCTTGACTGCTACTGATTTTAAATATGTCTAGCTAGTTCAGTCCCTCCTCTATATTGAACGATCTCATGACTTGCCAGAGTCCGTCGTGCCAGACGCGATCAAATGCTTTCCTGAAATCAATGAAGTTGTGGTAGAGTTTGCGCTGATGCTGCAGATGTTTCTCGATCAGGACGCGGCAGTTGAAAATCTGCTCTACAGTGCTTCTTCCAACTCTGAAGCCAGCCTGTTCTTCTGCCAGCAGTTCCTCGGCGAAAGTTTTGAGGCGGTTGAGAATGATTCTAAGCATTACTTTGCTAGGGTGACTTATCAGACTGATAGTTCTGTAGTTCTGGCACTGTTTCATGTTTCCTTTCTTGGGGAGCGGGATCACTAGAGACTGTGTCCATTCTACTGGCCATTTCTTTTGCTCCCAGATCTTTTGACAGAGTGTAGTGAGGACCTTCGTTGTTACTTCTCCTCCATGTTTCAACAGTTCAGCAGGTATGTTGTCTACACCTGGAGACTTTCCTCCCTTCAGGCTGCGTACGGCTGCTTCCACCTCTTCAGCTAACACTGGCAGGTCTTCAGCCTTCCTGGCCCCAGCCTGGTTGTTTTGGAGGATGCTGGTGTCTGGCTCAGCCTTGTAGTTATACAAGTCTCGGCAGTACTCAGTCCATCTGTTTAGTACAGCAGTGTTTTCCGTAAGGAGTTGGCCGCTGCTGTCTTCGATGACTGTGGCTGTTCGCTGTTGAGTCTTGGTGAGGGTCCTTAGCGTTTCATAAGCCTTCTTGCTGTTGCCATTTGCCATGCCCTCTTCCACGCTACAACACTGGTCTTCAATCCAATCTTCTTTGGCTTCTTTCATTTGGGACTGATCCAAATGATAGAAGCGCTTTACAAGAACGCCTGCAGCGCGGTTCTACTTAACAATCAGTCAGGCGAGTTCTTCAGGACGACGATCGGTGTCCGTCAAGGATGCCTGCTCTCTCCTGTCCTTTTCAACATATTCCTGGAGAAGATCATGCAGGAAACCCTCCACGACCACCATACTTCAATCTCTATTGGTGGCAGATCCCTGTGCAATCTTCGATTCGCAGACGATATTGACCTCATGGCAGGCAGCAATAGTGAGCTCCAAAACCTGACAGACAAACTTTCAAGTAGCGCAGGGTCTTATGGCATGGAGATCAGTACGGATAAAAGCAAAGTGATGATCAACACCACAAGCGACAGCAGCAGCAACATTCACATGAACGGCCAGAAGCTAGAAGAGGTCAATAGCTTCAAGTACTTGGGAGCCACCCTGTCCAAAGACGGTAGTTGCGTAGCAGAGATCCGTATCAGGATAGGTACAGCAACATCCGCAATGGCCAGGCTGGACAGGATATGGCGAAGTAACTCCATCAGCTTCACCATCAAGTACAGGCTTTACAAGTCCCTCGTAGTGTCTATTCTACTCTACGGCTGTGAGACTTGGACACTGCTTGCAGACTCAGAAAAGAAAATCCAGGCCTTTGAGAACAAGTGCCTGAGGAAGTTGCTCCGCATCTCGTACCGCGAGCACAAAACCAACGAATATGTACGGAGCATCGTCACTTCCCTGGTGGGCCCACATGAACCCCTTCTGGCAACCGTGAAACGGCGCAAGCTTGCTTGGTTTGGCCACGTGACCCGACACAACACCTTGTCCAAGACTATCCTCCAAGGCACTCTCGAAGGAAGTCGTCGGCGAGGTCGTCAGAGAAAGAGTTGGGTCGCAAACATAAAAGAATGGACCGAACTCGAGATGCCAGACTTGCTTGCAACCGCCCAAAATAGAACTCAGTGGAGAGCACTGTCTGTTGCTGCTGCCTTTCAGTCCCCCCAACGCCCAGTTCGGGCAAGGGACTGATGATGATGATGATGAGCTAGTTCAGTGTGTCTAACAATTTCGTATTCCAAACAAATGTTAGAAATCTTATATGACGCATTGAGATCAGATGATTTTATAACTTTGGAGTAGTCATTAAAGGTTAGTTCAAAACTAAGATGGTCATTCAGTGCTCCTTGGTAATAAGGCAAATGCGCTGTCAGGATTTCAAACTCAAGTGGAATGTAAAACCTGGTTTCATATGTTTCTGCTAATATAACGTCCTTGGCTGCAGTAGTTGTTTTGTCTCCGGCATCAATTCGAAGTTTACCAACGTTATCTGACTGTATGCCTTGATAAATACGATTTTCTCTTTCTTCTCTTGTAAGCCACAGATCTTTGTAACAGTAGAACACATCAGCATCGTCAAGACTAAACACTTACTGACCTTCAAGTTTTACTTTAATAGTTCTAATAATTGCTCTGCCAAGATTGTTAACTAGTGTTCTGTTTACATCTGCATCTGATGTTAGTTCAATATTAAATGCAAGGCGTGCAGTGCTAGGAACAATAACATCAATGGGGCCTAGGTTTGGAAACTTGACTGTAAGTGTTTGGTTCTGGTCTATAGTACTTGGATTGTTTGTGATGACAATTGATTGCCTAGTGCCCTTAACACCAAGGGGCTCACGTAGTTTTCTATATGGGTCTACCTTTGATCCGTAAGATGATGTCATTTTATTATGCACAATAAAAAATATTAAATTAATAAAAATGATGGCCGCAGGAGGATTTAATCATGATAAGTTTGAAATGGATGACATGAATGTCTCAGATACCAGTATGACAGATATGACTGGAATGGGAAATACTTCTCCTTTGTATCACGAACTGTTAAAAGACAAAGTAAACTCATTTTATGACAGTGTTGGTGCGCGCCCAGGTGTAATAGATCCAAATCAGTTTGAATATGATAAAGGTCACTTATTTGTAAATACAGATAGAAGGAAAGTGTATCTAACACATAAAAATAGACCTGCTAAGTTTAGAGCTTTAAGTACAATCAAAACTGATGTCGGTGGTGAGGCAGCACTGCAGCATTACCATGGTGTTTGTACTAGTAAGAAGTTAACTCCACAACTTGTTAGTACCTTCACAACACGCAAACAAGATTACCAACGGGAAAAGAAATTGAAATGGCAGCAGTAACAAGCTTGCCATAAATAGCAAACACAGTGATACAAGAAACCTCATTTACTGAAGGACAAATAAATGATGCTATGAAAACAATAGACGACCCACCTTTGTCAATGCGGGAGATTATGGGCTTGAAAAATCACTGCAGTCAGTAAGAGGTGAGATGGTAAATAATATAGCCAAACTAGCTGAGCTTGATAAACACATAGAACGTGAAAAAAGAGAAACTGGCTACAGCAGACAATGGGAATCTTGACACAGAAATGAAAGAAAGAATCCAGCACAGATTAAATGATTTGCAAATAGAAAGATCAGGGCGATTAGAAACTATTAGTATTGGAAGAGAAAAACTGAAAACACAAGTAAACAGGATTAGAGAAACTATTAAAAAAATACTTCACGAAGACACAACATTGACTGAGAGACTTAAAACACTTTTCAGAGAACAGGATATCACTATTGCGAGTTTAATTACTGCTCTTGGGTTTATTATCAGTACTGTTGTGTTGGCTGTCTCTGGTGGCGGTGGTGGTGGTAGCACTCCACCAGCCCCGGGTCCACCAGCCCCCACTGACCCAAAAGATTTAAGGTCATGGGTAAAGAAACAACTGTCTCATATATCAGACTTACTTAAGAAATTGGCTCTGAAAGCGATGGATGCTTTGCCTGGCATAATAGGCACAGTTGTCAGTTGGCTTATCACTACAGCAGCAAAGGTAGTTGGGTTTATGGCAGAGCATGTGTGGGTCTTTTTGGTTACAGTAGGAGGGTTAATCACAGGATATTTAATGAAACAGGTAAAGAAGTAAAACCACTAATCCAGTTACGCCTATTACCAATGCTGTTCTCTCTGACTCATGTGTGCCAGGGGTTGGTGTTACCACTTGTATGTGTGCCGGGGCTGGGGCAGGGGAAGTAACTGTCTGTAATGGTTTTACTTTCTGTACATGCGTGGTTGTTCCTCCTAAGTTCACAGTCTGATTGAGTCCTAATTTCTGACCAACACCTGCAACAATTATTTCATTATTATAATTTGTTATTGTCCCCATATGGAGTTGAAGGTCAGACGGCAACATGTATAACCCGATGCCTACTACTAAGTCAACTTTTGATCTCGCATATCTAAGTACGTCTTGGTAGCGGTGTATGCTTGATGGGAGATCAACCACTGAGTTGATTGAATCTTCTAGATTTGCAAGAAACTGTTTTTGTGCTTTGAATTTACCACTCCCGTTTAAAATATTTGATTTTGTTAGTGATTGCGCTCCTAGTAAACACCATACATATGTTCTGATAGACTCATTTATGCGCTCGACTCCCGCTTGAGTAAACCCGTCACTCTTGTCTAAGACAAATGTGGTCCACGCATTTGACTGTTTCTGTTCAATGGAACCTAACCAGACTTGTGATTTTGATGAGAATGAAGTGTAACCAGGGTAGTAATCTTGTGGGTATTGTCTGTGACTCATAGCATAATACAATGTACCCATACCATTGTGATCATCAAGTTTTTGTGTGAAGTCATACCCGGTACTGATGTTAAATTCATTACAGATGCGATCAAACACTTTCATATCCATGGGGTTGTTATACCTGTTGAAACTGGATTCAGTAGGCAGTGGTGTATGCAGTTCTGACAGTATTCTTCTTAATTGGTAATAAGTGTGAAAATGATACACAGACCTAATCAGTTTGTTTGAGTGATTCAAATGGTCTGTAAATGAAACACCACAGCCTGCAGTTGAACACAGTATAGCAAAGTTGAGTTGGTTTTGAAACATTTGTAGTGGACTTGAAGACCACTTTCGTGCAGTAGCATCGTCTGTTATTGGAGGGTTTATGTATTGATCAAAGGGGTTGGGTACTTTCACTTGAAATAGATCTTGTTCAGACACTCCCCCACGCGGGTCTGCCCTGGGGGACTTGGGTGGGGTTAGGTATTTTTTAGTTCCCAGGGTCACCCTGGTCAGCCCCACAGGGTGGGTTTTTCTCTCTATTCTGGGGCATGCGGTTCTGTCTACCCTTTGTCCATTCACCTGTATTTGCCTTTTTAAAACTCTCCTTACTGTCTGCACTGCCTGTAGCTCTTGATATTGGATGTGTGTTGCTAAATGGTCTTAGCTTTATTTATGCCCCATGTTGTAGGTTTATTTAATGTATTTGACTGGCTGGCGACATACATTCAATTTTCTGTTTAGTTTTTTTTTCACAAGCAGTGCAGGCACGTCCTGAGAAAGCCTTGTTGCTGTTGGGACGTTAAGCAATGTACAATTAATTAATTAATTGTTCAGACACAGCTATATCGAGCTGATTTAGTTGAATTTTTTTTTTATCATAAGTAGGTGCGACATTGTATTTGGCATCCACATTAAATTGAAATGCGTTTGTAGTGGTAATGGTTGGTGATTTAAATTCCATCATGTTCTTTTTTATGAGATAATAAAAATGTTTATTACCTTAAAAAATCTTGACACAAGCAAACCAGTGTGGTTTACTAATGGGATTGATAATCGCGATGGTAGCAAGGCTGTAGCTATCCATGAAATGTTTTACACTGTAAAATGGTTTAATGTAACAGATGACGGTGAATATTCTGTACATGGAACTATAGGTCGTACAAGTTTTTAGTTCCCAGGGTCACCCTGGTCAGCCCCACAGGGTGGGTTTTTCTCTCTATTCTGGGGCATGTGTTTCTGTCTACCCTTTGTCCATTCACCTGTATTTGCCTTTTTAAAACTCTCCCTACTGTCTGCACTGCCTGTAGCTCTTGATATTGGATGTGTGTTGCTAAATGGTCTTAGCTTTATTTAGGCCCAATGTGTTAGGTTTATTTAACGTATTTGACCGGCTGGCGACATACATTCAATGTTCTGTTTATTTTTTATTTTTTCGGAAGCAGTGCAGGCACATCCTGAGAAAGCCTTGTTGCTGTCGGGACGTTAAGCAATGTACAATCAATCGTACAAGTTGGGGAGCTAATCACTTACAGCCTGGGTATTGTGACTTTTGCACTATAGCTAAATTTTTACAAAATAATTATAAAATTAAAGCAACTTTAAATCTGGCTAACTTTCTTGTTACATTGGAATTTCCAAAAGATAGTCAGCTTATATTATCAGACAAACTTTTAATACTACTTGGTTATTTTAACCAAATCAGATATTGGTATTTTAGGTGTTAGTGGTAATGAAGATTGGTCATTAGAAAAAGGATTAAAAATGAAGCCCAAAAAAGAAAAAATAATTGGAAGATATCCTGTTCATTTGGCAGTACATACAGTGCTAAATGTTTATTTGAAAAAACTAAACACAACTGAAAATGTTCACAATGGTAAGCCTTCAACTTTGTTGAGATGCTTACCAACTGGAACTGCTCCCTATTGTGAAAGTGTGGCAGTTCGATTTCCTAATTTGCAGTTTAAGAAATTAGGTTCTAGTTTCTTTGAGTCACTGTGTATATCTGTAACTAATCAAGATGACAAACCAGTTGTGATGCATGATGTTAGTGTTGTGTCAGAAGTTAAATAATTTTATTTTTGTTTATAAAAATGAGTGCTGGTCCAAAGCCGATAATCATACCAGTCATGTGTCCTGTAACAGAGTTGAAGGATTTGGCTGATGTCCAGAATTTTGAAAAAGAGGGAGAGGTGGGGGAGGTGTATGGATTTGAACTTGATTCTTTTGGCATGTACAGGTGGAAAGTAATCGATGACATGAAGGATGGAACAGAGAGACCGATTCCTAAACTTGGTCAGCTGCGTGATGTTACTGTACCTACTCCGCCTGTAAATAATGCACCCTACAACTTAATACATGTGGCAAATAAGTGGGTAGTTTCGCCTGTGCCTGCACCGCCACCAACAATTGACTGGGACATAAAGTTTGAATTTATTAGTCCTTATGTATACACTGATGATGAAGGAGCCTTAGTGTTTAGAAAAGTTGTTAACTCTGGGCCGCTGATTGTAAGCCTTGTTCCAAGCTTTGCCGCAGACAACAATACTTACTTACACCTGTCACCCCTACCCGGGTATAGGCCATCGACGAGAGACCTCCAGCAACTCCTGTCCTGTGCTTCTCCTTCGATTCTACTCCAGGTGGTTCCCAGTCTCTTGATGTCTGCTTGGAGGTCTCGACGCCAGGAGTTTCTCGGCCTACCTCTTTTCCTCTTTCCCTGGGGGTTCCATGACAATGCCTGCCTAGTGATACTGGAAGCTGGCTTTCTCAGGCTGTGACCGATCCATCCCCATCTTCTTCGCCCAATTTCATTCTCTGCTGTTATCTGCTCTGTTCTGTCCCAGAGTCTGACGTTGCTGATCTTCTCTGGCCAGTGGATTTTCAAAATTCTTCTAAGGCAACTGTTCATGAAGGTCTGTACTCTGTTGACTGTGGTTTTTGTCAATCTCCAAGTCTCTGCTCCATATAGGAGAACTGCTTTTACATTGGAGTTGAAAATCCGGACTTTGGTGTGTTGTGACAGCTCTCTGGAACTCCACACTTTTTTTAACTGGAGAAAGGCTGCTCTGGCTTTACCGATTCATGCTCTGACATCTGCATCAGTGCGGCCTTTTTTGTCTATGATGCTCCCGAGATAGGTGAAGGACTCCACCTCCTCCAACGGGGTGCCAGCAAGCAAGATTGGTTCTTCCCTGGTTGTGTTCAGCCTCATTGTCTTTGTTTTCTGTTTGTGAATGGTGAGGCCCACTTGGGATGAGATGTCAGCAAACCTCGTGGTCTTGTCCTGCATTTGTTGACGAGTGTGGGACAGTAATGCCAAGTTGTCTGCAAAATCGAGGTCATCAAGCTGTGTCCACAGTGTCCACTGTATTCCACTTCGTCTGTGCTCTGTGGTCCTCTTCATGACCCAGTCTATGGCCAGTAGGAAGAGGAACGGAGACAGCAGACACCCCTGCCTGACACCAGTTCTGACCTGGAGCTCCCTGGTGAACTGCCCTTCGAGGATCACGCGACATGTCATGCCATCATAGCTGCTCTTGATCAGGCGGACGAGCTTTGATATATAGCAGAGATAAAATGAATGTGCAAGAGTATGAGAGACGACGGTATCTTCTTACACATAGAAAAAATAGAACATATGCAAAAATTGTGTTTGTACCATCAAACTTTACCATTGCAAGAGACTCGACAATAGTATTTGAAATTATCATGAGATCTGTTTCTTCTTCTGCCAAAGAGGCAAATATTGCACAGGGAATCAAACTTACATGGGAGGAAACATTGACAGAGTCAACAAAAGTTTTTATTGCCATTAGAACAAATTTAGATGTTTTGGAGGTTTCGAGCAGTGTTCCAGCTGTCAAGATATTGGTCGATAAACTAACTTTTGTTTGTCTAAATTTCATAAAACTAGAACACATTGATCTTGTTTCATTTTATTATGCCCGCAAATTGTATACTTTTGATGAGTTGCAAAATGTAATCACTGATTAAATAAAAAATATTTGTGAATTAAAAAATTGGTGAACTTCTATCTACAACTACCGATGCTTGAGTCTGTGTCGATTGATCCGCATGCGGCAACTGTGCCAATTGCATCAGATAAAACATTACAGGCAGACGCATTCCATTTAACGAATATTACAGAAGGAATTAAATATTTGGAAAGTGAAGAGGCAAAATACTCCAGATGCAAAAGACGGTATAAGACCGTTTTCAATTCTGTACAAAACATGTCTATGGCTGTTGGTGCAGTTTCAGCTGGATGTTCTGTAGGGGGTATTGTTCTGTTTGCCAGGGGAATTGGTAGTTTAATTGGAATTGCAATTGAGGGTGTTAGCGTTGCTACATACCTGGCATGCTTTGGTTTGGAAGCCCTTTATGAAAAGATTTCATATGAAATTACAGAAGCATGAAGCATTGAGTACGCTGGCTGGCGCAAAGCTGAGCAGTATGAAACTTATTATCAGTAAAGCTTTGGACGATAATTTTATTGACAATATTGAATTTAAGAGAGTGCAGGATGATTTGAACAATTACAAGAAACAGAAGTCAGAAATACAAAATAAAATGCGCAGTCAATCCCCCGTAAATGTTGAAGAACTGAAGGCCAGTTTTTTAGAGATGGGAAAACAGATTGGTGTAAAGGAAACCACGGAAAAACTTCAAGGACTTCTTTTAAGCAAATAAAAATCAGATTTGGTAATCAATCAATATTTTTGACATATGCTTCGCAGAAAGATGACAGGTCATTTACACCACTTGTGCCTGATTATTTAGCCCCATCCGCTCCACCACCAGAGTACTACTGAAAAAAAAAAGTTATTTTTTTGTCTTTGTATCTAAAAAAAAGTTATTTTTTTGTCTTTGTATCTTGTCAAATCTGTCTAAGTATCTTGGGATTGGAGTCAAGTTATTGTAAGAACTTTATAAGAACTTACAGTAAGTAATTAATAAGTTCTTATGTTAAGAAATTATTAAGTTCTTAGGGCAACTAACTTAAAGGTTACCTCTGCAGGTTCCTAAAAGTTAGTTGTAACTTGTTAGTAACGTATTAAGTTCTACTTGGAATCACTTAGACAGGTAAATGTTTAGATGTTGTCAGAGACAATAGTTATAGAGAAAGAAGAATAGAGATTCGAAAGATAATCAGATCAATAATGCCGCATCGGTCATGATCGCCATTAAAAAAAAAAATCAAAAGGGTGATTCGGTAATAACGGGGAGTTGATGGGGGTCAATGATTTTTATTATTAAAAATGGCGAGATTTTAATGACCGATGCGGCATTATTGATTTCATTGTCTTTTAAATCTCTATTCTTCTTTCTCTAAATGTCCACCATTAGTCGCTACAATGTTTTTTTGTAGCAAGGTCACATGGTACGGTTTGCCGTAAAGTGATTGGTCGTGTGACGTAGGGGGAAAAAAAATCCGAACGCATTTAATGCAACATGGATAAGACATCATTTGATTTGCCCGTAAAGTGATTGGTCATGTGACGTAGGGGTGAAAACAAATATCCGAACGCATTTAATGCAACTTGGATAATACATCATTTGTTTTTGGTGTAAACGAAAGGATCATATATCATACAAATGTTTTCTCTTCTGACAGAGATATACTGTTATGGCCATATTCCGCAAATGGGTGTCCTGGATGCTGCTGGCTGTGCTATCAGCACTACTTTTTCTGCAGCTGACAACAAACCCTGCTTTCCAACCACAGGCAGTAAAATGTAGCACAAAGTGAGTATGCAATAATATATAGAGAGAGACTGGGAGAACGTTTTGAGAACGTTCTGAATAAAAATCCAATGACGTAAGATATAAATAACATCATGATAAAAAGACACATGCAAAAATATACTTAAAATAAAGACACCCCCGAGGAAGGCCACGGGCCGAAAATCTGCTATAACAATTCTGAGGTGTTATTTTTTTCTCGCCGTTTCTCCGAGTTGAAGTCTGCTATCATAGAACCTTAGAGTGAATTTTAAAATGACCTTGCAATTTTTTTGCAAAGAACGGAAATGGCGTCCGCGGTCCAATGTACTAGACTAGGCTCCTCAATTGGACGCTGGAGTTCCGCTACTGGAACGATTATCTTCAGTGTGACCGTGCTATGCTCAGTTAATACAGAAAGATCCAAATTTATTAAGATAAGATAAGATAGTTTATTGCCATATGTTTCCATGTACAAAACAATTAACAAAACAAACATTGAAATTTGTCTTGATGTCAGTTACTAAAACTAAAATCACACACACACACACGCACACACACACACACACACACACACACACACACACACACACACACACACACACAGACAGCAACATATGATTCGGTTAAAAGCTGACTGGACACATTCTTTCTCACTCGCCACGCGGGCTCTCTCCAATCAGTCCCGTTGATCAGAGAAAGCGGGAACAGCCAGAGGGAAAAAAAACTGTTGCGGAATCTGCTGGTCCTTGTACTGATGGACCTGTACCTGCGCCCTGATGGTAAAATTTGGAAAAGCTCATTGCCGGGGTGGGTGGAATCACTGGAGATAAGACTTGCAGTGACTTACAGTGAGTCCAGGCTAGGAAGATCTTTGCCTATGATTTTTGAAGCGGTCTTGACCACTCTACTCAGTCTGATTTTCTCTTTGGCCGTGATGGAACCATACCAAACCGTGATCGAAAAGGTGAGCACGCTCTCAATCACAGCTCGGTAAAATTGCATCCACATGTGGGCACCGAGACTGAAACTTTTCAGACGTCGCAGGAAAAACAAGCGCTGCTGTGCTTTTTGGACGATGAGGCGAGTGTTTTCCTCCCACTTAAGGTCACATGACATGGTAGTGCCAAGAAACTTAAAGTTCTGGACTGTTTCAATGATTTCACTATTGATCACAAGAGGGGGAGGGGACTGTTTTTTTCTAAAGTCCACAATCATTTCTTTTGTTTTGCCAGAGTGCAGTTCAAGGTTGTTGTTATTACACCAACTAATTAGAGTCTCAACCTGACAACGGTAGGCTGATTCGTCTGAGTTTGTAATGCACCCTTCCACAGTCATATTTAACTGGTCATTACAGGCATGCAAGGTTCCACACTGTCTCAAAAAGTCAACTATTATCCCCGTACTAAAAAAGGCAACCATCAGTACCCTTAACGACTACAGGCCTGTGGCATTGACCTTCATCATAATGAAAACGCTCGAGCGGCTGCTTCTGCAGCACATCAAGTCAGTCATGCCCCCCTCCCTCGATCCCTATCAGTTTGCTTACCGCGCGAACCGATCAGTAGAGGACGCTGTGTCGCTAGGACTGCACTATATTTTGCAGCATCTGGAGAAGCCAAATGCGTATGTTAGGCTGCTTTTTGTTGGTTACAGCAGCGCATTCAACACTATCATACCGTCCAAACTGCATGAAAAGCTGCTGCACCTTGGCATTGCACAATCCATCTGTAACTGGGTTCTGGATTTCTTTTGAGGGTGGAAATGATCGTCTTATTCTATACCTGCGTATTTCTTTGTGGGCTGGCGATTGGGTGCCTGATAAGCGGGGGCAGGGGATTTAACTGTTTGTCTGTCCAGCGCTGTGATTCCCTTGGTTTGCATACAATTCTGCCAGCGCTAGCCTCACCTATCTGGTTTGTGAGACCCCATATTGTCAAGATCGGTTCGTGCGGTCAGAACTGTATTCAGCCGTGTAAGTTCTCTACTCCTGGTCAATGTGGTCATGTATCCCAGTCTTTGACCTTGAGTACGGGAGCTCCCCAAGGATGTGTTTTATCCCCATTGTTGTATTCTCTTTTTACACACGACTGTGTTTCCCACTATGATAGCACACGCATACTGAAATTTGCTGATGATACGACAGTCAAGGGTTTTGTACATAACAATGACGAGAGTGCATATCGGGATGAGGTAGACATGTTGGTAGGCTGGTGTTCTGACAACAATCTGGATTTGCATGTTGGTAAGACCAAGGAAATGATAATTGATTTCAGGAGAAAAAAAACTGACCCCTCCCCTTAACCATCCAAGGAAACAATATTGAAATTGTTGAAACGTTCAAGTTCCTGGGTACTCTTATCTCGCACGATCTGTATTGGGAGAAGAATATTGAACAGCTAGTAAAGAAAGCCCAGCAGCGCCTGTTTTTTCTTCGACGGTTGAAGTCTTTTGGCGTCAGTCAGCAGATCATGGTGCAGGTTTACCGCGCCGCCATTGAGAGCATTCTTACCTTCTCAATGACGGTGTGGTATGGCAGCGCAACCGACGAAGCCCGCAAGAAACTAAATAGGGTGATCAAAACAGCATCTCATATTATTGGAAGCGATCTCCTCTCGCTGGAATCTCTGTACCACGCACGCACCATCAAGAGCGCGAGCTCCATCATACATGACGAGCACCATCCTGCACATAGCCTGTTCGAGCACTTGCCATCTGACTTACGCTTTAGATAAATCAAGGCCAAAACCACTCGTTTTCAGAAGAGCTTTATCCCTTGGCTGTTCAGGCCCTGTCTAATGTGGCTGTGGTATGAGTTTAAAATTCAGCAGATTGACTTAAAGTCTCTCATTAGAATTACATACAGCCTATCTTAGTTGATTAGAGTTCTTTATAATTATGTTCTATCAAACCTCTTCTCAAACAGGATATACAGTTTTAAGAATGAATATGAATGTAGCTAATCTGTTTGCGTTTCAGCTCACTTGGCGGTTTTTGTTGTCATAATATGGTTATTATGCTATAGATTTATCTTATTTTACTTACTTAGATGCGTGTGCACACTTAGTAGAATGACTGCTATACATATGTGTGTTTTGTTATTTTAGAGTCTGCTTGATTGTGCTGTATGTATGTTTTTATGTGTTGATGGTCATATGGACGCTCGTCAGCTATGCCGAAAAAAAAAATTCTTTTATGTTTATGTATATGGCAATAAAGTTTATCTTATCTTATCTTATCTGTGGTGTCATCTGCAAATTTCAGAACTTTAGTACTGGCGTGGCATGAAACACAGTCGTAAGTAAACAGGGAGTAGAGCATAGGGGAGAGCATGCACCCCTGAGGCGTGCCCGTTGAAAATGTTGAGGGTGGATGACACATTTTCACCAAATTTAACAACCTGTGTTCTCATCAACAGGAAATCGAGGGTCCAGAGGCACAATGCCTCTGGAAATCCGATTTGCGGGATCTTCTGGTACAATTTAATGGAATAATGGTGTTAAAAGCAGAACTGTAATCAACAAACAAATTCTGGCATATGTGTTTGGGATTTCTAAGTGTTGTAAAACATAAAACAAACCAAGTGACGCCGCATCCTCCACGGAACGTTTTTCGCGATACGCGAATTGAAAACAATCTAGCAGAGGATCGGTAAGTGTTCTCAGAAATCGGAGGACCAGGCGCTGAAGAGTCTTCATGACAACTGAGGTCGGAGCGACCGGTCTATAGTCGTTTAGGGAGTTCACTTTGGATTTTTTTCGGAACAGGAATGATGGTGGACATTTTGAAACACTGAGGAACAGTGCACTGAGACAGAGACATGTTAAAAATGTCAGTAAAGACGCCCGAGAGCTGGTCCGCACAGTTTCTGAGTAAGCGTGGAGAAATGTTATCTGGACCGGCAGCTTTCCTGCTGTCTAGACGCTGAAACATGCACCTGACATCGGCGTCTAGAATAATGAAAGTTGAGTTCTCAGTATGATTTCTCTCCACAGAAGGAGGTGGGGTCGTATTCTCTTTGTCAAAAAGACTATTAAAGTCATTCAGAGTGTCTGGGAGAGATGCATCTGTAACATCAGCAGTCTTGGAAGCAGGTTTATAGTTTGTAATGTCTTTAAGGCCTTGCCAGATGTCTCTAGGGTTACTAGCTGCGATTTTCTGTTCTAGTCTGTTTCTGAAGTTGCGCTTGGCAGTTTTAATTGCTTTTTGTACTGCATACCTGGCTTGTTTGTACCTTTCTCTGTCATTGTCTTTGTACGCGTCATGTTTTCCTGGAGATTGTGTTTAATGTCTACTGTAAACCATAGCTTGTCATTAGGAAAATTCTTGCTTGTCTTGGTGGGAATACAGAGGCTCTCACAGAAGGCAATGTAGTCAGTGACAGTCTCTGTGTACTCGTGAATGTCTGATGTTACCTCCTTAAAAACATCCCAGTCAGTGCATTCTAGACAGCCACGGAGTGTTTGTTACGTGTTTGAGTCTTAGTCGTAGTATGATAGACACACCAGACGCACGCACGTAAGGTTCTTTTAAATAAACTTCATTCAGCTGCAACCCGTCACACGTGGCTTAAGGATGTAGACAATACTGGAGTAACAGTTCCAACAATATTTTAATTCAGCGATGCGATCTGCACACAATGCATTCCCAAATGCAACAACACGGATACAATGTCTCCTCTGAAAATGTCAACACCGGCGACACAAAGATCCTCATTCAACGTACACCACCGTTACGCTGCGTCTCTCACAATGTACACCCTATACGGGCCACGTACCTACGATAAACTGTGTGTCCCTACAACTGACAAGGCATGACAATGTACACACGTGCTTCCTAGCACCAACGTTTATAAAGTCGGCTTTCCAGAATAATCTAATGAAATCACTCAACGCAAATAATCAGAACGGAACACGTAACTAAAACTCATAAACATTAATAAAACGAGAACTTTTTAGAATATCTATAATAGTGAATAAAAATGTGACTACTCATATCAGCCCCAAATCCTAGTGTGTAATGATGTCACACAAGAGTATGGCAGACCGTTCACAACCTTTCATAACACGCAAGGAAAGGCTGCTAATTTCACGCGCACAGTAAACAACTATGACTAAAAATAGATCTTTCACTTTAACGTCACACGTACGAGGTCACTGGACAGCGCGACCTTTCTCGAACGTTCTGGGTTATACTCGGCGAAACTACGCAAAACAAAAACCGACCGCTATTCTCCGTGCGACTTTGCAAGAAGCTTCCGGACTAAATTTAACGTATCATAACAAAGCCAAATCCGCACTCTGCGAACAAAAGAGAATCTTACTGAAAAGGTACGTGAATCGTAACCATGATAGCTCAAATAAAAATCAGATCGTTTCCTACGATTAACACATACATACTCTCACAGAACAATACAACCACAATCGTAACAGTGTTTCAGCTGCCTCAGGTGACCACTCTTTGATTGGTTTTACTTTTGCTTTTGCACTTTTGAGTTGTTGCTTGTATGCTGGCACAAGATAAATCATGGCATGGTCTGACTGTCCGAGTGGAGCACGGGCGATGGAACGGTAAGCGCCTTTCATGGTTGAGTAACGATGATCTAAAATATTTACCGTCTTTAGTGGCACAAGATACTTGCTTTAAAAACTTAGGCATATCTTTGCTAAGATTAGCTTTATTGAAATCACCAGCGACAACAGCAAAAGAGTCCGGGTTTAAATCTTACTTATTTTCTTTCCAATGCTGGAATCTGTGTTATTTTCCGTATTTAGTTCTTTGACACATGGAACACAAGTACACCCGCAAATAGAAGGAAGTTCAGAATTTTAAGTTATGATGCTAAGTCTGAAGCCCATACAGTATGTTTCCTTCACACTTTGGAAACGCTTATTACACTGTCAAAAACATCAGTTAGTTGACATTTTTCACTGAAAAATTAGAGCTTTTGTGGACGATTATAACTGTGGCCAGTAGAAGATATCTACCCCCAAATCACATATTACATATGTCTCATGCTAGAACAGAGAGTGCCAAAATCAATGCTCTTAACTGCAATCGGGAACCTCATGCCTGTTAATTTAAAAAAGAATGTTAGATTTAAGACACCATTTGGCTGTATTGACAATTAAACACACCTGCCCATAAACCTGGAATTCATTGAAGTTTTAGTTATTTTGGGTTTAACGCCGAGCAGGCGACTAAGGCCATCTCTCAGCAGTGGAATTCATTGAAGGGCTAACACGTTTGTGGGTTTGCTACTGAGACTCTACCTACGTAATTTCTTACACAGATTGACAAGGTGGCAGATGACTGCTCATTTTACTAATGGAGATGTTATCTTTGCCATACACTCAAGGAACGATTTAATTTTCAATCTGGAACTGCAAGGATGGTCAAAGACTGTTATAATATCATGACAAATCAACACATTAACCTCACACAATGTCATCTTAACCATTTTCCATCAGCAGTACCACCACAAAAACACAAGAATTTCTGAAGACCGGACACATTATAATCAGTGCACACTGAAAAGGCAAAATCAGTTTCTAGTCAATGGCTGAGTCACTATTATTTTTAATAAGTCACAGTTAAGGAGATTTCAAAAGTTTGTTTATTTTTGTTTTGGTGCGTGTGGCAGCCTTTGGTAGTACAAGGTGATTCCTGTTGTTTTAGTAGCGGTGACTAAGGCACGTTTTTACTTGTGATATTTACATGATATGCTTGTCATGTATAAAAATGACAGTTGGTAGTGGCTATTAGGTGCGATATATATTCAATTTTGGCAGCAAAGTTTAACAATAAAATAATTAGATTTGCAAGGATGTATACTGAAGTTTATCTTGTAAGAGCAGTGTAAAGAGAATGTCCTATGAATATCGAAACATTCATTTTGCATTCTTACTCATGCATGTTATCAACATGCTGACACACATGCAACTTCTTTTGGAGTTGTGCATCTTGCACCACATATCAGCAACAGAGGTGTTGATGTGCAAATCTCTGAAATCAAAAGAAGGGAAAACAAGTTGTCATGTTTCACAAGGCAGTAGGCTGTCAGGACAATGTGAGAGCCATCAGTGGGTTTACAATTGGCAGCAAACACAGGAACAAGTTATCCCTTCATCATTAATTTCTGGGTTTGGAGGTAGGTTGGTCACATAACTGATGTTTCTGACAAATATGAAAATTCTGAGTATGGGCTATAACAGGTTGTCACAGCTAAAATTTGGACCTTGTGGTCTTGATATCTCGGTGTGCATATGTCATGGCTCACTTAGGAAAAGTGAGTTTAATGATTTATATATTGAGTCAGTTGTTCATACATCAGTCATTGTCTGTGGTAAACTCTAATGTTGGCATTTTCTCATAGACCACTGAAATAGCAAGTACTCAAGCTGACCCAAGCATATTTTCTAAAGTTCCTATTTCGATGACCTCGTGGTCATAGCATATTTTGTCAAAAGGTTTTCTCAAATACTATTTCCAGTCTCAGACTTTGGCTTGGTAGAGAGATACCTTGTGGTAAGACCGTTGTTCCTGGTAAAAATTTGGCTTTTTTTTTAGAGACTGTTCAAGCCACAGTCTTCAAACGTGACACAAGGATACTTTGTGGCAAGACCTTTCTGAACATACACAAATATCAAGGTATCAGGGATCTGGAAATATATCACAAATAGCTATGTTTTGACATAATTTATTTTTTGTCTCAAATACTATTCACAACTTCAAACCCAAACTTGGTGCAAAGATACCTGATAGCAAGTCCTTTCTATGCATGCTATTTTAGTTGAGTGAGATGGCCTTAGTCGCCTGCTTGGCGTTAAACCCCAATAACTAACTAATTTGGTTGATCCCTTAGAAAGGTCAAGGGTCACAAGCGCTGAGGAAATAGATTAGAAAAATAGCCATATTTTGACAAAAGATGTTTTTTTCTCAATTACTATTCACAACGTCAAACCCAAAAATAGTACAAGGATACTTGATGGTAAGACCTTTCTATGCATGTTGATTGTTTGATCACTCGGAAATGTCAATGGTCACAACAGCTCAGGAAATAGGTCCAAAATAGCCATTTTCTAAAAAAGATGTTTTTCTCTCAAATACTATTTACAACATCAAACCTAAACTTGGTACAGAGATACCTGATGTTAAGACCTATCTTTGCATACTAATTTGGATGACCTCTTGGAAAGGTCAAGGGTCACAAGAGGTCGACAAATGTGTATAAAACGCCTATTGTTTTAATATTTTTAAATAGAATTGAAGTTATTATCAACATTTTTGCAAACTTTTCAATCAAATTTGGCACAAAGGTAGCTGACAGGATGACCTTCCCATGTATACTAATTAAGTCAACTCATCGCAAAGGTGAAGGGTTATGGGGGTTTCACAGATATGTGAAACTGATTAAATTTTCAGAACCAGGCATGGGAATTGTCCGCCTAAAGGCAAATTTCCGCCGAAATGATATTGCTCATCCACCAAAAAAAAAAAAAAAAAAATGTGCACCGAAAAACAAAATTGGGGTGCAAAAAGTAACTGAGCACCGGTCATTATACACTGCGAGGCATTTGTTCAAGTGATATGCTGCCCTCTAGAGTTACGCATCACCTATTGTGGCTGTAACACAGTCGTTACTTTACCGTGCAAGTGGGCAATACAACACTGAACGCACTCTTTTCATGCTCGCTTCCCGTCTTACGCACTGTACGTGTGGGGAAAATGGCGGTATTGCACAGATTTTAATATAGATTTAAAAAATTTCCAGGGGGGGGGGGGGGGGGGGGACAATCCCCCAGACCCCTCTAGTTTCAGACTTTTTTCACTTTTCTAATCCCCATGCCTGCAGAACACATAGATTTTGTTGTTGCAGAAGCCATCCTTTTACTTATTGTCACACATGTGTGAATCAGTTATACTCATGAGCCATAAGGGTGTTGCCTTTCTTGTTAAATCCTAGTGAAAAGATAAGATAAGATAAACTTTATTGCCATATGCATAAACATTACGAATTTTTTGCGGCATAACTGACGAGCGTCTAAATTAAGATCAACACATCAACACATAAAACATACATACTAAGGACGTTAAAGAGAACTTTTTTTTTTAAAGCCTTGTACTTTAGATAAAAGAGCCATAAGTAATAATAAATGCATTAGATTCTCACTTTAAATAGTGAGCTCACTACCTAAGCTTATGTTTTCTTTTGGTGCATATGTTTCTGCCTATCTTTGGTTCATTCACCTGCATTTAAAAAAAAGGTTCTCCTTACTGTCTGCACTGCCTTTAGTCTTTGATATTTGATGTGTGTTGCTAATGGTCTGTTGCACCTGCTGATAAGTTGTGTTTGCAGTTAATGCCATTTCTGTGTAATATATTTGTAATTGTAACGATTTTTTACTTTTTGTAAAGTAGGGTCCTAATAAATTAGCAAGACGGTGTAGCATCCCTAGCATGTCTTATGTTTATTTAGCATATTAGAGCGGCTGGCGACATACATTGAATTTTTTTTCACAAGCAGTGCTGGCACATCCTGAAAGTCTTCTTGATTTCGGGACATTATGCAATGTACAACCAACCGACTGTTCATGTCATTTGCTCATGCTTCAGTAACAGGTGGATAAAGAGCCAACACAGTCATATTAATTTATGGTTATTACTGACCATATTGATCTTGTACATTGGCTTGATTTCAACTGTCCTCTGCATATACTCCACCTTGCATTTCCATTGATAATAATGATAAATTATGTGTTTGCAGTTTTTTGTTGTTGTAATGATTTCTACTCTATTTTAATAAACTAGATTTGAAAACTTAGCATTAGTGAAAGTTTTGTTGTTGTTAGGAGGTTATGCAATGTTCAACCAACCAATCCACATTGTATTTTGTGTTAAATAACATCATTGTACAACCAAACATTGTTGAAATCATAAGCCATTCTGTGTGATTTTTTTACAATATCCCCTAATCTGGCACAAAAATAAAACGATAACCTTGCAGAATTCTGTGTAAATTGTGGTCTTAAGGCCCTGCCACACATGCCGATTGTACCTCGATTTTGTAGCAGATTCGATCTGATTGCGAGCGGATGACGTCAGAATGTCTCTTGGTATCTGATCATATCCCAATCGGCTGGTAATCTTGTGTTTAGAGCCTGCTTTATTTTGCAACACAAATCGGCCCCAATTGTAAGCTTCGATCAACCAGAGCGCGTCTTGCGAATCACGTCATTTTAGTGTGAAAATGGCGGAAGATCAGTACCACCTTTGTTGCTGATGTTTCGCCTGCCTCTTCCCAAATATGATGCAAAACTGCTGCTAATGCAAGCACATCATTTTCACTGTCAAAACTAGCAACCATTTTGCATTACAGGAAGCTGTTTTGATCTTCTGTTCAAAATGGTCGGTCCCCCACCCGGGTCTGCCTTGGGGGACTTGGGTGGGATTAACTACTTTTCAGTTTCCAGGGTCACCCTGGTCAGCCCAAAGGTGGGGGGGGGGGGGCCGCAGTGTTTCCCTTCTATTCTGGGGCATGTGTTTCTGTCTACCCTTGGTCCATTATTTTCTTTTTTAAAACTCTCCCTACTGTCTATGCGGCCTGTAGCTCTTGATATTGGATGTGTGTTGCTAAATGTTCTTATGTTTATTTAGCGTATTAGACCGGCTGGCGGCATACATTCAATATTGCATGTTTTTTTGTTGTTGTTTTTAATTTTATTTTTCACAAGCAGTGCAGGCACGTCCTTAGAAAGTCATGTTGCTGTTCGGACGTTAAGCAATGTACAATTACAACTCAAACTGGTCGGCAAAGTTGGGAATGTGTGGCAGTGCACATGTTTTTGTAATCGGGCCCGATCACACAATTTTGATTGAAACGGTTCTGGTAACTGCTCGAGAATAGGCCTTAAAATCGGCATGTGTGGCGGGGCCTTTAGAGCCATTCACTATAGTTATTTTGAGTGTTCTTTGAATTATTTTCTGATAAACCTCATTGTGCAAGCAAATTGATTTCATCCAGACATTTATGAACTTTTTTCTTCATATGTGGTGATTTTTACCTATTTAATTTTTTTACTGATATTTGTTGGTGTGCTGACACAGTTGAGTAGAGTTGTTTTGACGATAAAATTGTAGAAATATAGCAGAAATCATTATTTAATGATGATTGGACATGTACAAGATATGAGAAGGAGGGAGAGCATGATTTGGAAGAAAGTGAAGGATGGCTAATACATCCAAGCGTTATGTCCCAAACTGCATGTGCCTAATAATGTTTCTACATGCAATCAAAGTGTACAAATGTGAAAGGAAAATAGGAAGGACTGTGAACGTGTGTGTGTGTGTGTGTGCTTTGGTTTGGTCTATTGTATTTTGTTTTACAGACATTACACACGTAACAGACACTCCTCCAGTTATACCTTAACTTTCTTTGCGTTACTTTGGTGTCTACCAAACAAATGACCAAAAATGGGTGATGATGTCTGCCTGGCTTCTTTGAACTTTACCTGTCTTTTCTGCATGATAATCACCTCAGTACAATCTGTGTCACTTAGTGTTCCATGAACGATACAATGAAACATGATCAGAAGGTGCAGAGTTGCCGGGTTTGAAACACGTTCGACTTGTCTGAAGTTCGACTTAAGTGAGTTTAAGTTATCCCTTGTTAAATTAGTCATATTAAGAGCAGCTTTGGCTGGGAATTTTGTTGCTGTTTGACTTTTTAATTCAGCTTATGGGACTGTACTCAAATCTTGCTTAAAATATTTGACTCTCTCATAGATTCCAATGAGCTTGGCATGCACACAGGATCTATCCATAAAATCTAGGGACACACAAAGGCTAGATACATCTATATGAACTTCGGACACTCAAAGGGTAGTTACATCCAAACAAACTGGGGACACGCAAACAAATTCAGAAATAAATCACACCTAAAGGTGACACACAGGAGACAGAATGAGTTTGATAGAAGAATTATTTTGTGACCTTATTATGAACATCAGTTTAGGGAGAGAGGTGAGGGGCAGTAATAGTGAGATGTTGGGAGTAAAATAGGGTACAGTGAAAAAGAGCTCAAATAAAATATGTACAATACACAATACGTCCATGAAATACCACCAGAAAGGCCTCTAATACAATATACAGGTCGATTAAAACCTTGACAAAGCGACAAAATTAGTGTCCTCGGTTTGTATGGATACAACCCGTGTGTATGTGTGTGTGTGTGTATGTGTGTGTCCCCGGTTTGCGTAAGTCCCCGGTTCGTATGGATACAACCCATGAAAACACATGCCAATAAAACATGTATTTATAGACTTACAGAGACACTGATATGAAAATTAGCGTTGCATATGTATCGGCTTTCCATTGTTAAAAGGGCGATGCTCGGAAAGCATTATTTCATAGGGACCCCGGTTCGTATGGATGCAACCACGCCCCCAGTTCACGGAGTTTACATACTATGGTGTGTGTGTGTGTGTGTGTGTGTGTGTGTGTGTGTGTGTGTGTGTGTGTGTGTGTGTGTGTGTGTGTGTGTGTGTGTGTGTGTGTGTGTGTGCTTGAAGCATTATAGACACAGGTTTATGTACATATTCAGAAGCAAATTCAGGAGGTAATGGGGTGTTCCAAGGTGCAGGGCTCCCATAATATTTTTTAATGTGTAATGTTCCAGTTTGGGGAGTACTGAAAACTCCCCCCCCCCAACACACACACACACACACACACACACACACACACACACACACACACACACACACACACACACACACACACACACACAATGAAAATTGTGAACGGCCCGTCGTGTGATTTTTCGCCCATTGGTGAAAAGGTCTCCAGACCCCTCTCCCCTTCCCGCGCCCCCACCCGGGTCTGCCCTGGGGGACTTGGGTGGAGTTAACTACTTTTTAGTTCCCAGGGTCACCCTGGTCAGCCCGACAGGGTGGGTTTCCCCCTCTATTCTGGGGCATGTGTTTCTGTTTACCCTTGGTCCATTCACCTGTATTTCCTTTTTCTAAACTCTCCCTACTGTCTGCGCTGCCTGTAGCTCTTGATATTGGATATGTGTTGCTAAATGGTCTTAGTTTTTTTCAGCATATTAGACTGGCTGGCGACATACATTTAATAATATGTTTATGTTATTTTTTCACAAGCAGTGGAGGCACGTCCTGAGAAAGTCTTGTTGCTGTCGGGACGTTAAGCAATGTCCAACCAATATCCCCTCCGCGACCTCCCACCGGCACTAACACCAGCACCACCCGCCCCTCGTTTGATAGTCAACAAGTGGCGCATTTGTAGGTCCTCACCCTCTTCACATTCTCAGCAACTATGACTCCGCCGATAGGTGGAGTTCCCACAAAAAGGTCTACGAAATCTCCCGCACGTTCTTTTTTTTGTAACTGCTCTATACCTTAAAGAGAGGTCATCCGCAATAGTATTCGTGGAATAACATGCATACTTACGTACTTTCAAACTTTGCTCCCAAGGTTAACATTTTACAAATTTGTGTGCAAAAAATGACTAATCTTTACAAACACATCGACCTAGGATAAAGTCTGTGAATGTTATAGCCCCTAAGAAATTGCCTTATTCAAACCGCACGCATACACACACGACGGCTGAAGAGCGGCTGCATGGACGATTGGTGACTACATCTATACTGTTTCACATTTGCTGTCACATCTAAGCCAACAAGGTTTGCTCTTGGAACAACTATTTAGGTCACGTTACGCATTTAAATTGGGCAGTTTAGGCAGTATTTCTCTACTCAATAATCTGCAAGAAAGATATGGCAACTATAACTTGACCTTGAGGTAGAAGCACGGTTAAGTTTGCTGGAAACGTGTGATATGGTAAAATACTACAATCTAAAATTGGATTGAATAGGCCCAATGGTTATTGAGATATTGCCTAGCACACAATTCTGAACAAAACAAATATGGCCATTGTGACCTTGACCTTTACGACAGTGAATAGATTCTGGTATGGAACACTCTGTGTCATCACAAAATATCACAATTTGACATTCGGATCACATCGTTTCGGTGTTTACAATGGCATACATAATAAATGTAGCCGATGTGACCTTGACCTTGACCAAAGTGACATGATCCTGGTGTGGGATACTCTGTACTTAGAAAAAGTATCAACATCTGAAATTTGGAACAAACTGGCTGGATGGTTTCCGATATATACGCTAGGCAAACACTGCTCCTTATATGAAACACTGTTATAATTATGAAACACGTTTTATATTAGGTGCTCTTTGTGTTTCATAAGATAAGATAAGATAGTTTATTGCCATATGTTTTCATGTACAAAACATTAAAAACATTGGAATTTGTCTTGATGTCAGTTACTAAGACTAAAATCACACACACACACACATACACACACACACACACACACACACACACACACACACACACACACACACACACACACACACACACACACACCACACAGACAAACAGTAACATCTGATGCAGTTAAAAGCTGACTGTACACAGTCGTTCTCACTCGCCACTCGAGCTCTCTCCAATCAGTCCGGTTGATCAGAGAGAGCGCGAACAGCCAGAGGGAAAAACTGTTGCGGAATATACTGGTCCTGGTATTGATGGACCTGTACCTGCGCCTTGATGATAGAATTTGGAAAAGCTCATTGCCGGGGTGGTTGGAATCACTGGAGATAAGACTTGCTCTACGTACAGCATTTTACACACATTTACCGACCTCTTGTGACCGTTGTTTTTTTCGAGGGATCAACGAAATTAGTATGCATAGAAAGGTCTTCCCATCAGGTATCTTTGTACCAAGTTTGGGTTTGAAGTTGTCAATAGTATTTGATTAAAAATAAATTATGTCAAAATGTAGCTATTGTTGACCTATTTCCTGATCTCCTGTTACCTTGACCTTTGTGAGAGGTCACTCAAAGTGGTATGTTTAGAAAGGTCTTTCCACAAAGTATCCTTGGGCCAAGTGTGAAGACTGTGGCTTAAATAGTCTCCGAGAAAATTGCCAACGTTAAAGTTTACCAGGGACGACTAACGACAGACGACGACCACTGGCCCAGAACATAGACTCACTTTTGTTTCACACGTGAGCAAAAAAGCACGCCGAGGCTTGCAAACCCCATTAGCAGCCATGGTTTATTGGTAACATCCCACTGTCGTATGATCCCTGTTTTATGTCATGCTGGTTTAATGGTCGGACTGAATTGATAGAGCCTATACAGGTGTTTTGCTTACCTTGTTTTCTCTGTAATAACCCTCAATGGGCCTCCATAACATGCAGTGCTGCAGCTGTGTCATCAACATTACAATTTGCTGTTATGTTAAAAATGCTTTACTTCATTCAGCTGCAGTGCGGTGCATGGATTTACATCTAGTGTGGCCTTGGCTTGTGTACAGTGTTCGGCATGCCTTCCTGGAATGTAGGGCACGGTCGCAGTCAGTACATGATAAAGAACTGTTAATGTTATCTGATACACAGGCAACACAAAATGTATTACCGTTATATACCATGCAAAAAATACATGTCAAGATCAAGGAAAACCTGACGGATAGGGGGATAATGACTGATAATAAATTATATAGGACATAAAAGAATGAAACATTACAATACGTAAATTTATTTATTTATTTATTTATTTTAACCAGGCTTGGCGTATTAGAAAGATCACTTCTTTTTAATTGAAAAATGTTGTCAAGTTATGTACACTTTCTTCTTCCTAAGAATGTTCAGTTTCTTTGGGCTTCAAAAACTTTGCTTTCAATCTAGCTGATGAGATTATTAAACAATCTTGCAAATATGTTTTTCGTATGAGCTTCTTGGCATTATTGCTGTGGAAATATGTGTTATTTTTTTGTGACGGTGTAAACGATATGTACACAATGCTGTTTGTGCAGTGAAATAACAGAAATAAAGGTGTTATCAACACAAAAATACCACAGGCTGCAGCGTCTTGTTTAGAATTTGATGTGTCATATGTCTGTACCTTTAATTATGAAATTTAATTTTGGATTTGGAGTGTCACAACGTCTTGACGGTAAATCTGAGCCAGTGCCATATAGCAATAGCTGGAGCAGTAACTACTTTTTCAGTGGTCTTAACAGCACTTTTTCACACTGTACACTACATGTGCACATCTATGTAAGATCAGTCCTCATGTCTTTCTGCATACATTGTATCTCCACTTTCCTGCTTACAGTAACTGAAAGCAATCAGTCTTCACAACCTCAGGGTGGAGGCAAATGCTTTGGAATCCATGCATTTTTATGAGGCGTCTGTCCAGTAGGAACTGTAAATAAACCGTTGCAATTGTTTTATGTCTGGCCCTTCTGCAAACGCAGTGTAATTATGATTCAAACACACAGCCATGCATAACAAGAATGTTAAAGCCCTCAAACCTCATGTACACGACTAATCCACATAATGACTTTGTGATCTTGTCTTTCCAACAGGTCACTGAAATAAGCAAGTGTTCTAAATGCAACATAAACATCAGTGATTATGTTTTCTTTACATACATGATACAAAGCACTCTGCGTTACTTTAACTTTTTTCAATGTGTGTGTGTGTGTGTGTGTGTGTTTTAGAGATGGGGAGAGAGAGAGAGAGAGAGAGAGAGAGAGAGAGAGAGAGAGAGAGAGAGAGAGAGAGAGAGAGAGAGAGAGAGAGAGAGAGAGAGAGAGAGAGCAATAATACCTGCGCTAAGAACTTTAGCCCACACTGATGGCGACTCAAGCAACAACAGCACTCCTCAAGCACACGTCAAACAACACAATTTCCATGACACCTGTAAATTAATAGTATCATGTTAATTTTTCCAATGGCCAACAGCGTGCAACATTACATGCATGTATGTACAGCAAATCCCTCTTGATTGAGCAAAATTACATTACAATACATGCACCGTCAATTAGCGAATTAAAGTGTTTCTTCTTTTCAGCATTGCATGTACCGTGAAGTCGTGGGACATGCTCTTTTTTAAAATTAAATTTAATCAGTGTAACCTGTCCTCAATACATAAATTTACGTATTTCGTGAGACAAATTTGTTATGTCTGAAAAGTAGCAATTGTCCACTGATATGGTAGGCTGCAAAAATAAAACGATCAAAAATTATTCTCCTGATTTTAAAAATCAATGCTTATTCAGAAAAAATAATCTGTGTGATTAGAAGAAAAAAATACTCTCATCAAAATAAAATCAAGCCAGTTCTGGAGGTAATTATGTATCCGACCGTGAGGCTGTTTGCACATCAGCCTGGGTTGTACCCAAACATGGGATAGAGGGTTTACACTTGACCCAACCTGGGTTGGAGCAGGGTACAGTTCAACCCTGGTCCGAAGCTGGGTTAAACCGGGGTTGGATCTAAACAGCATTCCATTCCGCGTCATCACATTTTGCATGTTGTAACACACAAATCGGGGACATGACGTCACTGCCAGGAATTTCAGTGCCTTGTCACAACACATTGCATAACCTTGAAGTCGATTGTGCACATCGAAAGTGAACATGAATTGTTTCTACGGCTTCTCATCTATGTCGAGGCTAAAGTTGCTCAATATAAGTGACAGTGCTGGACGATTTGCCTCCAGCAGTCTTTAGACAGTGGCAGAGAACATACACATCTGACAATAACAATAAATGGTTGCCGAACTGACAATGTACGAGCGCTGCTAATCAACGTTCTCGTAAAGGTCATAATCTATAAGAAACACTCCTTTTTTAAGCAAACTCAGTTGCTGTACGAGTATCTTGAATCTCGTGATACAGCCTGACTTATCGGTGCCATGCTACCGAATGCCGTCTATTACAGACCTATACAGTAATCCTGAGACCGGTCTGTCTACCTCTATTGATTAAGCGACGCTTCTCTGACACACTTACCAGTATGTGTTTTGCAGACGCTGCACGTTGCGAAGTTCGTCGTCCTGTTGTCTAACATGCCTTACTTGCTGACCAGCCGAAATTTCTGGTTCAAATAGATAGGTGTATTATTTGCCACCATCGTAACCGGAAGAAACGTCAGAAATTTATAGTAAGAGTTGTGGGACTTCACAGACATGAGAGTTGTGCGACTTTTGGGAAGATGTCTGCCACCATAATTGCCGCCATTGCTCGAATCTTTCCGGAGCGTTTTTGTCAGTGATCTGAAAATCGATTTCCTCTCATCCTTTCTTCAGTCATAACGTCTGATCGGTTCACTTTAGAGCGAAATGACTTGTATCATTCGTATCAGAATTGAACAGTCTACTGAGACGATTCTACTTCAAAAGCTTACATTAGAGGCACTTTAAAGGAAAATACAGTCAGACTTCTTTGTTCTTGTACAGGGTGATAACGACTGCATCACGGAGATCTTTTGGTAGTGTTCCTTCCTCCCAGCAGCAGAGAAAGAGGTCATGGAGCTTGTTGTGCAGTGCTGTGCCTCCATGTTTCCAGATCTCTGGCGGTATTCCATCAATGCCTGCTGCTTTGCCACTCTTGAGCTGGTGGATGGCTGTGAGGGTCTCTTCAGCGGTGGGTGGTTCGTCCAATTCAACCTTTACTGGGAGGTGTGGGATTTGTAGGACGACTGCTTCTTGAACAGTGCGCTCAGCGCTGAAGAGGCTCTGAAAGTATTCCGACCAGCGGTTCAAGATGGAGGTATTATCTGTGAGGAGTGCCTGGCCATTCGCGCTTCGCAGGGGACTTTGTACCAGGTGCCTGGGGCCATACACTGCTTTCAGTGCTTCGTAGAAGCCCCTGTAGTCACCATTGTCAGCACAAAGCTGGGTCCTCTGTGCAAGTCTGGTCCACCACTCATTCTGGAGATCTCTGAGCTTGCGCTGGAGACTGCTGCAGACGAGGCGGAAGGCAGACTTCTTCACATGGCAGGAAGGCTGGGCTAGGTGGGCCTGATGGGCGGCTCTTTTTTTTTGCTAGGTGTTCCTGGATCTCTACATCGTTTTCGTCAAACCAGTCTTTGTTCTTCTTTCTGGCGAAACCCAAGACTTCTATCTATTCTATCTTCTGTTC
The DNA here is from genome assembly GCA_036245525.1 of Semisulcospira habei. Lineage (NCBI taxonomy): Eukaryota > Metazoa > Mollusca > Gastropoda > Semisulcospiridae > Semisulcospira > Semisulcospira habei. The sequence goes on along the minus strand of BTPG01000007.1, from coordinate 18,126,698 downwards.
CAACTATCGGGGAATTACCCTGCTGTCCATTGCTGGGAAAATCCTTGCAAGGCTGCTCCTGAACCGGCTGGTACCTGCCATCGCTGAAGACCAACTCCCAGAGGGCCAGTGTGGCTTCAGAGCAAACAGGAGCACCACCGATATGGTCTTTGTGCTGAGACAGCTACAGGAGAAGTGCCGCGAGCAGAACAAAGGGCTGTACGTAACATTTGTCGACCTAACAAAAGCGTTCGACACTGTGAGCAGGCAAGGCATGTGGCAGATCCTGGAGCGACTTGGCTGTCCCCCAAAGTTCCTCAACATGATTATCCAGCTACACGAGGACCAGCAAGGCCAGGTCAGACTCAACAATGACCTCTCAGAACCATTCCCTATTCTCAACGGCGTAAAGCAGGGCTGCGTGCTGGCACCGACCCTCTTCACCATCTTTTTTAGCATGATGTTGAAGCAGGCCACAGTGGACCTCGATGATGACGATGCAGTGTACATCAGGTATCGTCTCGATGGCAGCCTGTTCAACCTCAGACGACTGCAGGCCCACACGAAAACCCTAGACCAACTGATTCGTGAGCTGCTTTTTGCTGATGATGCTGCCCTCGTTGCACACACAGAGAGAGCCCTGCAGCGCATCACGTCTTGCTTCGCATATGCTGCCCAGCTCTTTGGACTCGAGGTCAGTCTGAAAAAGACAGAGGTCCTCCATCAGCCGGCACCCAAGACAGTGTATCGCCCTCCTCACATCACCATTGGCGAGTCTGAACTAAAGTCAGTGCACCAGTTTACCTACCTTGGCTGCATTATCACGTCGGACGCCAAGCTGGACAAGGAGCTTGACAGCAGGCTGGCAAATGCGAACAGCGCTTTCGGGCGACTTTTCAAGCGGGTGTGGCACAATCAACAGCTGAAAACAGGCACCAAGATCAGCGTGTACAGAGCTGTGGTCCTCACCACCCTGCTGTATGGTTCCGAGTCCTGGGCCCTATATCGCAGCCAACTACGACTCCTCGAACGCTTCCACCAGCGCTGCCTGCGTACCATCCTGGGCATTCACTGGAGTGACTATGTCACCAACGTCGAGGTCCTTGAACAGGCTGAAACTGTGAGCATCGAGGCTTTGCTGCTGCGGACACAGCTCCGCTGGGCGGGGCATGTCTCCAGGATGGAGGATCATCGCCTACCAAAGATCACACTGTTCGGCGAGCTTGCTACTGGACACCGTGACAGAGGGGCACCAAAGAAGAGATACAAAGACTGTCTCAAGAAGTCACTTAGTGCCTGCCAAATCGACCACCACCAGTGGTCTTCGCTTGCTGCGGACCGTGACACCTGGCGCTCCACCATTTACAAGGCAGCTGTCTCCTTTGAGGACTCTCACAGAGCTAGCCTTAAGGACAAGCGGCTCAGGAGAAAAAACAGAGATGCCGCAGCTCAGAACCCTGGCCATACCTTCCCCTGCAGCCACTGCGGTCGAACCTGCCTGTCTCGGATTGGCCTCCGCAGCCACGAACAAGCCTGCAGACGTCGTGGTCAGCTCCTATAAAATCTTTGTTCGCGAAGTCAAGCCAAGAGAGAGAAAGGAAAATACAAATGAATGGATGAAGGGATGATAGAAAAACACAAGCCGTAGAAAATAAGAGGAAAATCAGCCTTGCAAGTTGCAGCAGTAAAGAGTCTTCCGGTTATCATGTTAATGATAAGAATGACGGGGAGCCAAATTGAACATGAACTATTTTGATATGTAACATGTTTTGTTAATCCTGCCATTTAGACATTGCACGTTGCAAAGGCTGCAAAAAGGCACAATTAAAATCAAGGGGAAAAAAGATAATTCAACTATGCCCATCATTGCATATTCAATCTGCTTTTTTTTTTTTTTTTTTTTTTTTTTTTTTTTTTTTTTTTTTTTTTTTTTTTTAAAGCTTATGTCTTGTTTGCTGTTGTTCTTTATCTTTCTGAAAGATGTAGTCCCAATGTTATGTCTTTTCTGTCTATGTTTGAAAACATGGACATTCACATGTTTTTCTTATTTCAGGATTTCTGCAGAGAAAAAGGACATTTTCATTTACAAAGGTATGACAAGAACATCACCAGTTTATTTTGAAACTGACAAGCAGTTTTCCATTGTTGCAACAAAGCGAAAAAAACAAACAAACAAACAAAACAACCAAACACATCTTGCCTTGTATAAACTGGTCTGGTCGCCATGACATATTTTCAGTCTTACATTCAGGATGAACTCGCGTTGATTGTACAGAAAGTATTTACGAAAACTTTAGTACCAAAGAAATTTGAAAAAAAAAAATCCCTTTATTGCCAGACCATAGCACAAACGCAAGAACGCAAGAGCACACACACACACACACACACACACACACACACACACACACACACAAACACACACACACACGCGCGCGCGCACGCACACATGCACACGCACGCACACACACACACACACGCATGCACGCACGCACACACACACACACACACACGCACACACACACACGCAACCTGCAGGAGGTATCATCATGATCTCCCCATCCTGCTGACCCAATCAAACATATCCCTTCCTCTCTTTTTGGGTTTGTGTCTCAGCTGGCCTGCGTTATCGGTTGGTCGGGGTTAATTCTTCGGCAATGGCACACACGGTTTTACTGAATAAAATGTTTTTTTCAGTGACTGTGGACAAACAGGAGGACACAGGTGAACAATCTGAAAACAATTACCTTCTGTTGGATTTTTTAAAAAAACTCTCAGGTGAGTGAAAAAGTTACATTACTGAAACAAATGTATTTTAAAAATATTTGTTTGTTTGTTTGTTTGTTTGTTTGTTTGTTTGTTTGTTTGTTTTGCAGACTACGAATGTGTGCCGCAAAAAGGTATGCTTCGTTTTTAAGTCCCTTCTATTTATAGAAGGGACTTTTTAGGACGGGTCGCGGTGGGGGCGAATTGAATAGCATGTCCATGATGTCAAAGGCGGGCATGCTAAAACTCTAACAATTGAAGTAACAAGATAAAAATTACGTCATGTTTAAACTCCAGTCACTCTCATGCCCCCTCCCTCCCCTTTCCCTGGTCTCACTCTCTCCTTCGAACCAGTGCGCCCCTGTTCTGACATCATCACCCCTCTTGGCCAATCAATGGCTGGTCAGAGCTTTCCGGACCAGAACTTGGGCGATGTTTGGTCAAAACAGCGCGCACCGCTCCCGTTCTGCATCCACCCACACGCTCTCACCATCACACCTCAGTCTCACGCTCAACTCCACACTACTTCCTCACGCTTATACACTGAAACCGGCAACACTTTCCTGTCAGTTGGGCAAAATAACGGAGGCGTTTTTTTCCGTGACTCTCACTTGTCAAACATGTAAGACAACATCTAACCCAATAGTAGGTTTACTGGTTGTTTCTTGCCCCCCCCCCCCCCCCCCCCCTAAACGTTTCACTATGGAAAGAAACGATGAAGACTCTTTCACTGGCAAAAACCTCACAACAGGGAGGTGTGTGTGTGTGTGTGTGTGTGTGTGTGTGCGTGCGTGCGTGCGTGCGTCCGTGCATGCGTGTGTGTGTGTGTGTGTGTGTGTGTGTGTGTGTGTGTGTGTGTGTGTGTGTGTGTGTGTGTGTGTGTGCTTGGGGGGGGGGGGGGTGGAGGGGGCAGGAGACATTCAATTGCAACTGACATATCAGGTTTGTGGTTCTCATTTCTTTTTATATTTGCTGATAAATAAGCAACAAAGTAGTACATATTTCGCTCGCTGAAATATTTTGTTGTTTTTGAGGTAGCAACGGGTAGAAGTGGGGGTCAAAGAAGCCTGACGATGGTGCTTTGACTAAATGCAAATCCGCTGCGTTACCGCATCTAGCTCAATTTAGAATACAATGCGACACGCACACGCGGCGATACACTGTGGTTCCAGAGCAGTTTTCAATCCTCATAGCAACCACCCGCCTAAAACCCCTAATTGAACAAACTTAGTAGATATTTTGCCACAAATCTATAATAGACCAACCTTGTCCGCCTATCAAAACTGATAGTTTAGTATCAAGGCTTTTTGCACAGTCAATCATCATTTTAGCAGACGTCCATTTATTAGGTTTTGAGTCCGGAATTACGCGTCATGCTCATTTTTCATTGACATATCTAGCATATACAATAAAATGAAAACAAAAGTACATCTACTGTCGACATGAACGTGCGCGCAGCAATCTTTAGAGACGTACTTCCCCAAGCCCGAAAAGCTCTATTTTAATGGAATCTGGTTCAAACACTGCTCATTTATCAACATCTCGGGTAATTCGTTTTGACTTTAGAGTAAACACGGCAGAAAACAATGGATGCAAAGCAGTGCAGAGTTGCCTCTTTAACGGTATTCTGCTAAAGGATTTAACGTTGGACTCAAGATGTTGAGAAAGAGGTCCGTGCATGCTGGGATATTTCCAGACTCACTCAGATTTTCGCGGGTGTAGCCCGTTTCCTCCCTTGTATTTTAAATTGAGCTACTTCCGGTAGCGCGCACACGGTGGCCCTATGGTGGGGTGGGGGTGGTTTTAACGTAACAAAACTCAACGGAACAATTACAATTTGCTGCACTGTTACAACTAATGCTCATGTTTGTTGGTGCGGTCTGAATTGTTACATTTTCAGGCGTTACGGGAATCTATTTTGTCCTGATTAACAAATTGAATGTAGTTTATATCTTTTTCAGATATTCCAAAGTCTGCGAAGCCCACACAGAAAGACTGCATGCTTGTCAATAGTACAGGTACTCATCTGACAGTTAGTTGGTTTTAACACCGAACAGGCGACTAAGGCCATTTCACGGCAAGACGGGTAAAAATCTGGCCAGCCAGACTGCAGAAAGGTCTTTAGACAAGATGTAAATATATTTTTAAAATATTTTATGATAAAATATCTCTTAAGTCTTTAAAATAAAAAAAAACAGTCACCTTTTTGGTCTGGATTGATTTAAAATAAAAGTTTAGAGCTCGAAAATGGTCAGAATAATACAATTCACACGGTCTAAAAATGCTCAAATTTTGCTAAAATAAATATCGGACTCTCTCAGAAATACTCATTTGACAAGACGTGTGTGTGTGTGTGTGTGTGTGTGTGTGTGTGTGTGTGTGTGTGTGTGTGTGTGTGTGTGTGTGCGCGTGTGCGTGTGTGTGTGTGTGTGTGTGTGTGTGTGTGTGTGTGTGTGTGTGTGTGTGTGTGTGTGTGTGTGTGTGTGTGTGTGTGTGTGTGTGTGTGTGTTTTAGTCGCACCTTGCGCCAACTTGACATGCCCTGCGTCATTCTCAGCATCACCAGAGGTTCGCTTGCGTCAGATCCTGGCAACACGGACATACGCTTACCAGTCCTTTCGTCCAGCAGTGACCCAGTTTACCAAGGACATCCATTTCTCACAGTATATTTTTGTGACTGCAGTGTCCTCCAATCATTACAGAGAAATGCAGGCGTTGCTGAAAAATCTGTTCGAAAAAGTCTTCCCCCGGATGAGCAATTTTACCTTTCTCCTCGTTGACATAGGACTGAGCATTTCCGAAAGAAACATGGTTTGTATAAAAGGTCTCTTAAGGTAGAACCGAATGTTGATTTTCATGGTTTTTTTAAATGACTTTTAAATCCACATTTCTCAGCGAAATCTACCCGGATCTGCATGATTCGTGCATCAATTTCTTCAGTCCATTCAGCAGAATTTCACTATGCTAACCGCCAAGTCACCCACCTAGTAACGGCCGCTTATTGTATCAGTAGAGGTGTACATTTGTAGGTACATAATACGGGCAGCATAGTGACTTTAATAGCGTATTGTTTGAATGACGACACCCCCGTTCACTGCTGCATCGAAAGCAAAGGGTCCGCCTCAGCAAAATGCGATACGTTCGAAGAAATAAGTCAAATTCGAGCTAACCCACATCTCGGCTGTTTAGTCTTGTGAAGGTCAATGCTCTTTATAACATTTGGAGCGCCCCTTGCCCTAAATTTGCGCCGGTTTCATAGTGTTCCGACATTTTTCGCATTTATCTTTCTTTTGAAGTCTGCGTCGCTTGCAAAGAATCGGTCAAACCGTGTTTTATGTACACGATCGTCTTTCCATATTATTGCGCAAACTCCATAGAGCGACTATCGACAGCATACAAGAGAAAATTAGTTGAGACCTCAGGGTACACTAGCATAAACTGCACAAAAGGGGGAGTTTGCCATTTTGGCCTAAAAGATCACCAATTGCCACAATCCCATTTTCTTTTCATTCATGTAAATGTATAGTTCTTATATCTCGTATTATATTCTTATTATGGTGTATAGATTCGAAGAGCAATTCATTAAAATTTGTTGGTGCACATCTATTATAGAATGTCTTAAAGTGTTTGGCAACATCATCCCAAAGTCTATTTTTGCAATGATGCATCAACACATTTGCAAATTCCCCACCAAATAGCTGTATATCTCTAAATATAGGACAGCACGTCAACACTACCCTCTGCAGTTGAGAGGCACACCCAAATAGCCGTTTCAACCAGCTGACTTTTAGAACCGTAAAAAGAAAAGATGTTCAGCATACGTAAACCACCTGTCGCATATGCTGAACATAACAACAGACTTAATGATTATACCACGTTTACCATCCCACTGAAAAGAGAATAAAATTTTATTAAGTTTTGTGAGAAAAATTGTAGGTGAATCTGGTAAGTTAGTGAAAATATGAGCAATCTTTGACACAGCAAGTGTTTTAATAACCGTGATCTTACTTAAACCATACTAGTAGGATCCGTCGAATTTCTTCCAGTTTTCCTTCATAATTGATGTTGGGATACTATTCACGTCTGTAGAAAATTTGATGCCACGTACCCTAAAGATCCCAAGATCCCAGATAAAGTTGCAATCTGGCATGTAGCGTGTGCGAGAAATTTTCATGGATCCAAGCCAAATCACTTGCGTTTTATCTAGATTAATTTTCAAACCAGAAAAGGATGCAAAGTAACGTAAGGTATTGATGCTTTCCTCAAATGATTTTCTGCTACCATCCAGGAACACTGACGTATCATCTGCAAACTGCGAGAGAAGTAGCTCAATGTTCCTAATCTTTAAACCCTTCATTTTTTTTCTGACGTAGAATAGAAGCCAAACTTTCTGCACAAAGTAGGTAGATGAATGGCGAGCTTGGATCGCCGTGCCGACAGCCCCGGTATACCTGGAACTATCTAGAATATTGATCATTGACTGACACGCAAGCATTTATCTGACTGCAAAATGTTCTGATCCAACTCTTAATGTCTGGACCAAAATTGAAAAAGTCCAGACATTTGTTTATAAAAGACCAGACAACTGAATCAAACGCCTTCTCGAAGTCTACAAGGAGAAGCTGCCCAGGCATATGTTGACATGTGTAATAAAAAGTACATCATATAGGAGACGAATATTCTCCCCAATGCCTTTTTGGTCCTGATGAATAATGGAGGGCAGTACCTTTTTCAACCGCTCGGATATACAGGCTGATGCGATTTTATAACTAGTGTTCAGAGAGTAATGGGCCTCCAGGTTTTTAGAAACTTTTTATGTTTACTTCCCTGTGGTATACAGGTGATCACTCCCTGCCTCTGAGTGACTGACATCTGACCACACTGAAAACCATGGTTAACAGACTTGACAAGGAAGCAACCAACGTCCACCTAAAACATTGTAAAATTCAGAGGTAAAGCCATCCGAACCAGAAGATTTGTTATTACTCATTCGTTTCAGAGCAAAGAGATAGGCCCTTCAATCGACTCTCTCTCCTCCTCAGACAATAAGGGACTGACAACAGTAGCAGGTAGGTCAATGTCAACCAGTTCTACCTCTCTAGAAGCATAGAAGTGTTCATAAAAATCTTGGGTTTCCTTTAGAATAGACTGATTACCATGTATTACACCACTATTTTTCTTCTCTAAGAAATTCATAGCTTTATTAACATAATTTATATTTTCTAAGTTGCAAACATATTTTGAAACCTTCTCCCCCTCCTGCACGCATTTAGCTCAGGACCGAACAATCACACTGCCTGTTTTTGTTTTCTTCTTAGTTCAACAAGCTCATTTTTTTAGCTTCCAAGAGTGGGCTATCATCATCATGAATAGTATGTTCTATGTCACTTATTTCCTTTTTCAAGGCATCCTCTTTCCTATTATCTTCTTTGTTTCTTGTGACTTGCATAGTAGATGGTTCGGCCCCGAACCTTTAAGAGAATCATTTCAAGAAAGGTCTGGTCCGGTCTTATTCAAGGCATCCTCTTTTTTATTATCTTCTTTTTTCTTGTGACTTGCATAGTAAATGGTCGGCCCCGAACCTTTAAGAAAATCATTTTCAAAAAAGGTCAGGTCATTAATGCTGAACTGTAAGTCATTATCCTTAATATTACCAATATTATCCAGCTTATACAATACAATGCTATACTGTCTCTTTAACTCTAAAATAACTTTTATTAACAACATCAACATGATATGATTTATCTTTAAGTAAAGAGTTATTGAACTTTCAGTAAGTTCTTCTTTCATGTGAGGTTTTGCAAAACAAATTCAATGGGCACCAATGAGTGATCTGAGCGATAACGTGATTCAATCCTTGCAGACATGACATCCAACATTAAACATTCTGAAATTTAAAAAAAAATCAAGCCTCCTTGTTGGGCAGAATTAAACCGACGCCATGTATACTGCCTGGTTATAGGGTGAAGCTCTCTCCATGCATCCACTAGATCATATACAGTCATAATATCAAGCACTTTTTTCACTGAGCGTGGGCGATAGATTGTAAAGCCTTTTATCAAAGGCTGCACCGTGACAAAAAAGGAATGACTGCTAGATTCAAGATAAAGTATAGGAGTAGGTAGAAAAATGGTGAGATGCTGCACGTGGTGATGAGGGCCAGGCTGTGTGGTTGCCCGCTTCTCAATGTCGGCAATTTGTAGACCACGGACGGCACATCTTTGAACTGTACTGCCTGTTGGCACCATCCTGTAGGCGTCAACTGGACGGATCACGGAGTCCCCAAACAAAGAGAAAGGTTGCCTCGTCCATGATAGGCTGCTGAAAAAGCTGTTCGCAGGGTGAAAGGAAATCATTTTGTGTGAAGAATTTAGCTGACCGATCATTTCTGACGGGGACTGCATCTTTACCCGGTATAACAGATTTCTTCCGGCCAGTGCAGTCCCCGCTCTTGGGAACAATAGGGTTTCAGTCTTCTCTGTTGTCATCTAGGACGGAAAAGCGGTTACCTGTGGAGACTGAAGCCTTGAAATCAATGACCTGGACGCCCGATGAAGCCACAGATTATCGCGGTGCTTGCAATGTAGTGATGTCCTTATTGGCGGCGACAAGCTGACTAGCCAGTGTGACGTTTTCATTTTCCAGAACAGCGAAGCGGACTCAAGAGCGTTTAGAGTGATGCCAAGGTGACTGGCTCTAGCGATCTTTTCTCTTTCCAGGTCAGCCACCCGGGACTCGATCGCATTTACTACAGCGACAAGCTGGCCTAGCAGGGCGTTGTTTTTTGTTTTGTTTTTGTTTTTATCCCGGACGACAATACGGGATTTTACAGCTTTAACTGCAGCAACTCCCTCCTTTTAAACCCCAAACTGTGGCGCGCCCCAGCCTGTGCACAAGAACCTTTCCGGTCACGAGTAGTCTCGTAATGGAGGCATGCTCCTTGGTGATTGGTTGATCATTTGGGACTGCCCCATTTACAAACTGACCTGTTCTAGATCTGGAAAATTAAATGACGTTTTAATGGATCTTAGTTGCATAAAGATATCCCAATTTTGCTGTAAGCAGTGAAAAATCCGCAAAAGGCGCTCATACTGTAAATTCGAAATGTCTTCATAACGACAAAACATTACGGGGGCACTTTTCTGCTTTTCTCAATCAAACTGATCTTTAAAACGGTCAAATCAGCACCGGGATGAATTCGAGACCGGAAGACCTATTGTGCACAGGTTGGGCGTGCCACAGCTTGGGGCGTAACACCTCCTTCCCAAGTTCAATGAATTTGGCCTCGAGCGCTTTTGAGGCAGCTTTAAATGTATTTGTCAGTTTATTGATTTCCTCCCCCTCCTAGAAATCTTTGTAAACAAGTGGGGCGTGTTGAAGACGGTGGGTAGGCGACGATAGATGCTGGAACATGTTGGCATGGAACAGCATTTGAGGAGTTCCTTTTCATCTATGTCCGACCACTCCAGGTCAGACACGTTATGCTTGCCCTTTGCGTCTACAGAATGGCAGCATTTCAGCAGTGTCTCCTCGTTGATGTCAGACCACTTGGCTTTGTTAGAAGTGTTAAAGCAAGTTTCTTCCAGAATTCCAGGTGTTGGGGTGAAGTCTGAAAATACCACATTCATCAGGATGAAGGCCAGCTGACGTGCATACACCGTCTCCAGGTCAGCGGTTGGGGAGTCTACATCCAAGATTGCTGCTACTAGCGGCCAAAGACTATCGATTTCATCCTGTCCAACCAGGGGGCAGAGAACACCTTGGGCTAGCATGGTTCTGGTGTTTTCAACATGCTTGAAGTAAAGATTGTATGTAATAAGTTTATCGTCATCTGTGCATAGTCTGATGATAGTTTGGGACGGTTGAGCAGGTTGTATTGTTGGGCCGAGAAGGGGCTCGGTGCAGTTGACCTGTACAGTGACTTCAGCGTCATTACGGTGTTCAGTCCTTAGACATGACTGGTGTGACGTGGGTTTACAGTAGCGCCTCAAAAGGACACGACG
>BTPG01000007.1:17883454-18113454 GCA_036245525.1 Semisulcospira habei | reverse complement strand
CGACACAAAGTTCCTCACACAACGTACACCACACTGTTACGCTGTATCTCTCACAATGTACATCACAACCACAATCGTAACATTACCCCCCTCTTTTAGAATGAAATTTCACAAAAATTTCTTCTCAAATCCCAAAAATACGGTTGCAGTTGTATTAACCTACACAAGAACACAAATAATAAGAATTTCACATCAAAATGAAATCAAAATAATCGTCTCACAGTTCCTTTAAACAGTCTTGAGCACCAAAATGTTTCTTCAAATTGTTCTGGACACAGAAATGTTCATTCAAACTGCTCTGCTCAGGTAATCTGCTCCAAAGTTAGGTGAACCCTTGATGGACTGTAGTTTAATGTCAAAATTCTGAAAGAACATCGCCCATCTCATAATACGAGAATTTGTAAACTTTGCAGAGTTTAGATAGTTCAAGGGCTGATGGTCTGTTTGGAGAACAAATGGCACTCCCATAAGGTACAGTTCGAATCGCCTTACTCCCCAGATGATGGCTAGGCACTCCTTCTCGATGGTCGAGTAGTTTCTCTCAGCTCTGGTCAACTTTTTGCTGGCGTAGCTCACTGGGTGGAGTTTTCCATTATCTTCTTGCATCAAGACTGCACCTACTCCTTCGTTGCAGGCGTCTGTTCTCAGGAAGAACGTTTTCCGGTGTCGCCTGCCTTTCTCTATACTCAAAGTGACTGGATGAAGTCACATCATTGGCTAATATAGCGGCGGCTCTGTGTTGAGACGTGGTACTGCCTCTGCCTGCTATCCCACGATCTTAGTTGGGTCTTCTGATGTTGTCGCCTCGGGGAACATCTTTAAAAAGACACCGTATCGCCTTGTGACCTTTCTTCCCACAGAGAAAACATGTCAGGTTCTCCACCGGCTTGTATTTCGGAGTCTCTCTGACATTGTGGATTTCCTCTGCTGGTGCAGACACACGCTGCGGCTTACTGGACCCGAACTTCATGTTGTCGGCGTCCAGGTATCTTTGAGCAAAGTCTGCCATGGCCTTCAGAGACTGGTCCTTTTGTTCCCTGAGATGGGCGGCCAGGTCTTTAGAACATGCGTTGAGGACTTTCTCTTTGATGATGAGGTCACACAAGTCCTGGTACTCTCTGTTTAAACCAGCCAGCTCTATCCATGTCTCTAGGTAGCTCCTGATTCTCTCAATGAATAGGCCGGGTGTTTCTCCTTCTTCAGCCTTGCAGTTCCGAAATCTTCGCCTGTAACCCTCTTTAGTGAAGTCGTACTGTCTCAGCAGGGTGGCTTTCAACTGCGTATAATCTTCGGCTTCTTCTCTTGGTAAGCGAGTATAAAATTCAAGCGCTTTGCCAGTTAGAAGTGCACTCAGTTTGATAGCCCAAGTCTCTTGTTTCCAGTTATTACTGCTTGCGAAGCGCTCTAAGTAAGCGTCCATTTTATCCGAGTTTTCAACGAAAGGTGGAAGCTTTGGCGCACGGGCTGTTGGCTCTCTGCTGGCTAAGGCTGTTGCTTCAGAAACCCTCTGGCTCTGTGCCTCAATCTCCATCTGCTTTAAATGAATTTCGTGTTGTTGCTGCCTCTCCGCCTCTTCTCGTTATTTCTCTGCTTCTTCTCTTTGAATTTCGAGTTTTCTGATTTCACGCTCTTTAGCTCTTTCTTCTCTTTCCAATCTCTCCTTTTCATCTTTCTCTCGTTTCTTTTCTTCTTTCTCCTCTCTCTCTTTTACGAACTCGAGGAGTTGAGCTCCTTCTAGTCCACATTCCTTTCCAATTTTCAGGAATGTCTCCATCTCCGATGTCGCTATCTCTGCTTTTCACTGCTGGCTGTTTTCTCCTGCTACCCATTCCACTGAACCAACTGAAGAAGTCCCGTCGGAGGTGCCAAAATGTTACGTGGTGGAGTTGTAGTCGTTGTATGATAAACACACCAGACGCACGCACGTACGGTTCATTTAAATAAACTTCATTCAGCTGCAATCCGTCACACGTGGCTTAAGGATGTAGACAATACTGGAGTAACAGTTCAACAATATTTTAATTCAGCGAAGCGATCTCCACACAATGCATTTCCAAATGCACAAACACTGATACAAAGTCTCTTCTGCAATGTCCACATTCCGACACAAAGTTCCTCACACAACGTACACCACACTGGTACGCTGTATCTCTCACAATGTACACCATATACGGGCCACGTACCTACGATAACTGTGTGTCTCTACAACTGACAAATGCAAGACAATGTACCAAAAGGTGTTTTCCTAGCGCCCTCTTTATATTTACTACCAATTTCCAGAATCATCTACGAAAATCATACAACGCAACCAATCAGAACGAAACACGCAACTAAAACTCATAAATAAGAATTTTTTGCAATCACTAAAATAGGCTACAAAACCTCGGCTGCTCATTTCAGCTCTAAATCCTAATGTGTAATGAAGTCACATAAAAGTATGGTAGCCCTATCACGACCTAGCATATCCGTTCTAGAAAACTCCGGAATTTTCACAAAACAAAAAAAAGGCTGCTCAATTCACGCGCACAGAAAAACAAAATGTTGCAAACTGTTACGAACTCCCCGACGTCACACATACGAGGACACTAGACAGTGCGACCTTTCTAGAACCTTCTGGACTAAACTTTAATTCCGTGAATTCAGCTCTGCGCGACCAAAAGAAAATGTTACTTAAAAAGGTACATGAATCATAACCATGTTAGCTTAAATAAACATCGGATCGTTTCCTACGATTAACACATGTATGCTCTCACAGGACATCACAACCACAATCGTAACACTGACCATAGGACCTAAAAAGTAGACAAGCCCACCAAGGTCCCCTAGGGCAGACCCGGTGGGGGTGCTATTCTTTTGAGAGCATGTGTATGTTGATCATAGGAAAGATCCGATGTTCACTTGAGTTATTTTGGCTAAGAATTACGTACCTTTTTATTATGATTGTTTTATTTTTTGCACTGAGAATTGCGATTGATTTTTGTAGCTAGAATGTCGTATATTTTTGCTACATTGTTGTAAAGTTTGACCTACATTAGACAGGAAGGTTCTGGCAGGGTCCCTACCTTTCTAGTGACCTCAATTATGACGTCATAGTTGTGTAGTACGCGTTGGCTACATTTTGTAACATTTCTGGTATGCGCCTATATGTTAGTGGAAAACTGTAGATAGATCTAGAGTGTTATTTTTAATGAATATTAATGAGCTTTGGTTACGTTTTCTTTTCTGATAGGTTGAGTTGTGTAATTTGCTAGATTGTTCTGGAAATCTGTCATAGTATAAAAGAGCGTGTTAGGAAATATGGGTGCGCATTGTATGGAAGCCGAAGTGTATCAGAATTTTCAATTTCAAGATGGCGACCGTAACTTCACTGACCGCTTCAATTTTCAAACTGCGTTATTACGGTATATTGTGAGACAAGTTATAAATATGTATATATATAAAGGGCAGCTGATGTCCTGATGACACAATGCAAGGTTACCAGCCTGGAATTCCATGGCATTAGCACAGAAAGAGCATTCTCAGACTTGAATGAAAAATTACGTCCCTTGGAGCTAATCTGAATGAGTGCATTTTGGGCTTTGGGCGACGCCTTGTTAAAAGTAAAGAATAATTGCACCACAAAATTGCCTAGGTGTTGCCTTTTCAAAATGTCTTCTTCCACTGCAACACCTCATAAAGCTTTCGGGATGCAATCCACGCTGTACTAGTGGTGCTACCAGTAAATTCTGGAGGCGGCTTCTAGTACATGCGTTGTGTTTGCAATTTCAGGTTACGCCGTATGCCTACCTGAAGAGCCCCCCCTTGGGGCGAAACCGGTCAGAGGCGGCAAAAACTTTAAATCTACTCAGCAGGTCAAATATCTGTTTGGGAATATTTTCTAGCATCCCCCCTCGGGAGGAGGACTGAATATTCTCCAGCGGATGGCGGGGCGCCTGGGGGTAGTCCCTACTGCTCTATGTAGAAGGTGTTCAGTGGAAGGCTAAAAAAATCTTGTGAGCGATGCAGTCATATAAAGGACAGCTGATGTCATGATGACACAATGCAAGCTTACCAGCCTGAAATTCCATGGCTTTAGCACAGCATTCTCAGAATGTAATGAATGTAATGAAAAATTATATATATGGGTACCTGTCAACACCTTCAACCTCTTCAACTATGAAGCAAGCTTTGTGAAGAAGTACTTCACGTTCCACACGGCTGAAGATGTTGTTCACATGGCTGACCTGTTTGGCATGCCACCAGCGATGCGAGCAACGAATGGAACAAAAGCTTCGGGTATGTAGCCCATTATTTACGTTTTGAACTGTATTAAGTACATGGGTTTTTTCCATTCTCAAAAAAGTTTCACATATTAACCCTCACCATAATTTGCTGAATAAATGTATTAAACAATTACCATGGTAGGGATTATGTCCTGGATGTTGGCACACTTAGACTCTGACATGGTGATTTATTTTTGTTTATCTCATGGGCGTGTAGCTGGCTACTTTCTGTTTGTGTACTATTAAAGCTGAGGTTGAGTCTTTTTGTTCCGTCCCGTGCACACAGAACATGAGATACATTGCAGTCACAAGTAAACCCCTATCGGCTTTACACAGGCCTTAATGCATGAACTTACACTGTTGCAGGTGATATTCACAAATAATTGGACGATTCATATGACAGCCACACTCCACGAGCTTATGTGCAATGGTGCTGTTAAGGCTTACTGATGCATGGAGTGTGGCTCTCAAGCATTGTGGCTGGTTATTTGTCAGTATCGTCTGCTACAGGATTAGTTCCTCAGAGCAAGCCTAAGTAAAGCTGACATGATTTCCCTTGCGATTCTAGTGTATCTCATGCTCCGTTCATGGTGTGTCGCCACTGAACTGGACTCCTGACAACTGCCACGCACTTGGCTGACATAAAGGTCCCTGGCTGATGGAATTCAAACTTGGTGTGCTCAGGGCCCTAGCTGGGTATTTTAAAAACAGGTGCGGGGCAGAACAAAAAGACTGAAGTACATGATTTATTGACACAAGTTGTTATTCATCATATCCTGCTGAAAATGAATTAAAAATCTTGGCATGGAGTACTTTGTAAATGTAAGCATACTCACACGTTTTTCATATTTTTAAGAATTCATAATCAATGTTGTGGGTGTGAACACACCCATACTTTTCCTTAGAACTATAAAACCATTCAAGATCACTTTTACAAAGAAATTGCACTTACCCACACTATAATATCTTCTGTCTTACTGCATGGTGTTTTCTGAGATCGCACAGTACACCTTTACTAGACAGCTGGCAAGCTGAGCGTGCAAACTGCATTGGAATCACTGGCAGTGGCATCACTTTTATCGTTTAAACTGACAACCCTTTATAATGATCATCACTGCTGTCTATTCTACAAAGCATAAAAAATCCCAGAATGAGCAGCCAGCTCAGCGGTAGTCAACAAACAGCAGGCTAAGGCAAAGCTGTATGCTCTGCTTGATACTTGATGATTGTAATTTGTATTATATTCTAGTTCAGAAAGTTTATAAAACATAAAAATGAAGTGTTTGTGTACTATCGTTTCTAGACAGACCTTACAACTTCCATTCTCAAACTGTTTTTAGTCACCTTAAGGTGCGCTCTAGGTGACTTTAAATCGGTCTGAAAATTGGGAGTTGCTTGGTCTGTCTAGAAATGATAATATACAAACACTGCACTTCTATGATATAAAAACATGTATTTGTGACCTGTTTACATTATTTGTGTGAAACGTCACTCATAATACTTTTTTTTTTACAGGTTTGGATGTACTTTGTATAGTGCTTCGCAGGTTGGCGTATCCTTGCCGTTACATCGACCTCTGCGCAACCTTCCCATACACGGAGACGGAGTTGTTCCTCCTTTTTAACTTTGATTTGGCAGGTTCCACACCAAGTTGTCAAACGTGAACCAGCCGTGGCTGTCCATACCCAGCCTGCAGCGATATGCCGCAGCTGTTGCCGCACGTAGCCCCTCTGCAGAACTGTTGGGGGTTTATCGACGGAACGGTACGATCCAATTGCAGGCCTACCATGCACCAGAGAGAGGTGTACAATGGACACAAGCGTCAACATGGCATCAAATTTCAGAGCATCATGGTGCCGAACGAACTGGTGGCCAACCTCTTATGTCCAATGGAAGGACGGCGGGACGCTGCTGCACTACTTAATGAAAGTGGTGTTTTAAACTTTAATGAGCAGAACTTTAATGTAAATGGCAACCCGCTGTGTTTATATGGCGATCCAGCGTACCCCTTGCGGCCTTACAGAGGTGGACACCTAACTCCACAGCAGCAGGCATTCAAAACAGATATGGCATCTGTGAGACAGGCTGTGGAGTGGGGTTTTCGCAAAATAATTTCTGAGTGGTTGTTTTTGGACCACAAGAAGAACTTAAAACTGTTCTTGTCTTTTGTCGGAATGTTGTACCTAACAGGAGCTTTCTTGGCCAACTGCCACACATGCATGTATGGAAGCTCAGTTAGCCAATTCTTTGGCATGGATCCACTCACTGTGGAGGAGTATACTAGTGTTTGACATTGTTACGTTTGTGGTCGTGTTATTCTTTGAGAGCATGTATGTGTTAATCATAGGAAAGATCCGATATTCATTTGAGTTATTTTGGATAAGAATTATGTACCTTTGTAGTATGATTCATTTTCTTTTGCAAGAACAATTGCAATTAATTTTTTGCTGTCACGCGTTCGCCTACATTAGACTGGAAGGTTATAGCAGGGTCGACATCTTTCTAGTGACCTCAAATATGACATCAAAGTGTCGGCTACATTTCGTAACATTGTATCAAAAATGCCTAAATAATAGTGGAATTGTGTACGTCATTCTAGAGTATTCTTTTTCATGAATATTAATGAGTTTTGGTTGCGTTTTCTTTTCTGATTGGTTGTGTTTGTGCGAATTTGCTGGATTATTCTGGAAATCTGTAATAGTATAAAAGACCGTGTTAGGAAGTATGTGTGTACCTTGTATGAGAGATGCAGTGTGTCAAAAGTGTTGATGCATTGTAAAGGGGACAGTGTATCACACGGTGTTGGTGCATTTGTTAATGTATTGTGCGGAGATCGCATCGCTGCAATAAAATATTATCGGAACTGTTACTCCGGTGTGGTCTACAACCTTAGGCTACTTTGTGTCATTTCCCCACATAACATATTCAGCCCCAATGCACTATAGTAGGAGTTGGAGCAACCATAATTCAAGGGGGTTTCAGATCAGCTTGGCACACACACTTGATTATGAGGGTTGATCAGTCTCCTGCAAATAGTACATTGTCATTGAGTGACGTCTCAAATGTGGGGCTAAGTGAGACAATGCGTTGATTATTTTTGTCAGGATTCCAGCAGGAATCACCTGGACCATGTTTTGCCTGCGGCAGCAAGGCTACAAACTGATTGGTGTCAGTTTGTGGCTTTACTTGTCAACTTGTTGCATTGTACTGCCAGGCATGTCCTGTTAGTATGAGAAAGACAGATATGCAGGAAATACCTGTGCTGTACAAAACTGTCTATACTGCTCTGCTTTGCTTGAACAGTTATGCACTTGCAACAGCATGTCAAAACTAGGACATGTCTGGAAGTACAATGCAACAATTTGACATAATTTCAGCATAAAAGCATTGCAAACTTGCACCAAGGGTTTGGAGCAATTCTACATCTGATTCTCTTTACCATCAAACAAGAAAACAATTTTATAATCAGTGATGAGTTTCTTTACTAAGCAGTTATTTCCCAAATATACATTCATGAACTGGAACAATGACGCAGAATTTAAACGATACACTCTACGACTTTCACAAATTGCATAAATTCCTAATACTGCACAGTGGTGTAAAAACCAAATATAGTTATCCCCAGAGCTAAAATAAAGGTAAGGGATTTACACAAATGATGAATTACATACAGTTATAAATCCTTGGATTAAAACATCTGGATCGGACTCGGAGGATATAAAAGGCACAGTTTGATTAGTAACACTGATATTGGTGCTATGTAAAACGAAACTCAGTTTTTCCTGATTCGAAAATCTGAGCGGAATCGAAAGGTACAAGCTTTTCACAGGGAATGGCAAAAAGAAAGTTATCCCTGGATCAGAAAATCTTGCGAGGCACAGTGGATTCGAAAAGTACAAAGTTTCAGTTGGAAATGGAACACAGTGCTTAGCTTGTGGCAGTGTACTTCCAGGAATGTCCTATTAGGAAGACAGGTATCCAGGACATACCTGTGCTATGCAAAACTGTTTATACTGCTCTGCTTTGCTGGAACAGTTACATGCACGTGCAACAGCATGTCAAAACTATATCAGTTATAACTGGTGACAGTAACAGACATAATTTAAGAATAAAAGCATTGCAAACTCGCACAAAGGATTTGTAACAATTGAGCATCTGAATGAGTAATATGTTTTCTTTGCATTTGTTCTGTCGTGTCTTGTTAAGTGCATCTTGTTGTGCAGAGCGCACAAGCGAGGGTAAAGCTAAATGTGTCTTTTGGTGGTCTAGTCAAATTGGTAAGAAGACAACTGAGAAGCACTATTACTTTACCATCAAACAATTTTATAATCAGTAATTAGTTTATTGGATAAACAGTTACTGACAAAATAAACATTCATAAACTGTACACTGCAATGGAGCCTTGGAACAGTGAAGAAGAATTAAAATGTACACTCTATGACCTTTCACAAATTGAACTTAATTATTCCTAATACTGTACAGTGGTGTGAAACACAAAAGTAGTTATCTCCGGAACGTAAATAAATGTGAATGATTTACACAAATGATGAATGACATCTTTGGATTAGAACATCTGGAATGGATTGAGAGAATACAAAACTGCACAAAAGGCACAGTTTGATTAGTAATACTGATATTGGTGCTATGTTTTTTTTTTTATTTATTTATTGGCTAAGCAGTTATTGCCAAAATAAATTCGTGAACTGTACACTACAATGTATTATTTAGATATTTGCACAATGCAATACGCTTTAAAACCCGCATTAAGTTGGTTGGAAGAAAACCGGTCCGTCACACATAGCGAAACGTGTTTCTTGCCCCAAAATCCAGTTTTACGCGCATAACAACTGAGAGATTTAAGATGTCAAAACATATGGGGAACAAATATTTACAAGATATGTGACGCTATTAATAGTATTCGAACCAAGTGTAAAAAGAACATGTATGCGTACCTTAATTGCGTGCTCTCCGAGGAAACAGCTGGGAAACAGGAACGTTGTTTCTGACCGGCAAGAGTTCTGAAACGAGAAGTAACTCTAACCTAAGTTCAAAACGAAAGCTTGTCTACCTTGCGCAAAACGCTCCGAACTTCATGGCTGGTCTAAACCGCTTTCAGCGACAACACACGGGTGGTTCGTTGCGACTTCGTACAAGCCGGAAACGATTCTTACGAAATGAAACGAAAGACGTTTTACACGCACACGCACACACACACACACACACACACACACACACACACACACACACACACACACACACACACACACACACACACACACACACCATACATAAATACATGTGGTACATGAAAGTATTGACCATTAGGGTTTGTTTAAATAAATACACAGTGAGGTTATGTTTGGCTCATCAGGTAATCAAAAAGTTTCGTTTTAAAGATTCCGAGTGAGGCTATAGTCTTCAAGTGTGCAGGAAAGAGTTCCATACAAACGTTCCAAAAAATGATAAACTAGTTTCAAAGAGGTCAATTCTAGGCAGAGGTAGAGGTAAAGTATTGTTCTTTGAGGTCCGTTCGCGTTCTTGCTGTGGTATACATTTGGTGGTTAGATACTGCGGTGTCATGTTACTTATATCTTGTGCATGAGGATGCATTTGTTGAAACTAAGTTGCTGACACAGGCAGAACCTGTTTAAATGTCTAAATTTGTCTATGGTAGAAACGGGCCGGGTATCTATCATTTTCACAGCTCTTTTATATATAGCGTTTAATCTGTTCATGTGAACATCACTACACCCGTCCGACATTTTGGAGACATAATCAACATGAGATTTAACATGGGCATGAAAAAAACAGTTTAGGAGTATGTGTATCCGTTACTTGTTTAAGCTGGGACAACAGGAAAGTGTTTTTAGCAATGGTTTTACAGACAATATTTATATGCGTCTCCCAACATAGTTGTTTGTCATTGTGTATTCCCAAGAAATTAAGCTCTGTGACTTGTTCTATCGGTTCAGGGTTCAGTTGTAAATGTAACGGCTGCCGTCGGCGTTGGTGTTTTTGTCGTGTAGTGATTAAAATACTCTTTGTTTTCCTGGAATAAGAACCATATGATTCACTCTGCACCAGTCAGAAATCTCACTTAGACTACTTTGTAAGCTAAGGATAATGTCAACTTTTTTTTATATGTCAGAAATATGAAGGCTCGTATCGTCAGCAAACAGGTTGCAGTTGACATCAGTGTTAGAAATACGCAAAGGTAAATCATTAATGCATATTATAAATAGAAGAGGTCCCAAGATCGACCCCTGAGGGACACCGTAGTTAACTTGTCCCTGTTTAGAAGATTTTCCATGGGGATATACCTATTGTTTTCTTGTAGGTATGATCTAAAGAATGCTATGGCGGTTTCGCTTATATGGTATGCTGCTAGCTTCTTTAAGAGGATGTCATGGTCGTCAAAATCAAATGCTTTTTTTAGGTCTAAGAAAACAGCTCCAGACGTGAGGTTTTTATTTATTGATTCCAGCCAGCTGTCTACTATGTGTGTCAGTGCTGACTGACATGAGTGTTTCGGCCTAAACCCGGACTGATTAATATTAATTAAATTGCCCTCCTCTAGAAAATCAAAGAGATGTTTTATATGTGTTTATTAAGGGGCTTTAACAGGGCTGACAAAAGTGAGATAGGACGGTAGTTATTGACATCTTCAAGATCTTTTGATTTAGGGATTTTAATTACTTTAGCCTCTTTGAAAATATCTGGAAATGTGCTGTGTTTTATACAGAGGTTAAAGATGTAAGTAAGTGCATCTACTGTAAATGGTAGTAACATTTTCAGAATTTCGTTGTCTATAACATCCATCCCGGTGGACGTTTTGTTCAGCATGCTAGAAATATATTTGCTGACTTCAGCGACGGTAATATCAGGAATGATAAATGTATGCAGTATATTATTTTGCCTCGCAGTATTTTTCCAGTGCACTAGAAACTTAGTACTCTGCGCTACTACTTGCAGCTGACTGAGCAAGTGTTTGAGCTGTTGACAGGAAGTGGTTATTTAATATGGCACATGGGGTGGAATTTCAGGGGCTGGTGTACCCTTCCTTATAACGTTCAGGGCTTTTCAAACCGATGCTGTATCCTTTTTTGACCCTAATCATTAAAATTTGCTGGAAGAACCGTTTTTTAATTGTTTTTTATTTTTATTTTGACGCTCTTACTAGATATTTGACACACTATTTCGTTGTTTGCTATATTCATTAAACTGTTTTTTGCTCTTACGTTTGTCTCTAAATGACATGGCCTGTTTGATATCTACTGTTAACCAGGGTGGCAGGGTGGAGTGCTTAACTAGTTTTTCTCGTATGAGCGCATGCTTATTTAGAACCCCAAGGAACAGATCCATCCAGCAATGTGGTTATACACGTCACTAAAAGGAGTATTGGTCAGATCCCGCAGAAAGTCGCCGTTATTAATGTTTTTAAAAGAACAATAATTTATTGTTTTATGTCGCTTTTTATTCTCTTTGTCTAGTTTCCTGGAGACTGTACATATACTGTATTACGGTCGCTGACAGCTAAGGAGGGAACATGTATATTTGATATGTTATCATCATTTGTCACGTAATTATGATCAATCAGTGTTGAAGATGTAGATGTGGTTCTAGTGGAGGGTTTCAACTAATTGTTATAAAAACCGAATAGTGCTGTTGTTGACGCCCATGCAGCGTGGGACCCTTTAGATTTAGAAAGATCGATATTAAAATCACCCAAAAGAACGTGAGAGAGAGAGAGAGAGAGAGAGAGAGAGAGAGAGAGAGAGAGAGAGAGAGAGAGAGAGAGAGAGAATGACAATGATCCTTTATTTGACAACGGTAAAAGGTGTTGTAGTAACAACCATTTTGCGAACTTTACGTTGCTAATCTACTGATTACTGAGAGAGAGAGAGAGAGAGAGAGAGAGAGAGAGAGAGAGAGAGAGAGAGAGAGAGAGAGAGAGAGAGAGAGAGAGAGAGAGAGAGAGATGATGATGATGATGATATGATGAGATGATGAGATGATGATGATGATGATGATGATAAAACGTTTTTATTCAGGATAAAAAGTTTTAGGCATAGCAATGCCTATCTTCCAAACTGTCCTGCTAATCTACACATATAAAAATACATCAGACGAAACATCAAAAGATAAAACATATGTAAGTAAAAAGACCCATCCCCCCCCCCCTCACCCCCACCACTCAGAGGAAAAAAAATTGAAATACAAAATTTAAAAATATATATAATTATATACACAGGTATGAACCTGACATGTTAATACAGACAGTCGAACTATTAAATAATCTGCAGCAACAGTAAAAGAGTATTAGGTAATAGGAAACTTGTCACTAACTATACGAATAGTAGCATAAGGCAGCCGAACATACTATTACTTCTGAAGTAAATATTTATGGAGACGATTTTTGAAGACGCTAATCTTACAACTTGATTTCAGGTGTGGAGGTAACATATTCCACGCTTTAGCGCCTGAAAAAGACAAGCTGGTTTTACAGATGTCTAATCTAATTTTTGGAAGGTGGATCGAGCTATTTCTCGTGTTTTTCCTATTATTGTCGGAAAATAAAGTTTGTAGATAGGGTGGGGCTTTTCCGTGCATGATCTTGTGCAGTAGAACACAGCGATTAAATTCAACTGTTTCTTCAATGCTAGTAACTTGAGAGATTTTAATTTTTCATCAGTCGAAGAAGGACCGGGAAGTATTAATTTAATGCGCCGACGATACAAGGAATTAACTTTTTTCATATGAACTTCGCTGCATCCATCAAAGACGGTAGAACTGTAGTCACAATGCGTTTTGATATGCGCATGGAAAAAGAGTTTACGGATATCAGTATTAACGATATGGCGTAGTTTTGATAACAGGATGAGATTTTTTTAGATTGTTTTGCATATAGAGTCCGTATGCGGCTCCCAGCTTAATTAGTTGTCCACTATAACGCTTAATAAGCGATGCCTAGTTACTTGTTCTACAAGCTGGCTATCTAAGGAGAGTGTTAACGGTGGTAGACCATGCTGGCGTTTTTGACGTGTAGTAACTAACATGCTCTTTGTCTTTGAAATACTAATAATCATGTGATTATCACTGCACCAGCCTGCTACTTCATCAAGACATTGTTGGAGTACCTTATTAATGGTTGCGATATCTTTATCAGATGTGTGTATGGTCGTGTCATCTGCGAACAGATCGCAGTTTGCGTCTAAATGAGATGTGCACAGTGGCAGATCATTAATAAATAGATTAAATAATAAGGGCCCTAGAATCGACCCCTGTGGAACACCGCAAGTTACTAAACCATCAGAGGAATATTTGCCATTTAGCAGTACTTTCTGCGTTCTGTCCCTGAGATAGGAAGCTATAAAGGAGACACTATTTGAGTCAATGTGATAGAATGGTAGTTTTTTTAGTAGGATAGAGTGGTTGACAAGATCAAAAGCTTTTTTCAGGTCAAGAAAGTTTGTACCTGATACTTTACTGTCATTTATGGCAGAGAGCCATTTATCAATTAAATGATTGAGGGCAGTTTGGCACGAATGTAGAGGTCGAAATCCTGATTGTGCTGCAGTTATCAGATGGTTTTGCTCCAGATAGTTTAGAAGATGAGTATGGATATGTTTCTCGAGCGGTTTTGAAATACAGGATAATATGGAAATGGGTCTGTACTCGTTTAGGTTCCATAAATCTTTGCTTTTAGGAAGAGGGATTACCTTCGCTTTTTTTAGCTCGTCGGGAAAATGTTATGTCTGATCGATAAATTATAAATAAAGGTCAGGGATTCGACGACGTAGGGCAGAGATAGTTTTAAAATTTGACTATTAATACCATCAAGACCGCAAGACGATTTGTTCTTTAAACTGGAAATAGATTTGCCTACATCTAGGACAGTCGTAAGCGGTACTAAAAATGGGCCGCAGGCTCTCTGTTGACTATGGTGACGTAGTTGATGAGAGCAAGTGTAGTTTACAAGGTTAGGTGTATTTGACTTCGCCAGCGTTTGAGCAACAGTTATGAAGTGAGCGTTGAACGCATCAGCAGTAAGATCGGGCGGAATATTATGCGATGGTTTACTGTTACCTTTGGTAAAATTGTTTATTACTTGCCAGACTGAACGGATATCTTTGCCGTCGGCAATAACTTGTTCTGCATTTTTCCTCTGTGCTTTACAAAATAGAGATTTGACATGGTTTCGCTGCTTCTTGTATTCAGTAAATTTCTTGTCTCGTTTTAATTTATCTCTTACTTCCATTGCTTGTTTTATCTCACCAGAGAGCCATTTTAGCATAACAGGATCTTTGACGCGTTTGATGCTCTTAGGCGCGTGTCTATCCAGAACGGGGAGAAACAGCTCGTACCAGCGTGACAGGGCATCGTCAGGGTTTTTGCAGTTTTGTATGTCATAAAATGGTACTAAAGATAGGTCATATAAAAAAGCAGTTTGGTCGAATTTTTAAAACATCTATACATTATGGAGAGAGAGAGAGAGAGAGAGAGAGAGAGAGAGAGAGAGAGAGAGAGAGAGAGAGAGAGAGAGAGAGAGAGAGAGAGAGAGAGAGAGAGAGAGAGATTAATTTGTATCAATTTATGTATAACAATGACGTGTCTGGTGCTTTGCGTCAGTTCAGCAACAATGTTAACAGTGATGTGTCTAGTGCTTTTACGTCACGTCACTGTGTGAAGTTGACAATTCTTTCTTTCGACATTTTTTTATGCAATGAATTATTTTTTTTTTTTACAAAAACTTTGAATAGTTACAAAGCTGGTTAAGACTCATCCAATGTTTTTCTCGAAGATCGCTATATTCAAAATTTCAAATGAATATAACACAAATTACCAACTCAAATGCGGATCCACTATCAAGGGCAATTTTTCTCTTTAATGAATAACCCGGGGAGCCGGGTGACTCGGTGGTAGAGCGTTCGCCTCTCGACCAAAAGGTCAACGGTTCGAATCCAGCTTGGTTCAAAATTTGTTCAGACCGCATTTCGATGCCCCGTCTTTGAAATCACCTTCGTGGTGGATAAAAGACTTTAAGCCCTAAACATTTAACGTTTTTAATGAGAAATCCAGTTTAAATATTCTGAAAAGTACTCCGAAATACGTAAGTAGCAGAAAGGAATGGATTTCAATTATTGTTTATGTATGGTCCTTTCTCAGAAGTATAGAACTTCTGCAGAGCCTGTAACCGTGGCAAATAATATGCAAGTCATCGGTTCAGTTGCGTAAACCAGCAATTAGATGGTAGTTATGTAGTTTCTCTCCCCCCCCCCTCCCCCCTTCTATAGCAGGATGTTATCTATCTCTCTTGGCTTGACTTCGCGAACGAAGATTTTATAGG
Source organism: Semisulcospira habei (assembly GCA_036245525.1). NCBI lineage: Eukaryota > Metazoa > Mollusca > Gastropoda > Semisulcospiridae > Semisulcospira > Semisulcospira habei. The sequence continues at coordinate 18,097,845 of BTPG01000007.1, read as the reverse complement.
AGTTGCCCACGACGTCTGCAGGCTTGTTCGTGGCTGCGGAGGCCAATCCGAGACAGGCAGGTTCGACCGCAGTGGCTGCAGGGGAAGGTATGGCCAGGGTTCTGAGCTGCGGCATCTCTGTTTTTTCTCCTGAGCCGCTTGTCCTTAAGGCTAGCTCTGTGAGAGTCCTCAAATGAGACAGCTGCCTTGTAAATGGTGGAGCGCCAGGTGTCACGGTCCGCAGCAAGCGAAGACCACTGGTGGTGGTCGATTTGGCAGGCACTAAGTGACTTCTTGAGACAGTCTTTGTATCTCTTCTTTGGTGCCCCTCTGTCACGGTGTCCAGTAGCAAGCTCGCCGAACAGGGTGATCTTTGGTAGGCGATGATCCTCCATCCTGGAGACATGCCCCGCCCAGCGGAGCTGTGTCCGCAGCAGCAAAGCCTCGATGCTCACAGTTTCAGCCTGTTCAAGGACCTCGACGTTGGTGACATAGTCACTCCAGTGAATGCCCAGGATGGTACGCAGGCAGCGCTGGTGGAAGCGTTCGAGGAGTCGTAGTTGGCTGCGGTAGAGGGCCCAGGACTCGGAACCATACAGCAGGGTGGTGAGGACCACAGCTCTGTACACGCTGATCTTGGTGCCTGTTTTCAGCTGTTGATTGTGCCACACCCGCTTGAAAAGTCGCCCGAAAGCGCTGTTCGCTTTTGCCAGCCTGCTGTCAAGCTCCTTGTCCAGCTTGGCATCCGACGTGATAATGCAGCCAAGGTAAGTAAACTGGTGCACTGACTTTAGTTCAGACTCGCCAATGGTGATGTGAGGAGGGTGATACACTGTTTTGGGTGCCGGCTGATAGAGGACCTCTGTCTTTTTCAGACTGACCTCGAGTCCAAAGAGCTGGGCAGCATCTGCGAAGCAAGACGTGATGCGCTGCAGGGCTCTCTCTGTGTGTGCAACGAGGGCAGCATCATCAGCAAAAAGCAGCTCACGAATCAGTTGGTCTAGGGTTTTCGTGTGGGCCTGCAGTCGTCTGAGGTTGAACAGGCTGCCATCGAGACGATACCTGATGTACACTGCATCGTCATCATCGAGGTCCACTGTGGCCTGCTTCAACATCATGCTAAAAAAGATGGTGAAGAGGGTCGGTGCCAGCACGCAGCCCTGCTTTACGCCGTTGAGAATAGGGAATGGTTCTGAGAGGTCATTGTTGAGTCTGACCTGGCCTTGCTGGTCCTCGTGTAGCTGGACAATCATGTTGAGGAACTTTGGGGGACAGCCAAGTCGCTCCAGGATCTGCCACATGCCTTGCCTGCTCACAGTGTCGAACGCTTTTGTTAGGTCGACAAATGTTACGTACAGCCCTTTGTTCTGCTCGCGGCACTTCTCCTGTAGCTGTCTCAGCACAAAGACCATATCGGTGGTGCTCCTGTTTGCTCTGAAGCCACACTGGCCCTCTGGGAGTTGGTCTTCAGCGATGACAGGTACCAGCCGATTCAGGAGCAGTCTTGCAAGGATTTTCCCAGCAATGGACAGCAGGGTAATTCCCCGATAGTTGGAACAGTCAGACTTCTCGCCTTTGTTCTTGTACAGGGTGATAACGACTGCATCACGGAGATCTTTTGGTAGTGTTCCTTCCTCCCAGCAGCAGAGAAAGAGGTCATGGAGCTTGTTGTGCAGTGCTGTGCCGCCATGTTTTCAGATCTCTGGCGGTATTCCATCAATGCCTGCTGCTTTGCCACTCTTGAGCTGGTGGATGGCTGTGAGGGTCTCTTCAGCGGTGGGCGGTTCGTCCAATTCAACCTTTACTGGGAGGTGTGGGATTTGTAGGACGACTGCTTCTTGAACAGTGCGCTCAGCGCTGAAGAGGCTCTGAAAGTATTCCGACCAGCGGTTCAAGATGGAGGTATTATCTGTGAGGAGTGCCTGGAGTGAATGGCAGGATGTTATACACTGTTATGATATGCCTAAAACAATATACTTTTATTAGGATCAGTTGACTACTGACATAGTCTAGAAGTAACACATCTAGGCAAGTTGGGCGTTGTATGTGTTGTATGTGGATAGAATAATCTCCGAGAAAATGCCAATTTGAAAGTTTACTACGGACGAAGGCGGACAAAGGATGGACCGACGACCACAGGCCCATTACATAGACTCACGTTCCACAGGTGAACCAGAAACTTAAAAGTATCAACTCAGATTCTGCGTATGACTATTTCTCACAATAAGGGCTACCAAGAACTAACATTTAACTAGAATCGGTAGAGTGGTTCCAGAGATATCGCATAGACAAAAGTAGAAGCATTGAAAACAAGGGCCTTTACAATCAGGAAGTCAGCATAATTTTCATTTGCACAATTTAATTCTAGGTACCTTTAACAACAATTTTCATCAAATCAGCCGCCCTTTTGTGGCATTACTTTTAGTGTACAAACCCTTTATATCTGTACTGTGACCTTGACATTGACGCTAGGACATCGGCGTTAGTACATGACGAATCTTCTAATCTAATATTGACCAGATATGAAAATTTACAATTTTATTAGTTGCTTCTTGAAATATCGCCTGTACAAAACCCAGACAGACACCCAGCTACAGTGAAACATAGGTTGACTCCAGTATACTCCCTCTCAATAACGGGGGAGGAATAAGAAGAGGTATGTTAAAAAAAAGGAAAAGGAGCCAGATAACCACTTTGCCTGTTTCCAATAACCAAAAGAGTTCCTGCAGCTGGTAAATTTTGAAGAAAAAAAAAAAAACAGAAAAAAAATGAATCCATTCAGAATTCCATGTGTGTAATATAACGCTAGAATGCAAGAAATTACGTCATATTGTCGTGTTCATATCTAAAATATACTGGGTTTAGTGTGACATTATTACACAGAACGGGATTCGTCGTGGTTTTGTGTAGATATTAGTTCATTCATGTGTCTACGATGAAAATTACCTAAGCTATACCGGTTTTAGTGAAGGGTCTATAAGCCATGTAAACCCTCATTTTGACACGTGTCCAAATTGCATTTTCCTCATTTTAGGGTGCTGTAATAGCAAATGCATGAACTTGCGGGACTATAAAAATATTCGGGTCAATCTATATGTTGTTTTTTTATATCTGAGAGTAAAAACCACACAATTCTACCTTCACGTTATGATTTAAAAGGTGTAAAAACATAGCACTTTCTTAAAAATGCAAAAATACGCCATTTTAGGTCACATTCAGATACATATATTTCAGGAGCCAATCAACATAAAGTTCTGATTTTTTTTGCATGTGCTCTTCTTGTAAAGTGTACTTTAGAGTAGTGCATTTGCTTGGTGGCAATTTCTTGAAAATACTTTTATTTGGACCTACCTACTGACAGACAATCTATTTGATTTTGGAAGACACCCTCTATTTTTCTTATGATGTAGACCCGCAGGCGTATTGTCCAAAACGTGGTTTTAAATACATGCAAGCTCATACAGGAGAGACTTTGTGGGCTGGTTCTTGTTTGTTGTTGAAATCCGATCAGCAAACGAGAGATATGCGCTCAAACAGTGATTTACAACGTGAAAACGAAACCGTGCAACTTTTAATTTAGGGGGGTGCCATATTTCGCGGTATACTGCGTAAATAAAATGCATTGGAAGAACATGAAACTAACAACACCCTAACGGCAATTGAGCGAGCTTTTCCACTGTATAATATTCATTGTCTTCGTTCAGTGTCTTTACACTTTTTCTCATTGGCCTGGCTCTATTTGGTTTTTCCCCTGGTCGTCCGTTCTCGGGACAAAGGGAGTCCCCTTGTCACATATTACCATAAGTAGACTCCCTTATTAAATGTTACGATGACAACGTTACTCGCTGAGCAAAGCCTTCTCCCCCAATTAAATCTTTGGGCCAATCCCAGATCTCGGTACAAACACACCCTATTCTTCATTCAGTAAAACCTCTAAACAAAAATATGTTAATAAATAAATAATGTAGGGGGCTACATAACAAACAGAACTATATGTGGGTGTTCTGTGATACCGCTACCAGTTTTATACAAAAGAAGAAACAAAAAGCTGGATAAATAAAAATTGAGGGGGTTACGCAACAAAATAACTATTTGTACGCGTTGTGTTCGGCCTATATTATAAATTTCATTCAAAATAATTACTGAAAATGTGTTAAATTTTTAAAGAAAATACCTGTGAGAGAAATTCCACTCGAATGCAGTTCGTGCGAGGTTGTTTACTGATAGTCGGAAGTATGGACAATTACGTCCCCTGACTCTGTCTCTCTGGTCCGGTCAGGGGTGTCAATGTCGGAGGTAAGAGTCTCGGGCAAAAGCCCTCGACTGTTACCTCCGACATTAATCCCCCTGTCCAGACCCTCGAGGTGACAAGAACCACTGGCAAAGCCTACCTCTAATACAACTAATAATATACAGGCGATTGAAAAATATTGACAGCAGAATAATTGTTATACTTTTTTTGGTTTTGTTTAAACAGTAGTGTGTTTATAATGCATGTGCTAATATGGTAATACAATGAAAAGTAAAGTATCATCTATCAAGAGACTTGTATGTATTTCATGTCTTAAATTGTAATAAAGGTATCCTCGGATATCCTTAGAAATGTCATGTTGGTAATTTGATGATTCTAGCTTAACCTTTACAGACTTCACGGGCAATCGCAGAAGATAACGATCGGCTAGTTAATATTCACGTTGTTTTCCTTCCTATTTACTGACTCGTAGCTATGTAGTTATACACCATACAAAGCAAAATATTTTCTAAGGCTACGGTTGGTTTTAGGCGGTCATCCTGGATATGGCGAACATATTTGACTAAAACGTAAATAAATGTGTGTCATTTAAAACAGTTAAGATATTTTTGTTTGATTTTTTTAAGCAGTTCCTTATAAATTGCACATATAATTTCCCTAACTGCGTGCTCAACTGTGAAATATTGAACGATTCAACGAAGAGACTGATGAAAACGTTGACATGAAATAATTAACTTTTGAACACACACAAAATATATTTCTAGAATGGTATCCTAATCGTTAACAGTAACGTCGTGACTTTGCAAATATATTTAAACTCTAGTCACTCTCTTGCCCCCCTCCCTCCCCTTTCCCCGACCTCACTCTCTCCTTCCCACCAGTGCGCCCCTGTTCTGACATCATCGCCCCTCTCGGTCAATTAATGGCTGGCCAGATTTCCGGACCAGAACTGGGGCGAGGTTTTGTCAGAACAGCGTGCTCGGCTCCCGTTCTGCATCCACCCACACGCTCTCACCATCACACCTCAGTCTCACGCTCAACTCCAACCTACTTCCTCACGCTTATACACTGAATAACACTTTCCTGTCAGTTGGGCAAAAATAACGGAGGCGTTTTATTCCCGTGACTCTTACTTGTCAAACATGTAAGACAACTTCTAACCCAACCAGTAGGTTTACTGGTTGTTTAGTGCTAAAACCTAACAGGAAACCGCCAGTTTTTTCACCCAATTGAGAGAAAAGTTGAGTGTTCAAGGTGTCGGTATTCTCTGAATAAGTACGCTTCTGTAGAAATCTTGAATATTTTGAGGTATTTGGTCAAAGTATGATAGGTATGCAGTGCTTTTCCAGTCCCCCAAACACTTCACCACCTCGCCAGGCACTCCACAAGACAGGGCCCAGGTAGCCCCGCCATGCCGCAAGCTGTGGCCTGTATAAACCCCTTCAGCAGCAGAGGTCAGTTCTCGCAACCGTTTGTTGAACTCTGATCCACTAATGGGGAAGGCCGGTGCCTTAGGCGGCGCTGGGCCTAGCGCTCTAAACATACTGATCACTGCCGTCACGGGGCACAGAGGGTGACGCAACATGACCGGTAACGCGATCACTAGAGATTTTCCAGTTTCTTGTCTTACTCCACCTAACCAGTATCTTGACACTACTGTTGTCATTCACAACAAAACAGTCTCTAGTGAGTTGTTTCCAGGATCGAAGCCTGCACCCTCTTAGGAAAGATTAGATCGCCGAAGCAGTCCGAAGAACATAACCATTATCGCTGCCCATAAGACACAGTCCTTAGAGCTGCACAAGTCAAGTTTTTGTTTAATCTGAAGAAGAAGTTGCGGGTTCATCGGCGTGTTGCGGTTAGGAGGGCAGCCTTTTGTTCGCTCAATTCCCCGCAATGTGCTTTTCACCATTCACGAGTCCTGGTATGGGTGCGGTTCCCCGCATTCTAAATGCAAAAGGCGAACAAGGTTGAGGTATTGTGCCACGGAGCTGGGTGAAGTGTCCTGGCCAAAAAGGCCGCGTCCTGCGCCACTGTTCTCACACACACAGGTACCGGCTGGATGTTCATTTGGTCACAATATCTGAGATAAGAGCGCAGTTGAGTCTGATATGTTTTCTTGGTGTTGTCGGCAAAAACACTGGCACGATATCCTGCCACCTCCTGCAGTAGCTGGTGTCTGAGCCTAGACCCGGCACCTAGACAGCACAAAAGCAAGAGCTGACTGTGACATGTGATTCAGAAGGTAGGTGTCAGGCGGTCGGCCCCGGTGCCAATTCGTTAGGAATTGTCCTAGCATGGGCAGCCGTCCTTCGTACAGGCGGGAAATAGTATCGGCAAACACATTCACACTGCCAGCCACGTGCATTGCTGACACGCTGCAATTCATTCTCACACACTCCCATGCCATCTTCCTCAACAGACTATTGACATAGCGGTCTTTTGAGCGCCCTTTGTTAATGATAGCCTTTGTCGCTGTCTCTCTTGGCTTGACTTCGCGAACGAAGATTCTATAGGGCTTGCCCACGTCGTCTGCAGGCATTTTCGTGGCTGCGGAGGCCAATCCGGGACAGGCAGGTTCGACCGCAGTGGCTGCAGGGGAAGGTCTGGTCAGGGTTCTGAGTTACGACAACTCTGTTGTTTCTTCTGAGCCGCTTGTCCTTAAGGTTAGCTCTGCAAGAGACCTCAAAGGAGACGGCTGCCTTGTGAATGGTGGAGCGCCATGTGTCACGGTCCGCAGCAAGCGAAGACCACTGGCGGTGGTCGATTTGGCAGGCACTAAGCGACTTCTTGAGACCGTCTTTGTATCTCTTCTTTGGTGCCCCTCTGTCTCGGTGTCCAGTGGCGAGCTCGCCGAACAGAGTGATCTTGGGTAGGCGATGATCCTCCATCCTGGAGACGTGCCCCGCCCAGCGAAGCTGTGTCCGCAGCAGCAAAGCCTCGATGCTCACAGTTTCCGCCTGTTCAAGGACCTCGACGTTGGTGACATAGTCACTCCAGTGAATGCCCAGGATGGTACACAGGCAGCGCTGGTGAAAGCGTTCGAGGAGTCGTAGTTGGCTGCGGTAGAGGGCCCAGGACTCGGAACCGTACAGCAGGGTGGTGAGGACGACAGCTCTGTACACGCTGATCTTGGTGCCTTTTTTCAGCTGTTGATTGTGCCACACCGGCTTGAATAGTCGCCCGAAAGCACTGTTCGCTTTTGCCAGCCTGTTGTCCAGCTCCTTGTCCAGCTTGGCATCTGACGTGATGATGCAGCCAAGGTAGGTAAACTGGTGTACAGACTTCAGTTCGGACTCGCCGATGGTGATGTGGGGAGGGCGATGCTCTTCCTTGGGTGCCGGCTGATGAAGGACCTCTGTCTTTTTCAGACTGACCTCAAGTCCAAAGAGCTGGGCAGCATCTGCGAAGCAGGACGTAATGCGCTGCAAGGCTCTCTCTGTGTGTGCAACGAGGGCAGCGTCATCAGCGAAGAGCAGCTCACGAATCAGTTGGTCTAGGGTTTTCGTGTGGGCCTGCAGTCGTCTGAGGTTGAACAGGCTGCCATCGAGACGATACCTGATGTACACTGCGTCGTCATCGTCGAGGTCCACTGTGGCCTGCTTCAACATCATGCTGAAGAAGATGGTGAAGAGGGTCGGTGCCAGCACGCAGCCTTGCTTCACGCCGTTGCGAATGGGGAATGGTTCTGAGAGGTCACTGTTTAGTCTGACCTGGCCTTGCTGGTCCTCGTGGAGCTGGACGATCATGTTGAGGAGCTTTGGGGGACAACCTAGTCGCTCCAGGATCTGCCACATACCTTGCCTGCTCACAGTGTCAAACGCTTTTGTTAGGTCGACAAACGTTACGTACAGCCCTTTGTTCTGCTCGCGGCACTTCTCCTGAAGCTGTCTCAGCACAAAGACCATGTCGGTGGTACTCCTGTTGGCTCTGAAGCCACACTGGCCCTCTGGGAGTTGGTCTTCAGCGATGGCAGGTACCAGCCGATTCAGGAGCAACCTTGCGAGAATTTTCCCGGCAATGGACAGCAGGGTAATTCCACGATAATTAGAGCAGGCAGACTTCTCTCCTTTGTTCTTGTACAGGGTGATGATGACTGCATCACGGAGATCCTTTGGTAGTGTTCCTTTTTCCCAGCAACAGAGAAAGAGGTCGTGGAGCTTGTTGTGCAGTGCTGGGCCTCCATGTTTCCAGATCTCTGGCGGGATTCCGTCAATGCCTGCTGCTTTGCCACTCTTGAGCTGGTGGATGGCTGTGAGGGTCTCTTCGGCGGTGGGCGGTTCGTCCAATTCAACCTTTAGTGGAAGGTGTGGGATTTGGAGGATGACTGTTTCTTGAACAGTGCGTTCAGCGCCGAAGAGGTCCTGAAAGTATTCCGACCAGCGGTTCAAGATGGAGGTATTATCTGTGAGGAGTGCCTGTCCATCAGCGCTTTGCAGGGGACTTTGTACCAGGTGCCTAGGGCCATACACTGCTTTCAGTGCTTCGTAGAAGCCCCTGTAGTCACCGTTGTCAGCGCAGAGCTGGGTCCTCTGTGCGAGTCTGGACCACCACTCGTTCTGGAGCTCTCTAAGCTTGAGCTGGAGACTGCTGCAGATGAGGCGGAAGGCAGACTTCTTCACAGGGCAGGAAGGCTGGGCTAGGTGGGCCTGGTGGGCGGCTCTTTTTTTTTTTTGCTAGAAGTTCCTGGATCTCTACGTCGTTTTCGTCAAACCAGTCTTTGTTCCTCTTTCTAGCAAAGCCCAAGACTTCCACAGAGGATTTTACAATAGCAGCTTTCAGTTGTTCCCAGAGTGTTTCAGGAGAGGAGTCTGCTGGATCAACTGTGTCTTTGAGCATGCGCTGTAAATCGGCCTGAAGGGCAGCTTTCTTGTCGTCACGCTGAAGGCTGGCAACATCAAGCTTTTTCTTGGGAGGGCCCCCTTTCTTGGGTTTCAGCTTGAGGCGGAGCCTGAGTTTGCAGCGAACAGGGCGGTGGTCAGTGTGGCACTCTGCGCTGGGCATCACTCTGGTGAAGAGGACGTCACTGCGGTCCCTCTGACGCACTAGGACATAGTCGATAAGGTGCCAGTGCTTGGAGCGAGGATGCATCCAGGTGGTCTTTCGACTGTCCTTTTGCTGGAAAGTAGTGTTGGTGATGACAAGTTGCTGCTCTGCACAGAGCTCCAACAGTAGGCGACCATTGTCATTGCAGTTCCCCACGCCATGCTTGCCGAGGACTCCTTTCCAGGCTTCAGAGTCTTGGCCCACTCTGGCGTTGAAGTCGCCAAGGATGATGACTTTGTCGTCTGCAGGGGTGCTCTGCAGAAGGCTGCGCAGGTCAGAGTAGAACTTGTCTTTTTCTGCAGGCTCTGCCAGGAGGGTTGGGGAGTACACACTGAGAAGGGTGACGTATTGCTGGAGTCTCAGTGGGAGGCGCATGGACATGATGCGGTCGGAGTGACCCGTTGGTTGGTTTTCCAACTTAGTCGCAATGGGGGTCTTCACCATGAAGCCCACGCCTGAGAGCCGTCTTTCTGATGCAGGCCTGCCTGACCAGTAGAGGGTGTAGCCAGCGCCAAGTTCTTGGAGGCTGCCTTCCTCCGGAAGGCGTACTTCGCTGAGCGCGGCGATGTCGATGTTTAACCTCCGCAATTCATGGGCAATGAGGGCGGAGCGACGTTCAGGGCGTCCGCTGTTTGCTGTGTCGAGCATGGTTCGGATGTTCCAGCATGCTACGTTGAGTCCGGTCGTGGTCGTCATGAGAGTGGATCCATTGTTTTTTCTTGTTTTCTGACCGCATGAGAAGATGCCCGTTGACCGCGGCTAGCCAACTGGGGTTACGAGGGGATGAGCTTTGGTTAGGCCACCTTTTCTAGGCCCCTCTCCGTGTGGAGCAAGCAGTGCTGTCCCTAGAGAAGGCTGCTTGGTCGTTCAGGGTGTGCCGAGTGACGTTGTCATCCCCAGGTCAACATCAGGCGACCAATATCCTGAACCGCCTGCATGCAGGTTTGAGACTGCGGCTTCCAGTGACATCTTTCACCTGGCGTTTTGCCCCTTGCCCATCGCTACAGGACTTGGAAAGTTCAGTGTCATAGTCCGTGGGCGTTTCCTAAAGCCTGCGCGGTGGAGCTTTTTGGTGGAGTGCAGTGTGCGCAGTACTGGCCACACCCTTTAAACCCTTGGTTCGTTTGCCATGGCCTAGCAAGCTGGGACGGTGGCACCGAGGTCCTCGGGTCGTAGGTTTTATATCAGACTGTCCTTGTCTTAGTCTCTGGCTCAAAAGCCTTCCCCGGAGACACGGGGGCTTTGATGTCAGGGGTTTGATGCCTTTCCGCAGCCAAGCGGCCAGGTCTGCAAGGCAGCAGGGGACTCGCGGGGGCCGGGGTCGTCTATGTCCCGTGCAGATGTGAACATCTGCCCACTGCCCAGACGTTGACACCAGAGGAGAAAAATCCAACGCCGGAACCCGGTATCGAACCTCGTACCTTTGGCATTGGAGGCAGACGCCTTAACCACTGCGCCACTTCCCCGCCACTTTGTCACCGTGCTGTCCGTATGAATGACCATCGCCATGAGGGGGCCCACCGGTTGATTGCCTGCACCACCGCGCACACCTATTTATAATTATTATGCAAGTCCTTGGCTGCCGGCATGTCTGAAGAGAACAGTATATAATTTAAATCTCCTTTACAGAACGCGCCTGCCGCCAGGTTGCATCTATCAACATGGACATGTTCCTTGCTTTGTGAGTCATAATACACAGTGCCATTAAAAACATGCATGTAAGATAGTGCCAAGTGCCAATGTAAGTCTGCATGAAACTCCCGTGAGAGTCTCGCTTTATGCCTTTGCTGCTGAAGGGGTTTAATCGTATCAAGAATCCGCCTGAGAAAAAAATTTCCTCCCTTGACGGCTTGACACGCCCAGTTAAGAGACCCTGCTAGTGACTGCAAGCTTTGCTTTGTCGCGCGTGTTTTGCCTTGAAACTGCTGCAAGCGTTTGTGAAATTACTGTAGCTTGTCGTCGCCCAATGACGGGTGCTTGTGCTGGTGCAGATCTGGATCCCGAGTAAAGTAATGGTTTGTGTAGGCTCCACCACCTTAGGCCAGCTAAAATTGAACACTAATCTACGTAAAAGGGCAATGAGCGTCATCATCATTTGAGTGCATTCCTCTTTGGACTTAGCTGCTATGAAGAAATCGTCAATATACGCTACAATCCCTGTCATGCAGCGCCGTAACATACATCTGCGAACTGCCTGCGAGAGTCTGTGAAAATGCGAAGGGCCCACATTACGACCAAAGGGTAGCCTACTATCGAACAGGTATGTGGGCTTCTGCTCGTCCGTAAAAATCCATTTTAGGCCTGTGACTTGGTAATTATCTGGATGGATACACACAGATCGGTATGCCGCCTTAAGGTCAACTTTCGCGCACCAGTAGCCGGACTTGGCTAGTCCGCTAGAGTCTGGAATTTTACTGTCTCAGGTACTGAGTAATCGTTCATTGCATGTCCTACAGGCTTGCTGCCGTCATGTATCAGGCGTATGCTATTGTCGACTTTTGGGATCGCAGCCAAAGCGCTAATTACGTTTGGTTTTTGAGATGCTACGATATAATGACCTTTGTTTATCTGATCGATGAGCTCCTTTTCTACCGCTACTCTGTTGTTTAAGGCAGATGTGTGATTTTTCTGCTCTACAGATCTAAAGTCTGATGTTTGTCCGTGATATAAAAACCATGTTCGATACATTCAAGGAGAAAGTTTTTGTCTTGATCAGAAGCTAATTCGTCTTGCCACACTAAAAGCTTTGAACTAATGGACGCTCCAGAACCTAACAGTTGACAGTTGTATGGTCTTAGTGCAGGATAAGGGCTATGGTAAGTAGAGCTAGAATGGGTGGGGCCTACCTCGCCTTGTGCAACCTGCTGCGCTGTGTCCTTGGCTGTCCCGTGTTTGCCACCTGCCGCTGCTGCAGGTGTGTCACGATGTTCCCACGCCGGATGATCTCTCCCGCAGGTGGCACACATATGGTCCAGCTGGCAGCGTGCGCCGTAGGTGCAGTAACCTATGTTGTACTGCAGGCACACTTCCCTGCCAGAGGGGCCGATAAGGCGTTGTGGGCGCGGTCCGGCCGTCCCTTCTCCTGTTCTGCGAGCAGGTGAGCCAGCGGGCATCGCCGATTGCGCAGTACGGTCGCGCAGCACCACCGTGGACAGGTGTGGGGCGTCCGTGCCCCACTGGAATGCTTCGGCCGCTTGCCGCTGACGATACTCATCGTCGAACAGCATGACACTTTGCCAGGTGTATCTGGATGCCAGCTCTCCCACCATCGCCGAGTACTTGAAGCAGGCGTGCGGCGTGAAACCCGGTGTGGGTTTGTCCATAAGGGCCGCCATAACACGGCTGTTTGCCACTATCCAGTGTGCGGGGGAAACCTTGTCCAACTTCGGTTTGCTGTTCACCTTTATAATGACACCTCCCCCAAGTGCCACTTCTTCCTCTGCCATTGCTGCTGAAGACAGAAAATCTACTATACGTAACGGGGTCCCGCCTTTTGCTACTGCAATACCCCCGCTACTGTTGCCACTGACGCACAGGCTGTCGCTCAACAGTTCATCCAGTCCAGCACCGCTGTGGTGTGTACTGTATAGGGCGCCCTGCAAGGTCTGTGACGCTCTACTGCCGCTGTTGTCCGCTACCCCTTCCAGTCTGCCGCACAGTGGGCCACCGCCGATGTCCACCTGAAATTTTTTTTTTTAATTCTAGCTGTCGCCTGATTGAGCTGCGGCTGCTGACTGGCGTACTTCTCGGTACCGTTCCCTAGTCAGTCCTGTACCGCCCACGCATCCACCTCCTACACACTCTCACGCCTCTCATCCTCGCCTACGCACTCATCCCCTCCAGACTTTCCCACCCTCTAACCTCTCTCTCAATCTCCATCTCTCATCATAGCATTCTACAGTCGGGAAATTCCCCCGCCTACTCAGTACTTCGGCTACCACCGGACACCGCCCCCCACCCACGCATTCAGTCCTCTTTCCCTCTGTTTAAAATATGTTTATCACTCATCCCTCGCCTAAACACCACGCTTATTTATCATCGAAGATACTTTCAGCATCCTGGTGCCCAATATTGTTCACTGCCCCCAACCTGAAGGAAACATTGGGTGTGGTGTAGCCATTAAAAAAAATGGCGGCTATGCGTCACTGGTATTCGTGTAAGCAAGCATATTCATATTCTAATAAAATCCATCTAATACAACGCTAAAGCATAAATGTTTCTTATTTCAAAATTGCATGAGCTGCGGTTGCATGCAATAGGGGTAAAATGGTCATTCCAAAGATGATGTCATAAACGGATTTTAAAGGCAATATCTGCCTGGTATCCTGATCGTTTCATCATTGGAGCATTGCCAGCTAACTGCTCCCAAAAAGTGAATTTGCACAATAATGCACTTTTCATTGCAGTTTTGCCTACACTACAATGTTACAGGTTATAACAAAACTTGAATTTCATAAAGCTTTTGAGACAGTTCCACTCGAACGCTTATTCACAAAACTTAAATCCTATATGATGATGATCATGATGATCACGATGATACAGTTCTGAAATTGTGCATTTCCTTCAGACAGAGAAATACTGCCGGTGTTCAGTTGTCGACTTCCCGTTTGATATGTTGCCGCCATTCTTCAGAGAACTGAAATGTGCCACCTGGAAACCTTTCATTATCAAGGTAAGCTCTCGTTTTTCTTGACTTTAACAATTGGATGATCCTGTTATGCAACATTCAAGGAAAAACATGAAAAATACACGACAGAAGTGATATATATATGTGTGTTCTTATTTCATAAATTATGGTATCCGAATTGTGGAAAGCACCTCCAATATCGTCACCTCCGCAGTCGCCCCGCGCATGTTTTCTGTCACCTCTGATTTTAAAAAGTGGGACGCTTGCTGCTGTTGGGGTTGTGTTACACTGTCTGTAGCAAACACGGTGGGCACTCTTTGACTGGACATGCATGTTTTTGAATGGAAACCTTCAGAATCCCATATGTTTTCTGTTAGCGAAAACGTGTACTAGCTTGCCATTGTTCATCAGCCCTAACCATAAAGTTCTAACTTTCAGTCAGCAAGCTCATTGAAACAAACGAAAGCCACCTCTTAGATGTCTCCGTTTGTTTGAAATGTTTCCGATAGAAAGCGAAAACCCGAAATGAGTATATTCAAGAGGATAGAAAGGAGGTTAGTTTTACATTTACCTCACAGTATGGGTACAGGCACACTCAAAATCTGAAGAAGTACTCACAGACGTAACACAATCAGGATACAATTGTCGTACTCCAAACGAAGTGCCATCTTTTTTTCAAGCCCAAGAGACCGATTTTTTCTTCACGACTGTATTTTTGTTTACCATATTCAAAATACGGTAGACTTTGAAATGGGGCTGGTCGGAGCGTATTATTGAGAAGATAGTGAAAATATATTTGTTCAAAAAACGTTTAATTATCACTTACAATTTTCTAGAGATACAATGCTGGTTAACGAACTCATTCAATGTGTCCCTTTTATCTAGCTATACGCAAAAGATCTAGTAAAAATAAGAAGAAAATAAACGGAATCCAGTGTGGATCAAACGGTTTTTGTGAAACGGCCATTTTCTCGCCAATGAGCATCTTAATAAAAATAAATCTAAGAAAAGGTTTCGAGATTCTTCTTTTAGGGACAACATCCTAAAAGAGTCCGAGGCCTACCCGCCTAAGATGTTATTTGCATTCTACTGAACGGACTCAGACGAGCCCCATCCTAAGAAGTCTAAATAGAAGAGACTTAAATATCCTCTCTGGAATCTGGGAATGAGGTGTATACATAACCCTTAGTAACTAGGTAATGTGAGGAGTAAGAGGATTGGGAAAACTCGCAATGACAGGGTTAAAGTGACTATGTACTATGAAACGTCTGCGTTCGGTTACTTTTGTCGTTTGGTTTGCAGCTCTCTCTAGCTGATTATCAGACCTCGGTGCATCAGCCTCATAATCATCTTTATCAGACTATGTACCCACTCCATAAAGTGTGTCCTTCTTTGACACATGTATTCATATATATTCATGAAATTGCTTGATATAATTTTCTTCCTAAAATCACTTGCGCGCCAAGAAGACTCGATCTTGATGATACTTACGTTTTTCCAAACGGAAACGCGAAATATTTTCATATTGCAACATTAACAAGCTCCTTACGTGTAGTAGTAATGAAATGCCTCTTAGTGTGTACGGGCGCTCGAAATTTGTATCCTATACACACACGAACAGACGCCAGTCGCTGCACGGACTAGTGAAATTGACGAGATTTCAGCTGGCGATATCGACAACCTTAGTAAAAAAAAATAAATAAATAAACAAACCTGCTGGGACTTTTCCACAGTCACGCGTGATCTATTTACAAGCAGAATTTACTCAGTAAAACGTACGGTTATACAAAGCACCGATGTCTTCATAGTCAAACAAAATCTACGCGCTGTGTGTGTGTGTGTGTGTGTGTGTGTGTGTGTGTGTGTGTGTGTGTGTGTGTGTGTGTGTGTGTGTGTGTGTGTGTTTGTGTTGTGTTGTGTTGTGTTGTGTTGTGTTGTGTTGTGTTGTGTTGTGTGTGTGTGTGTGTGTGTGTGTGTGTGTGTGTGTGTGTGTGTGTGTGTGTGTGTGTGTGTGTGTGTGTGTTAAACAGTTCATATACGTCTTGTACCCATATCTAGCCACATGTACTCTCACGTAGTATTTCGTTGCAGGCGTTACAAAGTAAAGCGGAGTACGTAATCTGGATGGATGCCTCCATACGCTGGAAGTCATCTGCTAATTTTACACTTATTTTCCAACGGGCCAAGAAAATGGGAGCGCTCTTCATGTGGAATTATGCCAGTATGGCCGTCCGGACGTATTCATCGACGTTTGAATTTTACGGCGACACCAGTTGCCAGTACTCCCGTTACACTGAGCTGGAGAGTGGTTTTGGGGTCTATCACAATCAGCCATTCGTCCAAAAAGTCATTCTTGATCCATGGACGTCATGTGCTTTCGACAGAAGGTGCATGTGTGTGAAGAACTACAAGAAGTTCGTTGCGTGCCTCTCAAATCCACCTCGACGTGACAGTCGGTGTCATCGCTTCGACCAGTCCAGTCTGGGTATTATCGTGACGAAACTGTTCTTAGAACAGCGTGGAGCGCACAGTTTTCCTGCCAACACCTACACCGTTCAAAGGGGACACCAGATAGATTTCTTTAAAAAAATAACTGATATGTAGGTATTAGGAATAGTATAGTGAAAGAAAATAACAAGATGTGATAAACCATCCTCTATAAGCTTTTTTCACTGTTTGCACTATACGCCCGCTGGACTACAACATAAGAAAAATAGAGGTTGTCTTCCTAAATCAAATAGATTTTCTGTCAGAGACTCAGACAGTTTATTGTTCAGACAAAATGTCCATACAATGGAGTGAGCCATTACATAATTCATAATTCGGGTGTATACAAAAGCCATTACATAATTCATAATTCAGGTGTATACAAAAACCATATGGAATGTTTGTAACACCGTACACACACACACACACACACACACACACACACACACACACACACACACACACACACATGAACACAAAGTCCCTCAGAGTGGGTTACCTACCATTTTATGTGAAAATGGGTTCCCATATTTCTATTTATTCTAGGGCTCTGGAGTTGATGCGAATGTTTAGAACTCACCTTATAACTAAGCTCTACAACTTAAAATAAAATAGACATTTTCTAGAAACAGAGCCACTGGATGGAAAAAAAAAGGGTTTTTACCCAAAAAGTGGGTGCCTCTCACACAAAACTGGGATTACAGTGAAAATACCTCACTAAAGATACCTTTGGTTGATTTTACTGTTATGATTGTTTGAGTGGAGTTGTAAGGGGGTTGGGGGAGGGGGGGGGAGAAGTGTGTGTGTGTGGGGGGGGGGGCGGGGAGGGGGTGGGGGGGGGGGTGAGAGGGGTTTATAGAGCTGCTCAATGCGCTCTTATGAATGAAAGATTTTCATTATCAGTGGAATCAGTAGGTCATTTCAGAGGCGCACACTGAGTTGCACGTCGAACCACTCACAAATACTCATTTGGAGTGCACCAGATGGATCCAGTTGGCAAAGTCCCACATTCCACACTATAGGACAGCTAAGACTGAAAAGCAATCGCGACGTTTATGGCGCGGTACAAGGTTTAAAACTAAGAAAATGTTGCTTTTAGAAGCGTGTCGGGCAAAAGTTTTTTATGAAAACTGTTTTAAAACCTCTTTTAACTCAACTTTTCTTAATGTTAAAAGTGTTTTATTGTACATTACTTAACGTCCCGACAGCAACAAGGCTTTCTCAGGACGTGCCTGCACTGCTTGTGAAAAAACAACAACTAAACAGAACAATGAATGTATGTCGCCAGCCGGTCAAATACATTAAATAAACCTATCACATGGGGCCTACATAAAGCTAAGACCATTTAGCAACACACATCCAATATCAAGAGCTACAGGCAGTACAGACAGTAGGGAGAGTTTTAAAAAGGCAAATACAGATGAATGGACAAAGGGCCGACAGAGACACATGCCCCAGAATAGAGAGAAAAACCCACCCTGTGGGGCTGACCAGGGTGACCCTGGGAAATAAAAAGTAGTTAACCCCACCCAAGTCCCCCAGGGCAGACCCGGGTGGGGTTAAAAGTGTTTTAATTTACAAGCGTGTCGTAACTGATATGCATCTATTCCAACGTATAGTGCTGGATATTTTTCCCATCCTCGCCTTCTCTCTTCGCTCAACACTCGACTTTCCAGTCTTTCCCTGAAACACCCCCAACCGGTCTGCCCTCAACACTCGACTTTCCAGTCCTTCCTTCAAACACCCCCAACCGGGTCTGCCCTGGGGGACTTTTTAGTTCCCAGGGGCACCCTGGTCAGCCCCACAGGGTGGGTTTTTCTCTATATTCCGGGGGGCATGTGTTTCTGTCTACCCTTGGTCCATTCACCTGCATTTTCCTTTTTTAAACTCTCCCTACTGTCTGCGCTGCCTGTGGCTCTTGATATTCGATGTGTGTTGCTAAATGGTCTTAGCTTTATTTAGGCCCCATGTCGTAGGTTTTATTTAACGTATTGGACCGGCTGGCGACATACATTCAATATTCTGTTGAGTTTGAGTTGTCACTAGCAGTGCAGGCACGTCCTGAGAAAGTCTTGTTGCTGTCGGGACGTTAAGCAATGTACAATCAATCAACCTTCCTTCAAACGGACAGCATTCACACAAATAATACTTTACTATTACATCAGAAAATGGCCCATCCAAGCCTGCACTCTTTTAACTGCACTAAATGACTGACTGTAGCAGACGACGCATGAAACGACGCTGACTCTGTGACGTCATTTCCATTCAATCAATTTGTGCATACAATCCAAAAGGAGATGCGGCATTGATAACATCGACAAACCTACAAAATAAAGCAACAGGTTCAACCAAAAGGTCGGGCAGGACAAAAGACAACAGCAGCCTCACCCAAAGTCTAAACGTCCTCTCTTACAATGCGCCCTCATACAATCACTTCACTTCTTAGCAACCGGCGCACGAATATAATTATAGGCTAAGTCAAACTAAGACAGAAGATAGTGGCGGAAAACCCTTTAAAATAGAAACAAACAACGACGTTTCAGATCAAATATTCTTCATCTGACATGGAAACAAACGTAGAAAACGTGTAGGCTAAGTCCCTGGTGAACGTATACATGAATCTCAAATTTGTCACTAGACATAGACATGACCTTTCTCCACATCACCCCGGAAGTACATTACAACTCAAAACTTTTTTTTAACAAAACAACCACACCCTCAAATAACAAACCTAATTTTGTAGAAACATAAACAATTTACTCCCTGAAACAACAAAATATCCCCCCTGACCCATATCAGCTATGAAGTTATTTATAGCTGAGAAGGGTGATGTAATACATACACGCTCATTTTCAGGGTTCTGTGCGCACAACACATACACACATTGCTGGGAGGGACAAGTTTTCAAACACACTAGAGGTGTGAAAGAAAAACAGAAGATAGTGGTAGAAAACCCTTTAAAATAGAAACAAATAACGACGTTTCGGATCAAAGATCCTTCCTCAGGTGACATGGAAACAAACGTAGAACAGAAAAACCTTTTCTGTTCTACGTTTGTTTCCATGTCACCTGAGGAAGGATCTTTGATCCGAAACGTCGTTATTTGTTTCTATTTTAAAGGGTTTTCTACCACTATCTTCTGTTTTTCTTTCACGTGAAACCCTAGCGGCAACAGTTTTACTACACTAGAGGTGTGTCTGTTAAACACAAAAGTGCATGTGTTAACGCCAAAATGAGAAAAACGGATTTTTTTTACTTTTTATGAATCTTTACCGCAAGACAATGCAGAAACAACCCTCAGAAAAAATGGGTGTCTGAGTTGGGCACCCAGAATTATACACGCACCCATTTTCCATAAGGATGGTAAAGACAGTCACCCATTTTAGCTCTTTTGTCTACACACACACACACACACACACACACACACACACACACACACACACACACACACACACACACACTTTTCCATTCAATCTACGCCAGCACATAATAGCCACTTTTGACCTACATATAAAATGCGGTATATAAATCCAGGCCACAGCCGTGTACTACACAGACGAGGTCGGAATAAGAACCACAGTTTGCAAATGGAATCATACAAGCATGCTGCTACGGAGTTTAAATGCATGGAATACAAATCTTGCTGAATCGGCAATAGACTGCGGGTTAGTAGTGTCTAGGATACACAATTCTTTCTGAGTTCAGTAAGGTCGAAGTTACACAGGTACTTGACACTCAGGACATCCTATATGGGACAATAAAACATGAAGTGTATTTCATCTTCCACAGCCTTGGTACAGAATGAACACGTGGTAGCTACAGCATTTGGAGTACTGTATCTTTGGTATTTTGCAATTCGGTAATGCTAAGTCTAAATTTGATGTATAGATTTTAACCAAAAATTTGGCTTAACCAGTTCAAAATAATTTTCTTGTACAAGTGTATGTTTAAACTACGATACACAGCAAAACGGTCACTCTCAGAAAGCTTTGATGACCAGATTTCTTTAGAACAATCAACCATCCTTTGTTTAAACTCGTTTATAAAAGCATTCCTGTTTCCAACACCTTGCGAAATCCACACATGACCAAAACCATTTCGGAAAAGCAAATTCTTTACCTTGAACACCCATGTTTGTTTCCGTTTATCATCTAAATCCTTAAGAATATGATAAGCCATACTTGCAAATTTATCAACAGGTAAAGCCCAGAGTCGAAGCCAGTAGGAAACACATCTTACTGACGTTAATACTGACAGAGGGTATCGACCAAGTTCACCATAAACCATTCAGTTCGGTATGCGGAAGTTGACATTAAGAAAACGTCTGTACACAAATGAATGGACTCTTTCAATTTTGGTACACTCGTTTATACTCCAAATTTCCAAGGCATACAACAAAATTTGGACAACCTGAGCATCAAACAACTTGAAAAAACACACACACCACCAGGACTAGCGCAGTTAAGTTTTTTCAACATAAATAAAATATCAATAACACGTTTATTTGCCGTAGTGACTAAGTCATCGACGGATGTGTTTAGACTCAAACGCGTCATAAAGTGTCTAGGTACTTATACATATTGACAACTTCTACCCTCGTTCCCGGAAAAGTCCATTTTTCATATTTTGACAAATACCCACAATTTCGAACTACAATTATTTTCGTCTTGTCTAGGTTGACAAACAAACCAAGTTTAGATGCTACTTTGTACAGCTTGTTCAATTGAGACTGAAGGCCATTTGGGGGTTGATGAAAACAAAGCAATGTCATCTGCAAACATCAACAAACACAGTTCTGCTGCATCAGCTTTTAGCTGGAAACCATATTTACCATTTTCAATAATGTACACAGCAAGCGTCTTGATCGAAAAGGAGAACAATATCGGCAATGCTAAACATCCTTGTTTTAAACCTTGGAAACACTCAAAATACTCTGTACAATTCAACCTGTCTCTAACACAAAATTTCATAGCTGAAAGCATTTTCCCGCGCACTCCAGCCTTCAGTAAAATGTTGCAAAGCACACCTCTTTTAACAGTATCGAAGGCTTTGCGGAAGTCAACAAAAGCCACATAAACGTTCGTATTTTAATAATAATAATAATGGGTATTTATAGCGCCTAAAATCCTGACAGAGCTCTAGGCGCTTTACAATATATATTTTTTTAAAACATAATGCAAACATAAATATACAGATAAGTAGTGAGTAGTGTTCACGTTCACGGAACCAAACCCACCAAACCCACCATCAAGCTGCCCATGCAAGGAATAACTATCGGAACTTGGAACGTTCGCACACTCTACCAGTGCGGCAAAGTGAAAGAACTCACCCACGAGTTAAAGCGCTATTGCTGGGACATTGTAGGACTTGCAGAAGTTCGATGGACAGGCTTCGGAGAAACAACAACAGATGAAGGCCATAAAATCTGGTTCAGCGGAAAAGAAACCAAGCACGAACATGGCGTAGCTTTTATCGTAAGGAAAGAGGTGGCTGGAACTGTCATCAGCTGCACCCCCGTGTCAAGCAGACTAATCTCCATCCGCATCTCCGCCCGACCGCACAACATCACTATCATACAAGTATACGCTCCAACAGCAGATCATGATGATGAAGAATTAGAAGAATTTTACGAACAACTGGACAACATCATCAAGAAAACACCTAAGAAAGACATTCTGACTGTCCTCGGTGACTGGAATGCAAAGATCGGCCCTGACGCTTACCAACAATGGGCAGGAACAGCTGGCACGTTTGGCCTTGGAGAAACAAACGACAGAGGCCTGCGACTTTTAGAGTTCGCACAGAGTCACCGTCTCACCGTTGCTAATACCCTCCATCCACACAAGAAGTCAAGAACAGTGACATGGCAGTCGCCAGGAGGCCTGGTCCATAACCAGATTGACTTCATCCTGCTGCCTCGACGATTCAAATCCAGCGTAACAAAGCACAATAGAGGTCCTTTCCTGGCGCTGATATTGGCAGCGACCACAACCTCGTCCTTACTAGCCTCAAGTTGAAGCTGGCATTGAAACGAGACAGCAAGAGCCCTCGCATCCGATTCGACCTCGAGAAGCTAAAAGACCCGGAAGTAGAAGAGGTCTTCCAAGCCCAGGTGGGAGGCAGATTTGCAGCCTTGGCTACTTTGGACTGCGACGTAGACACCCTTGCTGGAAATATAAAAGAAGTGTTACTTTCTACAGCAGAAGAAGTGCTGGGGAAGCAGAGGAAGCTCAAACAGCCCTGGGTCACCGATGACATCCTCGATCTCTGTGATGAGAGGAGAGCCTGGAAGAAAAAGAGAGGCCAAGGCCTCACATCAGCAAACAAGTACAGACTTGTCAACAAGAAGATCAGGAAGAGGATGAAAGAAGCCAAAGAAGATTGGATTGAAGACCAGTGTTGTAGCGTGGAAGAGGGCATGGCAAACGGCAACAGCAAGAAGGCTTATGAAACGCTAAGGACCCTCACCCAGACTCAACAGCGAACAGCCACAGTCATCGAAGACAGCAGCGGCCAACTCCTTACGGAAAACACTGCTGTACTAAACAGATGGACTGAGTACTGCCGAGACTTGTATAACTACAAGGCTGAGCCAGACACCAGCATCCTCCAAACAACCAGGTTGGGGCCAGGAAGGCTGAAGACCTGCCAGTGTTAGCTGAAGAGGTGGAAGCAGCCGTACGCGGCCTGAAGGGAGGAAAGTCTCCAGGTGTAGACAACGTATCTGCTGAACTGTTGAAACATGGAGGAGAAGTAACAACGAAGGTACTCACTACACTCTGTCAAAAGATCTGGGAGCAAAAGAAATGGCCAGTAGAATGGACACAGTCTCTAGTGATCCCGCTCCCGAAGAAAGGAAACCTGAAACAGTGCCAGAACTACAGAACTATCAGTCTGATAAGTCACCCTAGCAAAGTAATGCTTAGAATCATTCTCAACCGCCTCAAAACTTTCGCCGAGGAACTGCTGGCAGAAGAACAGGCTGGCTTCAGAGTTGGAAGAAGCACTGTAGAGCAGATTTTCAACTGCCGCGTCCTGCTCGAGAAACATCTGCAGCATCAGCGCGAACTCTACCACAACTTCATTGATTTCAGGAAAGCATTTGATCGCGTCTGGCACGACGGACTCTGGCAAGTCATGAGATCGTTCAACATAGAGGAGGGACTGATCCAAATGATAGAAGCGCTTTACAAGAACGCCTGCAGCGCGGTTCTACTTAACAATCAGTCAGGCGAGTTCTTCAGGACGACGATCGGTGTCCGTCAAGGATGCCTGCTCTCTCCTGTCCTTTCAACATATTCCTGGAGAAGATCATGCAGGAAACCCTCCACGACCACCATACTTCAATCTCTATTGGTGGCAGATCCCTGTGCAATCTTCGATTCGCAGACGACAGTGACCTCATGGCAGGCAGCAATAGTGAGCTTCAAAACCTGACAGACAAACTTTCAAGTAGCGCAGGGTCTTATGGCATGGAGATCAGTACGGATAAAAGCAAAGTGATGATCAACACCACAAGCGACAGCAGCAGCAACATCCACATGAACGGCCAGAAGCTAGAAGAGGTCAATAGCTTCAAGTACTTCGGAGCCACCCTGTGGAAAGACGGTAGTTGCATAGCAGAGATCCGTATCAGGATAGGTACAGCAACATCCGCAATGGCCAGGCTGGACAGGATATGGCGAAGTAACTCCATCAGCTTCACCATCAAGTACAGGCTTTACAAGTCCCTCGTAGTGTCTATTCTACTCTACGGCTGTGAGACTTTGACACTTCTTGCAGACTCAGAAAAGAAAATCCAGGCCTTTGAGAACAAGTGCCTGAGGAAGTTGCTCCGCATCTCGTACCGCGAGCACAAGACCAACGAATATGTACGGAGCATCGTCACTTCCCTGGTGGGCCCACATGAACCCCTTCTGGCAACCGTGAAACGTCGCAAGCTTGCTTGGTTTGGCCACGTGACCCGACACAACACCTTGTCCAAGACTATCCTCCAAGGCACTCTCGAAGGAAGTCGTCGGCGAGGTCGTCAGAGAAAGAGTTGGGTCGCAAACATAAAAGAATGGACCGAACTCGAGATGCCAGACTTGCTTGCCACCGCCCAAAATAGAACTCAGTGGAGAGCACTGTCTGTTGCTGCTGCCTTTCAGTCCCCCCAACGCCCAGTTCGGGCAAGGGACTGATGATGATGATGATGAGTGTTCACGTTCGCCTTTCAGGCTTGACGTGGCTCTTTCCCAATGTTTCATTGTTTTTCGTTGATCACGTCCATTGTTTCTTCGTGTGGTGTACAGCACTGACTTCGCCATGTTCTGGTCTACATCTTGGTGCCTCTTACTCCATCTTTTAACGGTCGAAGCAAGATTCCTGGAGAACGTTCTGATTCAGACCCAGTTATCGGGACTCTGTGTGCGAGTTTGCCGACCCAGTTCCCTGACCTACCTGTGTTGTCCACACAGTCGTGCGCACGTGCGTGCCCTACTTCTAAACATGACGACATGCGAGTCACACGACCCGTATGTATGCAGTACGACCGGAGTACACTTCTCGCGGTGAAACAACAGTCCAGTCCTGCGTTCTCTGCGTCGATCTGTGACCGCCTTCATGAACTAGGCATGCATGCCTCCGACCTGCCCTGTCTACGACTTCGAAGGAGGAATCGCTCCTTTCGTGGCGGACGACGGAAGCAAGGCCGGCGCATCACGGTTAGAGCTGTAAACAAACCAGCTTTCGAGGCGTGGAGACACGGAATTTGATCTATGTGCCTTTTGCGTCATCTGTCGATAAAACCAAGGACATATCCCTTGCTCTCTACAGTGCCCGCAGTGTTGGTTCTAAGGACAAACGCTCTGCGATCAGCGAATTCATGGTTGACAAGAACCTGGATCTGGTTTTCCTGAAAGAGACTTGGTTAAGGCCGACTGGTGACGAAGCTAAATGTAGAGACCTTACTCCGCCCGGTTATGTCGTCAACTCATTCCCTCGTTCTTCTAGGGGAGGCGGAAATGCAGTGGTCGACAAAGACTTTTTCGCACCTTTCGTCTTCCTCTCCTTGTTGTTTAACTTTGCTCACGAGTCCTTCGAACATTTCCATGTCAAACTGACTCTTCCACAATGATCACTCCACTTCTTCTGTGTTTTCAGACCCTCCGTGAGATGGCCGTACTCGCCTGCTCGGCGTTAAACCACAATAACTACTACAGTGTTTACTGACCGCCGCCAAGCCGTAAGAATGCACCCTCTGACTGTGTTTATGGACCAGTTTCCAGATCATCTTGAGCATGCTAATTCACGCAGTGGCGATCCTGTGCTCCTGGGCGATTTTAATTTCCACTATCACTGTCCATCCAATCCTTCAGTGTCAAAACTGTTGGACCTTTTCTACATGTTCAGCCTGTCACAGGGTGTTGACAGGCCTACACACAGCCATGGACATATTCTTGACTGGGTTGTTGTGAGATCAGACAGTGACTACCTAACCTCTACTGCAGTTACTGATGTCTGACCACTACTGCGTTACAGCCCGCCTTAACATGCTTCGGCCTTGTGCAGCTCCAGTGTTCAAGACAGTTCGTAACATTCGGGCTCTTGATCGACTTGCATTTGAGGCGGATCTTTTGGAGCGATTTCCCACTGTTACCGAGGTTACTGCTGAAGCACTGGATACCTGTCTACGGTCGGCACTGGACCAACTTGCTCCTGCGACACGTCGTATGGTTCCAGCCCGTAGATCAACCCCATGGCACAATGCTGTAGCGAGTACTCTGCGCACCGCCAAACAGGAACATCGTAGGGCAGAAAGACAGTGGCGCAAATCTGGGCTTACAGTACACACGCAAGTGTTTTCTGATGCCAAGAAAGCTGTAACCAGGTTAGTGAGCACAGCAAAGGCTTCCTTCTACAGTATAAAGATTGCTGCATGCAACACCAGTAAGCAGCTGTACTCAGTCACTGATCAGCTGCTGGGCAAAGTCAAGTCTTTTCCTCTTCCTAGCATATACTCCATGACAGAACTTCCATCTCGTTTTTCCACATATTTCATGGACAAATACGATCTTTACTCACCGTCTTTTCAGGCAAAAACAGTCTATTTTAATGACTTATGCTTTCGTGGTCAGACCATGTCTGTGTTTAGACCTGTCTGCTGTGACGACGTCCACAGATTGTTGATGAAGATGACCCCTAAGTCAGGTGAGCTCGATCCAGTGCCTACCACTTTGTTGTATATTTATCAATGATTCGCTTGCATCTGATGTTTTCCCTCCACTGTATAAAAGTGCTGTTGTGAAACCCCTAATGAAAAAAAACCCTCATTAGATCACAACGATCTTACGAATTATAGGCCTGTCTCGAATCTACCATTTCTGTCAAAGGCGATCGAACAGATTGTGCTTTCGCAACATTTGGATCACCTGGCCTTGAATAATCTTATGGATCCATTTCAGTCAGCCTGCAGATGTTGCCACAGTACTGAAACAGCACTTCTCAGGATCACGAATGACTTGTTCCTTGCTCTGGATGATGGTAAGGTGTCAGTGCTCACTTTACCAGATATTTCTAGCGCGTTTGACACAATCAACCACACTACTCTGATGAATCGTCTTCATCTTGTTTTTGGCATTGATGGCACTGGCCTGTCTTGGTTCCACTCTTACATTACTGAACAATCACAGACTGTGTCTGTTGATAGGCATGTCTCTGCACCTGCCAGCCTCCGTTTTGGGATCCCACAAATCTCAGTATTAGGCCCAGTGCTTTTCCTACTGTATGTACAGCCTTTGTCTAGTATTATTGCTGGACACTCTGTTTCACGTCATGCGTAGAGTGATGATACACAGCTCTATAAGTCATGTAGTGTGAGTCAGGTCAACGATATCATCTAGAGCGTGTCACATACTGTCTATACTCAAGAATTTTGTCAACAGGTTCCCTCATAAAGTTAACTTCTTTAGCTCTAAGTAATTTCTTTTATTTTTTTTCTGTCATAAAAAAACGCTCTATTTTCCATGGTTTTGTTCTTTGTGTGTGTATGTAAGGCTTTACGCGTTCTCATTTTTGCATTTCTGCATTTCCTGTCAAACCAAGGGTGACTAGCGGTGTTTGTTTTGTGTGTGTTGCCTGTGGAGCAATGAAACTGTTTTGTCATGCAAATAGCAGCGTCTTTAATAGCACCTGTGAAAGTTTCTAATGCACCATTAATATCATGATCAATCTCAGCAGTAGCAGCTGCTAGAGCATCTTGGAATGCAGGAGTATCTAAACTGTGATCGAGCGTTTGGGCCTTAGCAGGTTCCCAGATAATCGTATTTTAAAAAAAGACACTGCGTCATCAGATACATCGTTGTGAGGTGATACCTTACTTGTGTCTGCTAACTGTACCTTTACCTCACTGTGTCGCTTCTGTTTTACTTCTCACTAACCAGATAAGTGAGGCTGGCGATGGTTGATATGTACACTTCCCTTGGGGACTTTCTCAGCGCTGGCCTAACGTTTAGTTGGATCCCTTGCACTTCCCTGTCTTGCGCCCGGTCTCCGGCCCACGGAGTGATGCGCGGTTGTGGGGCGGGGCGATCGTGTGAATCCCTTGGGGATGTATGTGGTCGTCTTGTTGCGTGCCTGTGTGTTTTTCTGTGGGCTGGTGGGTGCCTGTTAGGTGGGGCTGGTGGCTCTGGCTTGTTGTCTAACCCCCCCCCCCCCCACCTATTTTTTCCCCTTCTCTCTCTCCCTATCTCTCTCCCTCTTTCTCTCTCTTCCCCCCCCCCCTACCCCCCTTAACACTTCTCTCTAGCCCTCTTTCTCTCTTTACGCATCTCCCTTTACCCTTCTTCGCCTTCCTCCTTCCCCCCTCCCCCCCCCACCGTCTCTCTCTCTCTCTCTCTCTCTCTCTCTCTCTCTCTCTCTCTCTCTCTCTCTCTCTCTCTCTCTCTCTCTCTCTCTCCCCCCCCCCCACCCCTATTTTTTTTTTTTGTTTTGTTTTGAGTTACACTTGAAGACGGTTTCACAACTACCTACTCTCCACTTATAAAATTATTCTCTTACTGAATTTGATTATTTGCTTTGTTTCAATGACTTATTACTTGTAGTGTACCGTGCTAAATGCTGGGTTTTTTTCCGGGGTCCTCCCGTTTTCCCCCGAGATAGTCCTCAACTTGAAGGTGATATAAAGTTTGCCTTCGGGTTGGTGTTTAACAGGCTTTGTGTATTACACACTCAGCCTACCTCGTGCCCAAGGGTACTCCCCTTTCGTTCTCTCTCTCTTTCTTTCTCTCTCTCTCTCTCTCTCTCTCTCTCTCTCTCTCTCTCTCTCTCTCTCTCTCTCTCTCTCTCTCTCTCTCTCTCTCTCTCTCTCTCTCTCTCTCTCTCTCTCTTTCTTTCTCTGGCCTCACATACACGCATTTACTTTCGCTCGCTCCTTGTCTCTCGTGTTCAGTTTCTCTTCGAGTCTCTCTCCTATGATTTTTTCGTTGACGTCATTTTTACTTTTCCCGCACTTTTGTTCTTCCATTTCTTTTCCTTTATTTTATTTTACGTCACCTCCTTCAGTTACCACATTCCTTCTGCGAATGAAGATAAGTAGCGGCTAATCTCTCTGTTTGTTTGTTTGTCTATTTTGACAAAGGGTATTTACCCGAAATATTAATAAATTGTGTTGTACCCGTCTTTTCTAAGCATGTTTCTTTCTCCGTTGGGTACTTCTTTGCATTTTACACGCTTGGCAGTCACCTTTTGGTCTAGACTGAGGTGATACACGTACACAAGATACAGTAAGGACCAGCGACATGTGCACAGACTCTATCCTCTCGCCCACTTCGTTTGTCACACAAACAAATACAAGTCAGGAGATGCAACAAACTAATCATTAATACTACAACCAGTGGAAGAGATAAATGTCAGATGCTTTGATAGATCAGGACTACAAAACCCATTCAATATCATCAGTTCAAAACATCCACACAAATCTAACAGTTTTATTCCAAATATATTTTAGAGTCGTAACCATGCTGTTAAAATATAGCGGTATTAGTTAAGAGAGTTTCATCAGGATCAAGCTGACACAAATATTGATTAGGCTGCAAATCCCCAGTTCTACCATTATAATTAGCACACATCAGGAAATTAATATCGCCAAACTGCTCGAGGGCACTAGCAAGACACTGTTCTAATAGAATTCTTTTATCAAGCAATCGTACCGTAATTGTCTATAAAGTGGTGAGTCCTGGGGGGGGGGGGGGAGGGGGGGGAGAACATACCACGCGACCAAAAGAACATATATATCACACTCTGTACCAAACAAGGACCTGTCAAGTTTGATAAAAAAAATACTTTGATCGCATGTCATATTCACTTTGAAAACAAACTTGACATTAACATTTTTTTAACAACACACCCCGAGCTTCTTCCTTGGCGTGACAGTTTGACTGCAGGTAAGAAAAAACACGTGAAATCAGACCAGCAGTTAGGAAGGACGAAAGCATTGTCCAAAAAAAAGTTTCAAACACACAATGTCATAATTACTTGCATATTGTAGAAAGTCTGGGTCAGATAGCTTGCCCCACAGTCCGTCAACATTCCATGACAGAAAGGTAAGTGTAGGTAACATACTGTCTACTGGCTGCTCTGCAACACACGCTCACATCGGCGTCACATCCCGTGCAATTAAGGTGGGAGATGCGGCTTGGCCGACATATCACGGGTCACTGAATTCGTCCCCGACCTCAATTGTGGGGGAACAGTGTGGCCGTCGCCGTTTAGCTAGTGAAGGTGACGGCTGTAGCCGGAAAACCAAGTGTGACGCACGTGCCGGTGTCGCGTTGACCTGCTGATCTGTAGCCGCGGCCTCGCCAAAGCATTGGATACGGTTGTCGGGTCTCCTGCTGACGCTGTTGTCTGTCGCGTGGCGGCGGCCGAAGTTGTCGGTGTCATGGTCCTGTTGCTCTAGGAGCCCAGCAACGACCAGCTTGTTTCCCTTGTAGTACGCCCGCAAGCCTTATCCCAGTGCAGCCTTATCTGTTCGTGTTGCCTGTTGGTTAAGTCGCCAGCAACGTTGACGCCCTTTTGCTTGAGTGCAGCACGACCCTTGGTCAGGATGTCCATCGTGTCCCTCCATCTCGCAAACTTCACGATCATGGGGCGGGGCTTGTTAATTCGGGCCCGTTGGCTGCTACAGAAGCAAAGCCCGGTTTCTTATCCACGAGGTGTGCGCGTACGGAATCGTCCTCGGTCCACATTTTATTTGGCACTGTGCTCTGCAGACATCCCAGTACTTTGACGGCACATGAATCAAAGGTCTCACCAGGCGTTTCGACGATTCCAAAAAATCGCAGATTGTCCCTACAAGAGAACGCCTCTAGATTGTCCAGTTCTTCCTCGTAGCGTTTACGCAGATCTTCTGCGTCCTGCTGCGAGTCTTCTACAGACTCGGAAACCTACTACTGCTTCTCAGTCAGTTCCTTGCAGGTGTCCCCCAGGCTGCGAGCGCGTTGCGTCAAGTCAGCAATGTCAGTGCCAATCGCCTCTATGGAGGTCAGCACACCACTAAGGTCAGCACGAAGAGACCCCAGTTTCTCGCCAATCACCTGCGTCTGTCTATCGAGTATATGCTGAAT
This sequence comes from Semisulcospira habei, assembly GCA_036245525.1. Lineage (NCBI taxonomy): Eukaryota > Metazoa > Mollusca > Gastropoda > Semisulcospiridae > Semisulcospira > Semisulcospira habei. The sequence goes on along the minus strand of BTPG01000007.1, from coordinate 18,066,848 downwards.
GTCACTGGCAGTAACTAGAGGTGATGTTGTAGTTCCAGAAACAACCTCAGGTAAGTCTGCAGATGAAGTGTCTTTGTCTGCCATCGTAGCACATTTTAATTGTCATAACAGTGCTACAGAGTAATACACAGTACTACACAGTACACGTAGGTGGTAGTGTTGTACTAACAGTCACCCCGACGATCACCGTGCTCAGTTCAATGGCGATACAGAAAAACCAGTCATTTGGGCAAAATCTGTGGTAGCTCACGAATGTAGCACACCAAACATAATTTATGGAAATTAGCGAAGCAAAATTGTGGGATTTCGTCGCTAATCAATCTACTACCGTTTCGATTTTACCACCAACGTCTCGGCCAATCTACGCTGATCATAACGGTGTAAATTTGGATTTTATGCACGAACTCAACTCTGTGAGAGAGAGAGAGAGAGAGAGAGAGAGAGAGAGAGAGAGAGAGAGAGAGAGAGAGAGAGAGAGAGAGAGAGAGAGAGAGAGATAATGATAATGATAATGATAATGATTCTTTATTTTACAACGGTGAAAGTTTTGGTGAAACCATTTTTCGAACTTGCCGTTGCTAATCTACTTTACATATAATGCACAAATCACAAAAATACTATTATTAAATTGGGAAAAACTAAAATATATAACTAATAAAAAATTAAAATATAAATTTAAAAAAAAAGAAATCATTGAAAAAGCGGAAATAAACATAGAAAATCTCACACATACACACAATTATACAGGTATAAATCTTCATACTTACATTCATAAACACAAGTACAAGCACAAAACACACACACACACACACACACACACACACACACACACACACACACACACACACACACAATACATGCAGCATTAGCATCTTGTATTAACTGAAGATATAACTGAATTGAAGTGTTAGAAAGGGGAAAATCGTACACTGCAAGTGCAGGTTGCTGTGAAAATCTTACGATGCTGAGGTTGAGGTACTTGAAGAGAGCGGTTTTAAAAGACGAAAGCGTTGTTGATGTTGTAACATGTTTGGGCAATGTATTCCACATGCTAGCACCTGAGAACGTTAAACTTGTCTTATAGAGATCGATTCTAGGTCGTGGCACAGTAATGGACTGCCTTGATCTGGAGTATGTTGATGCCGGGAGGGAAAACATTTTTTTTTTATATACTCGGGGAGTCTGTTATTCAATACTTTGAACATCGTTATTCCCTTATAGTATAATAAATGTTTTTTCAAGGGGAGAATTTTTAAGGTTTTCAGTTTATTATCCGTTGTTGAGTTAGGGTCTGAAAGGATAAGCTTCGCGGCTCTACGATGAAGAGAGTTCAGTCTCTTTAACTGGACCTCGCTTGCGCCATCCCACACCGTAGAAGCATAATCTATATGTGACCTGATGTGGGCGTTAAAGAACTGTTTTCGTGTTTCTACATTAGCTATATGTTTTAACTTGGATAAAATAAACAGTTTCTTTGATATTGTCTTACATATATTACTAAGATGGCATTGCCATTTAAACTGGTTATCTACAGTAACGCCGAGAAGACGATGTTCCGTTACCTGGCTGATAGATTTGCCTTGAAGGGACAAGCTGAGTGAGAGAGTGCCGAGCTGGTGCTTTTGGCGGGTACTTACAACCATACATTCAGTCTTTGCAGGGTTTAAGATCATGGAATTGTTACTGCACCAGCTGTTAATGTCCTGTAATGTGTTTTGTAGGCGCGTGTCAATTACTGACAAATCCTTATCGGGAGTGTGTATCGCAGCATCATCAGCGAACATATCGCATGCAACACTATCATCACTAATTGTGAGTGGAAGGTCGTTAATGAACAAACAGAATAAAAGAGGGCCTAAAATAGAGCCCTGGGGCACGCCATGCTTTACTTTGCAGTGACTAGAATATGTACCATTAAGGAGAACTTTTTGTCTTCTGTTTTCTAGGTAGGATTTGAAAAACACGGCTGCGCTTTTAGTATATAAGGATATTTTCTTTATAAGTATGTCATGGTTCACCATGTCAAAGGCTTTCCGGAAGTCTAAGAAAACTACACCTGTTAGTTTGGAATCATTAATAGATGATAACCAGGTATCTGCCATCCTTATCAAGGCAGTGTGACAGGAATGGTTTGGTCTGAAGCCTGACTGCAGTGAATGGATGAGATTTTGGTTTTCTAAGTATTCAGATAGATGCTTATGGATGTGCCGCTCTAAAGGCTTCGACAAAACAGGTAATAGAGATATGGGGCGAAAGTTGTTGATTTCACTCAGATCTTTTGATTTTGGTAGGGGGATCACTTTTGCGTCTTTAAATGCGTCTGGAAAAGAGTTTTGGTTTATACAGAGATTGTAAATATATGTAATACTTTCGACGATATATGGAAGAGATATCTGGAGTATTTTTGAGCTGATCTCATCAGGCCCGGATGACTTTTTATTTTCCATCGAGGAAATTAATTTACCCACTTCGTGGACTGCTATAGGCGGTATCGTGAATGGTTCTTTGTCCGTATTTTCCCGGTTACAGTGGTGTACTAGCGCGTTTGGACAAACATACTCACATGAGTTAGTTCCTGTTGGGATTAACGATTCGGCTATAGAGGTAAAGTGGTCATTAAACCTATTTGCAGTGAGGTGGGATGATAAAGGCGCACTATTTTTATTTGTACCTCTAGTTACTAAATTAATGGCACGCCATACAGTAGATGAGTCTTTGCTTTGTTTAACTACTTTATCAAAAAGAGATCTCTTTGCATTTAAAACCATATATTTAACACGATTACGCTGTGTTTTGTATTCAGTAAACCGCTTCTCGCTTCTCAGCTGGTCTCTAATTTCCATTGCCTCCATCAGATCCGCAGTCAGCCATGGTGGAACGGTAGCGTATTTCACTCTTTTGTGTCTCAGAGGTGCGTGTTTGTTCAGCACACCAAGAAAAATTAGGTACCAGGTATCTAATGCTTTATTTGGGTCACTATCGTTATACACGTCGATGAATCGTGCTGTGGCTAAATCAGCCAAGAAAACACTTTCATTAAAGTTTTTAAACGATCTGTAAGTTATGCAAGTGTGAACTTGCTGTTTTAGCTTATGAAGTTTTGACAGCCATGTGCAGCTAACCGGATAGTGGTCACTTACACTAAGACTATTTACTTGAGTGTTGCTAACTGCTTGAGGTTTGTTGGTATAAATATGGTCTATAATAGTGGCTGATGATGGCGCAATTCTGGTGGGTGATGTTACCAATTGGTGAAGACCGACAAGGGTAGTAGTACATTCCCATGATGGATGGGGTTTAAGAAAGTCAATATTAAAGTCTCCAAGAAGGAGAACATCTTTGTTGTGAATGTCTGTTTTATCAATCATGTGTAAAAAGCCATCGTACCACTCAAAGGTGGCTGCGGGGTTTCGATACAGAAACCCAACAAGTAAGGGCGGGGATTTAGAGTTTTTGATTTCTACCCAAATACATTCTACATCACCAGTTTCTAGGTCTTGTCGCCTGCGGGTTATGTGTAGAATGGATTGATGGATATATACCGCTACACCTGTCTCACCCTGTACTGACGGGTCTCTCCTGATAATAGAATAATTCGGGATGGCGATGGCTTCATCACTGATGTGGGCGGCCAAACGAGTCTCAGTTAAACCGAATAGATGGAAATAGTTGGGGGTATTAACATAAACACAGACATCCTGAACTTTGTTTGCCAGGTGGTAGATATTTAGGTGACCGATACGAAATTGTTGGCCTTTTTTCGAGGGTCTGTTCATAGTTGTATAAATCATGTTCAGATAATAAGGTAAAAAAACCAGTGAACAAAACTAAGGTACAGGATACAAATAGTAGAAGGTTACGCAGTTAAACCAGGAAAGAAATTACATGTACAAGTAAAATATCAAATGAAACAAATAAAAACTAATAAGGTAAAGAACCAGGGGACAAAACTAAGGTACAGGATACAAATAGAAGGTTACGCAGTTAAACCAGGAAAGAGATTACATGTACAAGTAAAATATCAGATGAAACAAAGACTTATTCGACTTTAGTCTCAGTACGTTAGCTGAACGGCGGTTCACGCCAGAAACCGTGTATTACAGCACACGCAAAGAACACAAAAACAAAAGCTTGCAGTAAAGAGTAAGAAACGACAAGTATACGATCTGAGAAAAACCCTCTATAAAGAAAGCGTTTATGTCTGAATTCGTGTGTGTCAAAAGAATTCACGCAATGATTGTGCACTGTGAGTCGGGTGTTCCGACTGTCCGACAAAGCGGATTCCGGTCATTAATAGCAAATTACACGGATAGTTTACAGTTTGTTCACTGTACTAGAAACACTGTTTCACAGAGCAGTATCGCACTAATGATCAGATGTGGTCATCGTTCACGTGTCTCTGTCATCAGATGTGGTCATCGTTCATGTGTCTCTGTCACCAAAAAATCGGTTAATCCATAGTAACTGTGACAACCATCAGCAGCTAACCTGATAAGTCGTCGCCGAGTTTATGCCAAATTTAACAAGCGAGGTTGATGACACCTTCACGCAAACTCATACCATCACACACACACACACACACACACACACACACACACACACACACACACACACACACACACACACACACACACGACCCACTGGTTTGTACACATATACCCTTTTTACTTCCAGCGCCAAGTCGGTAGGACCGACTGATTGACCCTGAAAGCAGAAAGGCAATTCCCGACCAGTTGTGCGCCCTGCAGGGCGAAAACTGATCAGACAAAACCTTAAAGCAGTAAACGTCATTCATCGCTCCCCGTGTGTACACAGTGCAGAGATGTGATTCTAAAGCCTGTGCAGCTTGGCCCTGGAAGTAAAAGAGGTAGCGGGATGTCCTTCAGACAAACGGCCTAAGAAACTGCGCCAGCAGCTGGAGCAGGTGTTGGGGATCCAGGGTCGTCTTGGTCTCCGCTCCCTGACTCTGGAACCAGGCGTTGGTGGGAGGTGCGGCCACTGGAGTTCTTGCTGGCACTAGTAGCGGGAAATCTGAAGAGAGGAGCTGGGTGACTTGGAGATTTTGTTGCCCCAACACGTTGCTCGATGGCGATTGGCTAAGCTGGCTGGTCGACGTTTGGCGTGTGGTTGGCGAGGACTGCAGGCGGCCCGGGGCGGCAGACATTAAGTGCTGCGATCCGCCACGAGTTGATGGCGAGTCCCCTTGCTGCCCGCTCTCGCCACGTGACCCGTTACGACTGATAAGTGGGTTGGACCCGCCCCGTTGATTGTGCCCCCCGGCGTCTCTCTGTTGGTGGTAGGGGCCGCGGGGAGGGTCGCCGTAACGGATCTTGAGAGCGATCAGCTTAGTGCCCTCGTCGCTAGGGTGGGTCATGGTGTTTTCACGCCTGTATATGACCTGCTTGGGGGCACCGGTTTTGGTCAGGAAGGTAGAGGTATGGTCAACAAACTGAGTGTTTGTTTGTTGACAGAGTTGTTTTAGGTTGAAGTTGGACAGGCGCGCAGGTCGTGACAGGGCGTGGTGACTGCTGAAGGGAGGGATGATGGAAGAGGCCTGGATCGTAGCACGTGGGAAGGCGGCGGACACCAGACGGATTAACTGTAGCCACGTGTCACTTGCAACTGGACCCTGGTTGACACTGCAACTGTTGATTCCTACGTGGAAAACCACGTGCCGGATACGTGGAGTAGGGGTGAGGTGGGTCAGCCATTTGCTCAAAGCCTCGACTGAAAGGCCGGATACAGCCAGGTTCTGCACGCTGCAGTCTGTACTCGACATTTTTCGCTCGCTGACTCGCTTCATGACGGAGTCACCGAGCAGCAAAACGTTCGAGTCAGGCCTAATGCTCATGTTGCAGAGGTGGTCATACGGCGTCTTAGCAGGCTGCGCGGGGGTGGCTTTGGGGGATGTCTGCATATCCTCTTGGGATGATCCGCATGAAGTTTCGTCATTTTCTTCGTCGGTGGCGAGGACTGCGAAGCGATTACGGGTGGCCACAGTAGCCGCTGAGCCGCTTGATGACGGCACGCGCTGTGCAGTCACTGGAGTGCTAGCGGCCGATGATTCTATCTGCACCCTGGGGTGATTGTTGAAGCTAGAAGGTGATGGAGGGCGTGGTGGGGACTTGTTTGTACCAGGCGCTTGGACAGGCAGTGAAGGCGACAGCATAGACTCCACTTGTTTTTTTCAGCGTACGAAGCTGTGTGTCCTTGCTGAGTGCATGTTTCGTAACTTGTGTGGACAGGGCGCTCTGTTCTCGAGCCAGCTTCTCCACCGCCTTGTCAGTTGAAGTAGCGTAGTCTCGTAGGGACTGGTCCCCAGCTTGGAGGCCGTGCTTGAATTTGGCTTCGTTGTCCCTGATGTTACAGTCGAGGTTGTCCTGTCTGGCGCTGAGGAATGCATTCTGTTGCTTGACAGTAGCCAGCTCCTGTTTGACCGTCTGCAGCTCAGTTCTAAGTTCCTGGATGCAGACGGTGGCTTCCGTTATCTGTTGTTGCATGATGGACAACAGTGGGGATGATGCAATCTGAGACGCACAGGGGTGGTGGGTTTGGCCAGAGGGTGACGCTGTACCGTTTATCTCATCAGGCGATGCAAGGTCAATTTGTTGACGGACGCCAACGTCATCGCTTGTGGTCGTCGTGTTAATCACTCTAGCCGAAGAGGGATTAGTGTTGGGTGGGGCTAGGACAGAAACCGAGTTCTCGCCGCCGGGTGTTATGGGCATGGCTTTCAGCGGGGGAGTGTCCTGGGCGACGTCAGGCGAAGGATCTGAGAGGAAGGAGGGGGAGGGGCTAGACGAGACTTGCCCCAAGCAAGGATTTTCGATGTCATACTCAAGACCGAAGGTGGTTTGAGTGGACGAGGGCGGAGCATCATCGTTGTTATCGTTGTTGGAAGAGCCGGCGGTTATAGCCTCGAGTAGAGAAGTATGATCGCAGGACTGAGTGGAGGGTGGACTACAGGCAATGCTGGCAGCGCGCTGTCGTCTGATTGACGATGGTGAGGGGGTCTGGGGGGAGAAAGGGCACTGGGATAAAAAATCAGTGCGACTTGCTTCAAGTTCATCCACTATTTCTTGGACAGGCTGAAATTCATCCTCTATCCACCACTTAGAGTTTTTTCCCTGTATTCTGATAAGATATGACGTGTAGAAAACGGTAATTGTGACAACACCCCCAGGGGTTCTATCTGAAATTTGTATAAGGGTATTATTCAAATCATCAGAGTAAGGGGGTTGGATGGGGGTGTCGACGGTTTTCTTGTTTTTGTTACGGTCTTCCCATGATGCTGATACTCCGGGAGTTGGATGGGCGATGTAGCGTTCGTGCAGAGCTAGTCTCCACGCGAAGACTCTGGAGGGGTCGGTCAGGAAGTGTTTTTGGATTGGATCATTGGTATCAGTGATCTCCTCCAGGGGTTCGAGTAGGGACTGGGCAGGGGTTTCGAGTGGGCACTGGAATTTGGCATAAAAGGAACGGGTTTTGGGGCGTGACATGGTTGAGGGATGGTGTCATCACTGAGCTGTCTTACTACTTTCGAGGTGGCATGATGATTACTGATCTGGTCTGGCCACTCTGCTAAGGCCGGCACGCCACGCACGCCTTGATAGCTCACGGCTGCTCTTTGACGCACACAGTCGAATAAATTTGTCTCTTACACGCGCACGCCAAAATCTGTGGAGTAGGCGTGAGCTAAAACACTCCAAAAATCCATTTCCCAATACTGCTTTCTGGACCCTTCCAGCTATAATGTACTTCTTCTACTAAAGCTGAACTGGTTCCATTCACCCTCCTCTGAACATGCATGAAAGGCACATAGCTACATAGGGACCATTTAGCATACTAAATACTAGGAACATTTAGTTCTTCATTCCCCAAGTATCACTCATCACCATCCCAGCCGGCAGGGACCGTGTCTGTGACCTCAGGTTATCTCGCCTGTCAAGGTTTATAAACATATCCCAACTCTGACACTGGTTTCTGGAAAAGCGGCTGGAGCAAAGGCCAGACCCAGGGGGAGTAAGCCGATACTAATGAGATAACGCAGCTGGTTACTTACGGCCGGCACACCAGGCTGGTGCCAAGCGAAACAGAAGTAAAGAGTCCATTGTCCCACGGCTCGAAGTATCCAACAGAAACAATGATGAAGAAATGAAAGGTTAATAACTCTCGAAATATGAAAGTCACACAAATGAAAAACCACAGTCCAGTAGAAGTTACTACCACAAGTCACTGGGGCAAAGAGAGAAAGAGAGAGAGAGAGAGAGAGAGAGAGAGAGAGAGAGAGAGAGAGAGAGAGAGAGAGAGAGAGAGAGAGAGAGAGATGATGATGATGATGATGATGATGATGATGATGATGATGATGATGATGATGATGATGATGATGATGATGATGAATTTTTTATTGCAGGATAACACTATTAGGCAACTCAATGCCTGTATACAATACAAAACACAACAGAAAAACAAATGCACCAAACAAAGAAAAAAAAAATACAGGAAAAAAATATCGAACACAATAGTTGACATATTAAAAAATATTGTAACTGTTGCCCATGCAAAAGCAAGGGAAATAAATTCGCGCATAGCATTAATCTTATACACATCTAAGACAGTGTCATAGAATCAGCAGCATCAATAGCTTATAGCCACACCGCCATTACAATTGACGTTCAGTTAGCAAATGTATGGAGAAAGAGAAAATGTTTAACATTTTTATTATTTTAGCAGTATTATGTTTATAAGCCGAATTGTGAAGTCACACTGGTTGGAGGTGAGTGTGAAAAGCACGTTTGAAAAGGGTTTATCTGAAAATGATTTGATGTTCAGAAGCAATGAGTGCCAGACAGAACTACCAGCAAATAGTAGGCTTGATTTGTAGATATGTATCCTTAGGCTGGGTAAACGAAGCAAGCCATTCCTCGTTTTTAAGCGATGATGCCTAAGGCTAAAGTTAAATAGCCTGCACAGATATTCGGGGGCTTGGTAATGAAATATTTTGTGTATGAGGACGCATACGTTAAATTTGAGTTGTTCTTTCAGTTGAAGTTGGCCAATGGCATTTATTTTTTCGTCTGTGGAAGTAGGGTTTGGAATATTTATTTTGACTGAAAGACGATACAGTCAGTTGATTGTTTTCATATGAAGCACGGTACCTGTTGTATGGTAGAGGGTGATGGTGATTACCTTGCGCGACTCAAGTTACAATTGAAGGAATGAGAGAGAGAGAGAGAGAGAGAGAGAGAGAGAGAGAGAGAGAGAGAGAGAGAGAGAGAGAGAGAGAGAGAGAGAGAGAGAGAGAGAGAGAGAGAGAGAGAGAGAGAGCATTGCGTCAATTCATGTATAACACCAAAGACATTATAACACAAATCACTCGCCCTGAGAGCGCGAGGACGCTTTTTGAGAGTTATCTCTCTTATATACTTGTTAAATCATAGCTGACCGAACAAAGCAAAGGGAAGACTTGCAGCGCAATTTCTTGTTTGAACGCCCTCTGCAAGCGAAGTTGTATCGGCATATATCATTATTCCGCTTTCCCAAGAAAGAAACAAGGTAAGCTGATTATTCTGCGTTCTTATCTTTGTATAAATTTACGACCGTAAAATCCATGGCATAGAGGATGTCTCTCTTGAAAATGTTCGATTCTGAATTAGAGTTGCCAGTGCGATACTCAGGCATAGGTCCCTCGTGTGACGAAGTTGTATGGGTGAAATGTGAAAAGGACAGCCATTAGAAATAATGATATGTATCTTTGGGTTTCAATCTGGGAGTGGAAAACTGATCCAAATGCAAATAGACCCTAGCCGGCTCTCCACGCCGTGAATTCCGAGAAATGTTGAGAGTGGAAAAGTGGTTTAACGACCATTTAGATCCAAAGTAATATTCATGTGACCTGTTCCACTGACACTGATATTTGTGCCAAATTTCACTGCATGACACCTTCAATACCAAGAGTGTTAAAGTAACATAAAACAAAGTAAAAGTTCATCTATCTCAGCTGCTGCATAAACAGATAATAAACGTGACTTTGTCTGAAAGGATCGCATGTTCATCAAGTTTCGGCTAAACCACACATTGAAAGACAGCAGTGCATCCTTTTCAGACAAGTCTCTTAAAAGAAATCGAAAGATTATGAAACTGAGCTATGTTTAACCACAAACATTGATTGACAGTCATTGAAGCCTTGGAAAACAAAAGTAGCCAGTCATGTTGAATTGTCTTTCTTCGTGCATGAACACATAGATATTCATGTGACCTGTTCCACTGAAACTGATATTTGTGCCACATTTTACTTCATGACTCCTTCAATACAAATACTAAGAGTACTACAGTAACATAATACGAAGTGCACTTATATGTTTCATGTAAAAATCCCGAATCAGTTCTTATTCATATTTTTAGATGTATATTGCTCCTCAAACATATAGTTCATGACTGCGTGTGTGGTGGGGATGGGGTGTGTGTGTGTATGTGTGTGTGGGAGGGGTGGGGGAGTTGGAGAACATCATTCTGATTGGTGATCACATGTTTATCTGTGTTTACCTGGTAATCACGTTTAAGACTTCGTGGGCATGTGACTGATGGTATTGTCTCTTGTATATCTTTATGATAATTCAGCCTCATGCGTATATTCAAGTTCACCTACTATTTCGCGTCTAATGTATAATTGTGTCATAAATTTACATGCGTTGGGTGGAGAGATGATATAATATCTGATTAATCTCCTTGTGCATACACAGCCAGGTACTGCTTACAGTTCCTAAGGGGTTGTATGCATAAGAGGGTTAACGTGGCCTGTGTATAATCACTGTTTGGTTTTCTTGATCGATTGGTAGCAACACCGACTGCAAGTTATGTATTAATAAACTGATCTTCTAGTGAGATTGTTAAAGACAACTGATGTTTGCTGTCTATTATTTTTTTTTTTTTATTTAGTCCTGTGCTGGTGGTTTGTTTGTTTGTGTGTGTGTATGTGTGTTAGTTTGCGTGCACGTGTGTGTGTGTGTGTGTGTGTGTGTGTGTGTGTGTGTGTGTGTGTGTGTGTGTGTTAGACATCAACGCACACTTACGGCAACAATGAAATGCCTGATTTATTTATTTATTGTTCTATTACACGCCGTGAGATGGCCTTTGTTGCCTGCTCGGCGTTAAACCCACATAACTAACGAACTAACTTACACTTTCTGTCACGACACGCCTGACGGAGTCAGGGCGCCGTGGACAATATGAGTGCAGACACTCGAGAAAACCCACCCACTCTAAATAAATAACACAACGCCAGCGATAAACAACAAACAAATCCTTTATTACTTACTCTTACCCTAACTCCCACCCCAACCCACTAACGCCCCACACACTCACACACATGCACTCATAACGTATTAACACATAAAAAAGGTTAACATATAAAAAATGACTAACAAGTGAAAATGACTAACAGGTGAATATGACTAACAGGTGAATATGACTAACAGGTGAATATGACTAACAGGTGATAATGACTAACAGGTGAATATGACTAACAGGTGATAATGACTAATATGGCCAACGGCTATACAAGGCGGGTAACTTTGTCTCTGTACAGTGTCCTCTGTCCCACACTAGACAGGGTGGCTCATAACGTACGAGTACTACCCCTGCACCACAGAGCACCGTAGCCGCGCTTGCCCACGCACGCCTGTGACCGACGCTCAGAACGTAGAATCAGCCTGCTGTAGCCCAACGTACTTGTCCAACAGGACCGGCTAGCGAAGGCGTTCCGACTCCCGATGATGCGTCACCGTTGGTTGTGGATGATGAGATCGAAGAACGAAGTCTTCGAAGCCAATCTTCGAAGCCAATCTTCGAAGCCAATCTTCGAAGCCAGTGCACTGGAAAAGGGCGCATTGTCAGTCAAAGTGCCAACACAGTTAATTCTGGCCTATTTGACACGCACCTACTCACAAACCACGTGAGTTGTGTCTCGTCTCACCCTAATACCCGCTTGGCCATATTAAATATACAATCATGGATAAAAAGGATTCCTATGTACATTCAACATTCACCAGGTCTGCACTATTCCATTACACTAGCATTAAGCTAGCACAACCACTTTTGTATAATAACATTGCCACTGCTAAAACCAACATTATCAAAATATCCACATGTACATACAACGATATGAAATAATCACCAGCAACCACCCCACGTGACAATCTTATTACATTACATCTAGGACCTAATACAAATATATATTTGAAAGGATACCCACTTTAATTCATTTTACAACATGGCCCTTTAAATATACTGATACTCGGCGACAGCCGAACATAAACAACTAAATCCGACACCCACCACATTACAACCCAACCTAAAAAACATGGTTAAAGCCTCGATTAAAACATCACTAAAAAACTAGACGAACATACCCTTCCGCACCTATATACACATTCACACACCCGAGAGCACAGCAGCTAACTGAGGAAAATGGCATGAGTAAATACCTGTCACTGGTGAGTCCTCCGGCAGGACGAGACAAAACAAGGACGAAGACGAACCGGAGGGGTCTTCTGGTGAGCAGCAGCCGTGGTCACAAGTCTCTCGGGACACCCACACCCAGGAACACTGGCCGTGGTCTTGCAGGGGGGGTAAAACAACCCTCACACAGCTTGTCAAGGGCTCCAAACGAGGCCGCACCCTGACCCAGACTCTCACTTCGCTGGCTAACTCCGCTGACTGACTGTAATATCCTACTGCTACCTCGCAGGTTAACTTTACTTCTGAACACTGTTCGGTTAAAGCTACTTGACTAAAGCGTGCAACCGCTGTACTCGCTCACTGCTAAGCTTGCTGCACGGGCTTTACGATTACGCTCACACTACATTTATTAACTTCCCTAAACTAAGGCTATTTACAGAATTCGGCGATCTACATTTATTAACAAAAAAACGACTTGGCGAAAAAAATAAAACAACATGTCACATCCGTTACGTGACACTTTCCATGGTAATTACCACTTTCTCCCCAAAAATTATTTCGACTAAGCTAGAACAAAAATCTTAGAATCAAAGCTCATATGATTCAAAAACAGTTTGTACAAAAGGAACATGGATATGCCTAGTTACCCTTCAAAAAACCTCGCGTCAGAGCACGAGTCCATTACCATAAAGTGATAGACGTACGGTCACAACAAGTTTACACAAAGGGACGCAAACCATATCGTGACCTCGCTTTTCTCAGTAAGTCTAATGAAGGAGTAATCTGTCTTTTAATGTATTGTCTTTGATGACACTGACGTGTCTGGTGCTTTGCGTCAATTCCGAAACAGTGTACAACGCGGACATGTCTGGTGCTTTTCGACAAATTAGGAACATTGTGTAACACTGACGTGTTTGACGCCTTTTCGTCACCGTCAATGTCTGATCCTTCTTTAGAAGTCGATAATTCTCACTTATAATATTTTTTCTCTAATGAATTAAAAGTGAAAAAGGTACAAAGCTGGCTAACGAAAGCATCTAAGGTCTATCTCCAAGCTAGCTATACTCAAAATTCCAAGTGAACAGAACGAAAATTACGAACTCAAATGAATGCAGATCAACCGACTTTATATAAACGGCAATTTTTCTCTTTCACAGTCGCCAAATTTAAATATGCTCGGAGGCTCTCTGAAATACATCTTTATCAAAGCATTTCATACGGTTTCAGGCAATGCGCGTTTGAACAGGTATTTTCCAAGTGTTTATTTTAAAACAGGGTGTCGAGAGCACACTGGTAAAAGTACCGAGAGTAATAAAATGTTCACCTTTTGACGTATTGGCGTCATGTAATGTTCTAAGCATGCAAAGTTGAAGGAATACGTTTGTTGGACAGTACAGGATTTTGCGTGGTGTGTATTCGTGAGGGGCAGAGAGGGGAAAGGGAAGGGGGAGCAAATGGCTACATGAGTTGACAAAAGGAAAGAGTACGACTTTATCTTTTTTTGTCTACCGTTTTGAAAATACGGCAGACTTTAAAATGGGGCTGGTCGGAGCGCATTCCGGAGCATGCACATGACGTGTTTGGCGTGCGCGGCAGACAATTCTGGCAAAGAAGTAACAAGATAAACATGACGTCACGTCTAGCTACGCAAACCTTGCTAGAGAACGTCTTTTTAGCGCCATAGCGCCGTGTGTGTGTGTGTGTGTGTGTGTGTGTGTGTGTGTGTGTGTGTGTGTGTGTGTGTGTGTGTGTGTGTGTGTGTGTATGTGTGTGTGTCTCTGTGTGTGTACACGAAATAGCTCAAATGGGTGACTGTCTTTACCATCCTTATGGACAATGGGTGTGTGTAAAATTCTGGGTGCCCAAGTCAGACACCCATTTTTTTCTGAGGGTTGTTCTTGCATTGTCTTGCGGTAAAGATTCATAAAAAATACAAAAATCAGTTTTTCTCATTTTGGCGTTAACACATGCACTGTTGTGCTTAAAAGACACGCCTCCAGTGTGTTTGAACTTTTCCCAGATGTGTACTCAAATGGGCGTGTGTATGACATCACCCTTCTGAGCTATAAATAGCATAATAGCTGATATGGGTCAACTACATCTGTGAGCCGAAGTGAAACGGAGAGATACGAAAGGTAGTGGGGCGGGGGGGGGGGGATTATTGTATTTGTGTGAGGGAGGAATATGTGTTTATGTTGCTGCAAAATGAAGTTTGTTATTTGAGGGTGTGGTTGTTTTGTAAAAAAAAAAAAAAAAAAAAAAAAAAAAAAGGGCGTTATGCTTCCGGGGTGATGTTGTCGGAGGTCATGTCTAGCGACAAATTTCATATGTATTCTCGTGCGCCGGTTGCTATGAAGTGAAGTGATTGTATGAGTGCGCATTGTAAGAGAGGACGTATAGACTTTGGGTGAAGCTGATGTTGTCTTTTGTCCTGTCCGACCTTTTGGTTCAACCTGTTGCTTTATTTTGTAGGTTTGTCGATGTTATCAATGCCGCATCTCTTTTTGGATTGTATGCACAAATTGATTAAATGCAAATGACGTCACAGAGTCAGCATCGTTACAAGCGTCGTCTGCTGCAGTCAGTCGTTTAGTGCAGTTAAAAGAGTGCAGGCTTGGATGGGCCATTTTCGGATGTAATAGTAAAGTATTATTTGTGTGAATGCTGTCCGTTCGAAGGAAGGTTGATTGATTGTACATTGCTTAACGTCCCGACAGGAACAAGACTTTCTCAGGACGTGCCTGCACTGCTAGTGACAAAAACTAAACAGAATATTGAATGTATGTCGTCAGCCGGTCCAATAGGTTAAATAAAACCTACGACATGGGGCCTAAATAAAGCTAAGACCATTTAGCAACACACATCCAATATCAAGAGCCACAGGCAGCGCAGACAGTAGGGAGAGTTTAAAAAAGGAAAATGCAGGTGAATGGACCAAGGGTAGACAGAAACACACGCCCCCGGAATATAGAGAAAAACCCACCCTTACCTGTGGGGCTGACCAGGGTGACTGTAACGAACGCCTTTGGGGCAGGTTTCGGTCGGACGATGGTGTGACGTCATTAGCAGTTGGACCGAATGTACACATGCGAATAATGTAGAGATAAGCAATGTTCACGAGCGGTAATGTACAGATAAGTAATTTTCACGTGCGGTAATGTAGGTGAGCGATGTCACGTGTCACGTGTGGGAGTGACGGTGTGGGATCGGGAATGATTGCAAGTTAGAGATGCTACACCAGTCAAGCCGAGCGGTCGTTTTTGCTAGGGCTCTGAGGAAGAATTCTGGCTAGAGAATTCGATAGCTGTATATTGAATACAGGTATTTATTCTTTTAGTACCGGTATTTATAATGACCTGTAACGCTATTCAGATGAAAAAGAAAGTATTGTTTTATGAATTATTATTAGAGTGCAGAAGAGCCATGTTTGAAGGAAATGCGATGGCTCGTGTCAATACTTGTTTAGTCATGTAATTATGTGATATAGTTTATAACTAGGATGTCATGTTGTATTCATTCATATGCGAAGATGTGGGACTGAAATAGGAATAGAATTCAGTATATATTTAGGTATACCTAATGTTGAAATGTGCAGTAATATGTTACGAATTGGAGGTGAGCTGTGATTGTAATATTTGGCTCATAATCCATTGGGTGTAGGTACGTAAAATGTGTGTAAAGTGTTAAAGTGGCTATAGGAATTGTGTGCACAGTGTTAAAGTGGCTATAGGAATTGTCATAAGAATTATGACAATAGTGATTGTAGTATGGTGGCATAAAGAAGACATTTTTCAGAGGAAATGATCTAGAGCGCTCTGAAGAATAATAATGTGTCGAAGACACATTCAGACTTTTGGGTATGAGAGCGAACATTTATGAGTGTATAAATGTTGTGTACAGCGGGACCGGTACGGAGCGGAAACCCCTAGTGTAGGGCCGATGAAGCTGTCCTGAAGGCATCACGTACGTGACCAGGTGCGGACATCAAGCCTTCGTCTCTCCTTCGTCCTACCATCACTGGTGCTACGAGCAGCAACGGTAGCGAAGTAAGCCACAGATTCGTGCTACAGGACCACATGCAGTGTTCCGTCAGTGTAGCTATTGTCGCCTAGCGCCGTTAATTTCACGCCTAGGAATGTTCTAAATCTGTGAGTAATCATTGAATAGTAATATTCAGTTCGGGAATCTCCGTCAAGTCGTCAATGTGATATTGACTGTGTCGACACTAGTATAAAGAGGAGTCGAGTGACGTCTCTCGAGAGAGACAACGACCTCTACGGTAGCGAGTGAATGTGTGAGCGCTGAAGTTGTGAATAACCTATATGCCACTTGTTAGTTATTTGTGCAGATTGGTTTATATGATGTGAATTGTTATCTGTGTAGATTGGTTTATATGATGTGAATTGTGTGGTTTAATGTATGTTATGAGTGCATGTTAATAGTTAAACAGAGGGCAAAGAGATATAATTGTGTGGCCTTTGTCCTTCGTTTGTAAGCGCGTGTGTGGTGGATGAAAGAGTCTAGTAAAGAGATAGAACACCCACCTTTATACAGATTGGCAGAAAGCCCACGCACACACTCATTCCATAAATGTTTATATATGTAACAATTTAATTTAGTAGTACACTAAAAACACCGTCGTTACATTTGGTGACCCTAGACTTTCTCTGTGTTAACATTAGGTCATACATATTCATATTTCTTGCGGGCACCACTAGTTATAGATTTATATCGGTAGACTAGTGGGCTTATTCTTTTCAAATTTTGTTATAGTGTATGACTGGGATGTGGTGTTTTGTGTGATATTTGCCATCTCCAGTTTAACGGCTGTGTCTGTGTACAGTTTCTGGGCACTAAGGATTTAGCTCTTTTTCTGTCTTGGGGGTTCCTATTCTCTTCTTCGGCTCTATTCTTCTGTTAGGGAATTGTATTTGTTTTACTAGTTCTTTGCTGTTGTAGGGTCCTATCCTTTTATGCGTGTGTCTGGGGGTATGTTCTCTTTGCCCTAATTTTAAGTAGATTATCGTGTTGGGATTTCAGCCTCATTTGATTTAATTTATTTTGTTTATTGTTTGATTTGTATTGATTTTGATCTAGTTTTTTTTGTATTTATGTATGTGGTCATAATTGGTTATTTTTGTTAAATTGTTTCCTTTGATTTGGTTTAGTTGTCAATAGATTGTTTCCCTTGGTTCATTTTGGTTTGATGAGACTTTGATAATTTGATTGGGTTTATTTCCCTTTCGCCGTACATTTGGTATTTAGTATTAGCGATTATAGTCTTTGAGGTGTTTGACATAAATTTCATTTTATTTTTCTTTGAATATACAGTTGGATTAAAACTTTGAACTTAGTAACATTTTCGCTGTACATTTCTTGTGCTTCTAACGACTAAAGTTGACGTTCTTCAGAATATATTGAGTTAGTGTGTTATATTTGGTATAAAATTGGTCACTGCGTTACTTATAGACATTGATATTACTTATAAACTATTTCGATATTGAGTTAATACAATACATACTTTGCTTTGTATACTTGTAAGACTTTACTGTTTTCATTGTAACTCAGACTGTGCATTGTCCTGTAAATTTACTTTTGGAGAAACTTCATTGTTTCATAAGGTTGATAGAACAATTTATTGTGATTCATTGCATTTTGCCATTTCGTTGTTGACACTTTAGTACTTTATTGATTTCCTGTTTAGACGTTTTGATTTTTTTTTTTTTTTTTAGTAAGTTTTCTTTTTGAAAAACATTGCACTTAGCCATGTCTGACGATTATGATAAGTTGTTCCAATCTTTTATTGCTCAAGCTACAACTTTGGGTATCCCTGAAAAGGAACGTGGAAAATATGTACAGGATTGTTTTGATCGTCTTGAGAGACAAAGATTGAGGGATGAAAAGAAATTGGAAAAAGAAGCAGAAGTTGAGCTAGCTAAACGACAAGCAGAAGTTGAGCTAGCTAAACGACAAGCAGAAGTTGAGCTCGCAAATAAACAAGCAGATGTTCAGTTAGCGTTAGCAAATAAACAAGCAGAAGTTGAGCTAGCGAATAAACAGGCAGATGTTCAGTTAGAACTGGAAAGAGAGAAAACAAAACAAATGGAACTTGAGTTACGTTCTGAACGTTACTTGAGGAACAAGATGCTGGTCATGGAAACAGAGGTAGGGATAGTTCTTCTTTTGGTGCTAGACCTGTTTACCCCAAGTTGCCTATTTTCAAAGAAAGACAAGATGATATCGATTCATACCTTTTTCGTTTTGAGACTCATGCTACAGCCCTTGGCTGGGATCAAGGCAAATGGGTTACCTTTCTTTCCGCTTTGTTAGAAGGTAACGCATTGAACTTGTACCACAGTCTTACTGCTCATGGTCCTGTAGATTATCAGACATTGAAGGACAATTTACTTAAGAAGTTCCAGTGTACTGCAGAAGGTTTTCGCAAGAAGTTCCGTGAAATCCGACCAGACTCGAACGAACCTTTCCAAACTTTTGGTATTGAGCTAAACAGATTGTTTGATCGATGGATAGCTTTGTCCGGTGTTCCTAGAGACATGCAGGGAATTATGAATCTTGTGTTAGGTGAGCAGTTTCTAGAATGTGTGTCACAGGATCTTGCTACTTTCATTCGCGAGCGTGGACTTGTCACATTAGATGATATGGTTAAAACCGCTGAAAGTTATCGTCTTGCTCGTCCCGGAAAGAACTTGGCACGCAGATCGGCTGCTACGGTTTTCGGCTCAGTAGGATCAGTTGATTTAGCTGAAGAGTCACAAGCTGTTGCTGGCTCTGCAGATTCTCGCGGTGGTTACTCCAACTATCGAGGTCGCGGCTATTGGAGAAATCGTGGTGGTTTTCGACAGACCGACCAAACACCCTCGGTTTCGAACCAAAAGGTCGAGGGTCGTTTTGATCAAACTCGAGGATCTTTGAGACGTGGACGTGGAGGTGGTTCGTTTTACGCCAATTTAGATAATTGCCCTCTTTGTGATGGTAAAGGTCATGGTCCCAGGCAGTGTCCTCTTCGCAACAGTCCAAACCCTTGCTCTGTTTGCAACATTGGTGGTCATACTCGAAAAACTTGTCCCTTTGTTGTGAAAAAAAACATAGCTTCAGATGATAAGAGTAACTCGAGCTCAGGTTGTGCAGTTGTCCCTGTAGACTCGGAAGTTGTTTGCTCTATTTTTGATCAGTCAGCTGGTCACTTGCATTTAGAAGTTGGTTCTGTCAATTCTACTGCTTGCTCAGTTCTGCGAGACACAGGTGCTACCATTTGTGGTGTTCGAAAACGTTTGGTTTCTGATGAACAGTATGTACCAGGTACTGTCCGTTGTAAAACTTTTGGTGGCGAGATCAACATTTACCAGCAGGCTAAAGTTGTTGTTTCTTGTCCATATTTTGCTGGAGAGTTGGTTTGTTGTGTTCTTGAGGATCCAGTTGCTGACTTGATTGTGGGTAATATTCCAGGTTTGGTTGTCCAGCAGACCCAAGATACCAAAGTTGCTGCTGCTGCTGATGTGATCCCTGTTGCTGCTGTCACTACCCGTGCTCAGGCTAGAAAACAAGGTCTCCCGCACAAACCTCTTGTCACTGTGTGCGATGATTTGGAGGTCACTCGTGCTGAACTCATTCAGTTGCAGAAAGGTGATGCTACTCTGCAAGGTTGTTTCCATTTAGCTGCCTCAGGTGAAGAAAAGGTTGTTGGTTCTGCTACTTATTCTTTCTATTTTCAAGATGATATTTTGTACAGGAGGTATCGGAAATCAAAGGATATTTTGCATCAGGTTGTTGTTCCCGAGAAACTTCGTGCTTCAGTCATGACTGCTGCGCATGATCAACTTTTGGCTGGTCATTGTGGAGTTCGTAGAACTCTGACTCGGATTTTGTCCCAATTCTTTTGGCCTGGTGTTTCTGCTGATGTGAGTACTTATGTTCACACTTGCGACATTTGCCAGAAAACTATTTCGAAAGGGAGAGTTTCCCCTGTTCCTTTGGCGACTATGCCTCTTATCTCGACTCCGTTCGAGAGGGTCGCTATTGATCTCGTTGGGCCTTTGTCTCCTCCCTCTGTTGAAGGTCATAGATATATTCTGACTTTGATTGACTTAGCTACTAGGTATCCGGAGGCTGTTCCTATGAAGGATATTTCTTCTGTTGCAGTTGCTGAAGCTTTGATGAGTATTTTTTCAAGGTTAGGCTTTCCCAAGGAAATTCTGTCGGATCAAGGTTCTCAGTTTAACTCCGATTTGATGAAACAGTTTCATGCTTTGTGTGGTACTCGAGCCATACGTACTTCTCCCTACCATCCTCAAGCAAATGGTACTGTTGAAAGTTTTCATGGCACTTTGAAGTCTATGCTTCGGAAGGTTGTTCATTCTCAACCAACCGCTTGGCATCGGTATCTTCCTGCATTGCTTTTCGCATGTAGAGAATTGCCGTCAGAAAGTACAGGTTTCAGTCCTTTCGAACTGATGTTCGGCCGCAAACCAAGAGGTCCCATTTCTCTCATTGCTGATTTCTGGACCGAAGATCACAATTCTAGTGATACATCAGCAAAGCCATTGTACGCTTATCTCTTCGACTTGAAGAATATTATTTCTGAAAGGTGTGATATTGCTTCGCAAAACTCTACAGATACGTCTGTCAAGAACAAGACGTACTTTGACCGTCGTGCGAAGGCACGGACTTTTTCTGTTAACGATGAGGTTCTCGTTCTTCTTCCCACTGACTCTAACAAACTTCTTATGACATGGTCAGGTCCTTATTTTGTGCAGGAATGTCTTCATCCTGACTATAGGATTCTTGTGAAAGGCAAGCCGAAGATTTTCCATGCCAACATGCTCAAACGTTATCTTCGTCGTGTTGATGCTGCTGTTGGTGGTGTTGAGGAGTCTACTACACAATTGTCAACTGGTGTTTTAGTCGACTGGTCTTCCATTTCTCCTTTTTTGCTTCCAGATGTCGAGGTTGTGGAGCCTCGGTGTGATGTTCCTCATGTAGACGTTTCAGACTGGCATACTGTCCCATCAGTGGCTATTGGTGTTGTCCAAGATGATGAAGTTGGTGTTATCCCCACTATTCCTCTCATGTTGTCGTCTATCAATGACAAAGACATTTCCGATATCGATTTTAACATTGATCTCTCTGATTCTGATGGTCAGTCACTGTATGCAGTATTTGCAGATTTTCCTACGGTGTTGACATCGAGACCCGGTGCGTTCAACGGAAATCTTTTCCTTGACGTCACTCTTACGACTGATGTTCCAGTTCGTCGACGGGCTTATGATCTACCTTTTTCTTCTAAGCAGATAGTTGTACGAGAGATTCAAACCATGCTTGACCTAGGTGTCATAGAGAAATCTAAATCTGCGTATTCATCACCCGTTGTCCTGGTTCAGAAAAAGGATGGTGCTTGTCGGTTTTGCATTGACTATAGAGCTCTCAACAAGATAACTGTTTTCGATGCTGAACCCATTCCCAATGTGGACGAGTTGTTCACAAGGCTAGCGAACAGTACGTTCTTCACACGTATTGATCTTTCTAAAGGTTACTGGCAGATTGTTGTCAACCCGGTGGATCGTCACAAGACGGCGTTCGCAACGCACATTGGTTTATATCAATGGATCAGGATGCCTTTTGGTCTGGTTTCTGCCCCAGCAGTGTTTGCTCGTATGATGCGAATGCTTGAACTTCCTGAGGCGTACTCAATGAATTTCTTCGATGATATTTTGAACCATAGTACTACTTTTCAAGATCATCTGGTGCACGTTAGAGATGTCCTAACCAAGTTGCTCCACTACAACTTGACTGCCAGTCCGGTTAAGATCTCGTCTGGTTACAGGAGTCTTGAGTTTCTTGGACATGTGGTGGGAGAAGGGATGTTGCGTCCAGAAAAGAAAAAGATCGAGAAAATTTTGGCTATCCCAACCCCAACCACCAGAAAGCAAGTCCGTTCGTTGTTGGGGCTATTGAGCTTTTATAGACGCTATGTCCCGGCATTCGCCACCATCACGGCTCCCATTACTGATCTCACAAAGGAGACGAAAGCACGCACGATTGCATGGACACCTGCTTGTGAGGAAGCGTTGATTAGGATCAGACACATTTTTTCCTCTGCGCCTGTTCTTCAGTTGCCTAGGCTTGATCAACCTTTCATTTTACGCACAGATGCTAGTTCTACTGGCTTGGGTGCTGTGCTGCTTCAGGAGTTGGGGGGAACTCTTCACCCCGTGTCATTTGCGAGCAGAAAATTGCTCGACAGAGAGACCCGCTACAGTACAATCGAAAGGGAGTGTTTAGCTATTGTTTGGGCCATTTCGAAATTTTCCAAATTTCTTTGGGGGGTTGATTTCATTCTCCAGACTGACCACAGACCGCTGACATACTTGCATACAAGTCGCTTTAAGAATTCTCGCATCATGCGTTGGTCCTTGTCCTTGCAAGAGTTTCGATTCAATCTCGAACCACTTCCAGGTACACAGAATGTGTTCGCAGATCTGTTGTCACGCGCTGATCGTGATCAGTCGGTTCCATAGGTCAAGGTTTCATAGTCGTTACTGTATTTTCACATTATCCTACGAACTTGTAAAAAAGACCCTCGGTCGGTTCTTTTTTTCGTTGAGAGGGGGGTAGTGTAACGAACGCCTTTGGGGCAGGTTTCGGTCGGACGATGGTGTGACGTCATTAGCAGTTGGACCGAATGTACACATGCGAATAATGTAGAGATAAGCAATGTTCACGAGCGGTAATGTACAGATAAGCAATTTTCACGTGCGGTAATGTAGGTGAGCGATGTCACGTGTCACGTGTGGGAGTGACGGTGTGGGATCGGGAATGATTGCAAGTTAGAGATGCTACACCAGTCGAGCCGAGCGGTCGTTTTTGCTAGGGCTCTGAGGAAGAATTCTGGCTAGAGAATTCGATAGCTGTATATTGAATACAGGTATTTATTCTTTTAGTACCGGTATTTATAATGACCTGTAACGCTATTCAGATGAAAAAGAAAGTATTGTTTTATGAATTATTATTAGAGTGCAGAAGAGCCATGTTTGAAGGAAATGCGATGGCTCGTGTCAATCACTTGTTTAGTCATGTAATTATGTGATATAGTTTATAACTAGGATGTCATGTTGTATTCATTCATATGCGAAGATGTGGGACTGAAATAGGAATAGAATTCAGTATATATTTAGGTATACCTAATGATGAAATGTGCAGTAATATGTTACGAATTGGAGGTGAGCTGTGATTGTAATATTTGGCTCATAATCCATTGGGTGTAGGTACGTAAAATGTGTGTAAAGTGTTAAAGTGGCTATAGGAATTGTGTGCACGGTGTTAAAGTGGCTATAGGAATTGTCATAAGAATTATGACAATAGTGATTGTAGTATGGTGGCATAAAGAAGACATTTTTCAGAGGAAATGATCTAGAGCGCTCTGAAGAATAATAATGTGTCGAAGACACATTCAGACTTTTGGGTATGAGAGCGAACATTTATGAGTGTATAAATGTTGTGTACAGCGGGACCGGTACGGAGCGGAAACCCCTGGTGTAGGGCCGATGAAGCTGTCCTGAAGGCATTACGTGACCAGGTGCGGACATCAAGCCTTCATCTCTCCTTCGTCCTACCATCACTGGTGCTACGAGCAGCAACGGTAGCGAAGTAAGCCACAGATTCGTGCTACAGGACCACATGCAGTGTTCCGTCAGTGTAGCTATTGTCGCCTAGCGCCGTTAATTTCACGCCTAGGAATGTTCTAAATCTGTGAGTAATCATTGAATAGTAATATTCAGTTCGGGAATCTCCGTCAAGTCGTCAATGTGATATTGACTGTGTCGACACTAGTATAAAGAGGAGTCGAGTGACGTCTCTCGAGAGAGACAACGACCTCTACGGTAGCGAGTGTATGTGCAAGCGCTGAAGTTGTGAATAACCTATATGCCACTTGTTAGTTATTTGTGCAGATTGGTTTATATGATGTGAATTGTTATCTGTGTAGATTGGTTTATATGATGTGAATTGTGTGGTTTAATGTATGTTATGAGTGCATGTTAATAGTTAAACAGAGGGCAAAGAGATATAATTGTGTGGCCTTTGTCCTTCGTTTGTAAGCGCGTGTGTGGTGGATGAAAGAGTCTAGTAAACAGAGATAGAATACCCACCTTTATACAGATTGGCAGAAAGCCCACGCACACACTCATTCCATAAATGTTTATATATGTAACAATTTAATTTAGTAGTACACTAAAAACACCGTCGTTACAGTGACCCTGGGAACTAAAAAGTAGCCAACCCCACCCAAGTCCCCCAGGGCAGACCCGGTTGGGGGTGTTTGAGGGAAGGACTGGAAAGTCGAGTGTTGAGGGCAGACCCGGTTGGGGGTGTTTGAGGGAAGGACTGGAAAGTCGAGTGTTGAGCGAAGAGAAAAGGCAAGGATGGGAAAAATATCCAGCACTATACGTTGGAATAAATGCATAACAGTTACGACACGTTTGTAAATTAAAACACTTGTAACCCCACCGGGGTCTGCCCTGGGGGACTTGGGTGGGGTTAACTACTTTTTATTTCCCAGGGGCACCCTGGTCAGCCCCACAGGGTGGGTTTTTCTCTCTATTCTGGGGCATGTGTCTCTGTCGGCCCTTTTTCCATTCACCTGTATTTGCCTTTTTAAAACTCTCCCTACTGTCTGCACTGCCTGTAGCTCTTGATATTGGATGTGTGTTGCTAAATGGTCTTAGCTTTATTTAGGCCCCATGTGTTAGGTTTATTTAATGTATTTGACCGGCTGGCGACATACATTCAATGTTCTGTTTAGTTGTTGTTGTTTTTTTCACAAGCAGTGCAGGCACGTCCTGAGAAAGCCTTGTTGCTGTCGGGACGTTAAGCAATGTACAATAAAACACTTTTAACATTAAGAAAAGTTGAGTTAAAAGAGGTTTTAAAACAGTTTTGATAAAACCTTTTGCCCGACACGCTTCCAAAAACATTTTCTTAGTTTTAAACCTTGTACCGCGCCATAAAAGCCGCGATTGCTTTTCAGTCTTAGCTGTCCTATAGTGTGGAATGTGGGACTTTGCCAACTGGATCCATCTGGTGCACTCCAAATGAGTATTTGTGAGTGGTTCGACGTGCAACTCAGTGCGCGCCTCTGAAATGACCTACTGATTCCACTGATAATGAAAATCTTTCATTCATAAGAGCGCATTGAGCAGCTCTATAAACCAAAAGTGATGACCCCCCTCCACCCACCCCCACCTCTCCCCCGCCCCCCCCCAACCCCCTCACAACCCCACCCAAACAATCATAATAATAAAATCAACCAAAGGTAGCTTTAGTGAGGTATTTTCACTGTAATGCCAGTTTTGTGTGAGACTGAGAGGCACCCACTTTTTGGGTAGAAACCCATTTTTCTCCATCCAGTAGCTCTGTTTCTAGAAAATGTCTATTTTATTTTAAGTTGTAGAGCTTAGTTATAAGGTGAGTTCTAAACATTCGCATCAACTCCAGAGCCCTAGAATAAATAGAAATATGGGAACCCATTTTCACATAAAATGGTAGGTAACCCACTCTGAGGGTTTTGTGTCCATGTGTGCATGTGTGTGTGTGTGTGTGTGTGTGTGTGCATGTGTGTGTGTGTGTGTGTGTGTGTGTGTGAGACTGCGACTAGAACCCGCGTTTGAGGACGGACAAGTTTGAAATTTTAGGATATTGTCCCTAAAAGAATTATCTGGAGACATTTTGCTCGATTGTTTTTTTTTTTTTTTATTAACATACTCATATCCAGAAAGTGGCAGTTTCACAAATAATAATAATGATAATAATAATAATAATAATAATGAGTATTTATATAGCGCTTAATCTTACTCAAAAGCTCTAAGCGCTTTACAATCTGTACACGAAAATAAAAATACAGTGACGTATGCACATAACAAACAAAGCACAATGCCCGAACGCACCACTTTTACAATAAACTAAACAATAATACATCCATAATAATTTATATTCTAATTAACATTCAGTCTAAACAAGGAGGATTGTAGAACTACAACTAAGGCATCAAACACTGGCAGTTTTTCAAAGTAAAGCTTGAAGAGGTGAATTTTCAACGACCTCTTGAAGTCCGAGACAGACTCACTGTTTCTGACCTCAAGAGGAAGTGTATTCCATAACACTGGGGCTTCATAAACAAAAGTGCGCTGACCAAATGTTTTAGTTTGGACGGAAGGTACACACAACTTCCGTTTATCAGAAGAGGAGCGGAGCTCACGAGAGAGTGTAGACACATGCAGCAAAGAGGACAAGTATTCTGGGCTGGTGCCTGAAAGGCAGTTAAAACAGATTGACATAACTGTGTATTGAATACGTGAGGACACAGGTAACCAGTGAAGGGACTTCAAGATGGATGTGACATGCTCAGTCTTACGGACTCTCACAACAAGACGGGCTGCATTGTTCTGAATTTTTTGGAGGCGATCAATGAGATACTGAAGGCAGCCACAAAGCAAAGAGTTACAATAATCTAGCTTGGACAGCACAAATGCACAAACTAGTGTTTTAGTGGCTTCCACGGTCAGCAGGTGACGAACTGAACTAATACGACGAAGTTCCAGATAAGCTGATCTACACACTGCACTGACATCCTGTGACATAGATAATACGCTGTCAAGTGTAACACCCAGGTTTCTCACACTCGCAGAAAAGCTGATACCGGCTGATCCACACTGGAGTCCGTAATTATTCTTATTTTTACTAGATATTTTGCATATAGCTAGATAAAAGATGCTTTTCTGTTCATCCTCTCTTTTGAACGCAGGAGAGTTCCTTCCGTTACGCTCAAAGGCAACGGAAAACCTCTTGCGTGTGTGTCTAAAATAACACAGATTGTGAAAAGAAGGGTAGAAGAGTCTTAAATGAGACATGACAGCATTGATAATCCGTTGTATCTGTGAGTGTTAGCAGTCAAAGCCTGCCATGGAGCAGATCGCTTTAACTCTTTGCGTCTTGCTAGCGGTTTTATACATACAGTAACTCATGGCCACTGGCGGTGAATGGGTTAACCCTTCCACCAGTGTCAGCTAGGCAGTAATACCAATGGCGCCCTCTGGGGGTTATACATTATACGCACGTAAACCAAACGGACCAAGGTTCATGTACACGGCCACCAGAGACCTGCCAACTGCAGCTGGTCCACGTTATGCAAAACCATTATATCTCACGTGTATGACCGATTTACATATATGTGACCTTTGTGACAAGGGCTGGCTTCTGCAGCAGCAAAATCCATGTTTTCTGAAAATGTAAGCATTTTTCACACATCTGTCAACCCTCATGACCCTTGACCCTTGTGGTGAGTCGACTAAATTAGTATGCATAGGAAGGTCTTATCATCAGCTATCTTTGTACCAAATTTGGTTAACAAATTTGCAAAAATTTGGGAATACCTACAATTTTATCAAAAATCAGCATTTTAAACACATTTTCCAGCCTCTTGTGACCCTTGACCTTTCCAAGGGGTTATCCAAATTTGAATGCATTCTTACCATCAGGTATCTCTGTACCAAATTTGGTTTTTAAGTTGAGAAAAAAATCTTTTGTCAAAATATGGCTATTTAGACCTATTTCCTGAGCTCTCGTGACCCTTGACCTTTCCGAGGGATCAACCAAATTAGTGTGCATAGAAAGGTCTTCCCATCAGGTATCCCTGTAGCAAGTTTAGGCTTAAAATTCTGAATAGTATTTGAGAAAAAAACATCTTTTGTCAAAATATGGCTATTTCAGACCTATTTCCTGAGCCCTTGTGACCCTTGACCTTTCTGAGGGGTTATTGTTACGATTGTGGTTGTGTTGTTTTGTGAGAGCATGCATGTGTTAATCGTAGGAAACGATCCGATATTTATTTGAGCTATCATGGTTACATATCACGTACCTTTTCAGTGAGATTCTCTATTGTTCGCGCAGATAGCGGAATTGGTTTTGTTATGATACGCTAAGTTTATAATAATAAATAAATAATTAAGGTATTTACAATGCGCTTATATTATAATAATTATAACTCTAAGCGCGCACTCACAACTCGCGCACGCATGCGTACGCTTTAGACAACGACTCACGTACCACAAATAGTGAAATACATTACGACAGTCTGCTTAGGGTGGGGAGTGTGGTGGTATAGTGCTAGAACTGTTGAAAGACGTGAGTTTTCAGGGCGGACTGAAGGAGGAGAGAGAGTGTTTCTGACGGAGAGAGAATGGGAGAGTGTTCCAGATGGATGGACCGTATACTGAGAAGGAGCGGGGGCCGAAAGTGCTGAGTTTGGTGCGGGGGATTTGGAGGCGGAGACGGTCGGAGGCGGAGCGGAGGGAGCGGGGAGGAGTGTAGGGGCAGGAGTGTAGGAGTGTAGGATTGTAGGGCAGCCTCCTACAGAGTACCCCTGCAGACGACAAAGTCATCATCCTTGGCGACTTCAACGCCAGAGTGGGCCAGGACTCTGAAGCCTGGAAAGGAGTCCTCGGCAAGCATGGCGTGGGGAACTGCAATGACAATGGCCGCCTACTGTTGGAGTTCTGTGCGGAGCAGCAAATGGTCATCACCAACACTACTTTTCAGCAAAAGGACAGTCGAAAGACCACCTGGATGCATCCTCGCTCCAAACACTGGCACCTTATCGACTATGTCCTAGTGCGTCAGAGGGACCGCAGTGACGTCCTCCTCACCAGAGTGATGCCCAGCGCAGAGTGCCACACTGACCACCGCCTTGTCCGCTGCAAACTCAGGCTCCACTTCAAGCCAAAACCCAAGAAATGGGGGCCCCCCAAGAAAAAGCTTGATGTTGCCAGCCTTCAGCGTGACGATGTGAAAGCTGCCTTTCAGACAGATTTACAGCGCAGGCTCAAAGACACAGCGGACCCAGTAGACTCCTCCCCTGAAACACTTTGGGAACAACTGAAAACTGCTATTGCAAAATCCTCTGCAGAAGTCTTGGGTTTCGCCAGAAAGAAGAACAAAGACTGGTTTGACGAAAACGATGTAGAGATCCAGGAACACCTAGCAAAAAAAAAGAGCCGCCCATCAGGCCCACCTAGCCCAGCCTTCCTGCCCTGTGAAGAAGTCTGCCTTCCGCCTCGTCTGCAGCAGTCTCCAGCACAAGCTCAGAGATCTCCAGAATGAGTGGTGGAACAGACTTGCACAGAGGACCCAGCTTTGTGCTGACAATGGTGACTACAGGGGCTTCTACGAAGCACTGAAAGCAGTGTATGGCCCCAGGCACCTGGTACAAAGTCCCCTGCGAAGCGCGAATGGCCAGGCACTCCTCACAGATAATACCTCCATCTTGAACCGCTGGTCGGAATACTTTCAGAGCCTCTTCAGCGCTGAGCGCACTGTTCAAGAAGCAGTCGTCCTACAAATCCCACACCTCCCAGTAAAGGTTGAATTGGACGAACCGCCCACCGCTGAAGAGACCCTCACAGCCATCCACCAGCTCAAGAGTGGCAAAGCAGCAGGCATTGATGGAATACCGCCAGAGATCTGGAAACATGGAGGCACAGCACTGCACAACAAGCTCGATAACCTCTTTCTCTGCTGCTGGGAGGAAGGAACACTACCAAAAGATCTCCGTGATGCAGTCGTTATCACCCTGTACAAGAACAAAGGCGAGAAGTCTGACTGTTCCAACTATCGGGGAATTACCCTGCTGTCCATTGCTGGGAAAATCCTTGCAAGGCTGCTCCTGAATCGGCTGGTACCTGTCATCGCTGAAGACCAACTCCCAGAGGGCCAGTGTGGCTTCAGAGCAAACAGGAGCACCACCGATATGGTCTTTGTGCTGAGACAGCTACAGGAGAAGTGCCGCGAGCAGAACAAAGGGCTGTACGTAACATTTGTCGACCTAACAAAAGCGTTCGACACTGTGAGCAGGCAAGGCATGTGGCAGATCCTGGAGCGACTTGGCTGTCCCCCAAAGTTCCTCAACATGATTGTCCAGCTACACGAGGACCAGCAAGGCCAGGTCAGACTCAACAATGACCTCTCGGAACCATTCCCTATTCTCAACGGCGTAAAGCAGGGCTGCGTGCTGGCACCGACCCTCTTCACCATCTTTTTTTAGCATGATGTTGAAGCAGGCCACAGTGGACCTCGATGATGACGATGCAGTGTACATCAGGTATCGTCTCGATGGCAGCCTGTTCAACCTCAGACGACTGCAGGCCCACACGAAAACCCTAGACCAACTGATTCGTGAGCTGCTTTTTGCTGATGATGCTGCCCTCGTTGCACACACAGAGAGAGCCCTGCAGCGCATCACGTCTTGCTTCGCAGATGCTGCCCAGCTCTTTGGACTCGAGGTCAGTCTGAAAAAGACAGAGGTCCTCCATCAGCCGGCACCCAAGACAGTGTATCGCCCTCCTCACATCACCATTGGCGAGTCTGAACTAAAGTCAGTGCACCAGTTTACTTACCTTGGCTGCATTATCACGTCGGACGCCAAGCTGGACAAGGAGCTTGACAAAAGGCTGGCAAAAGCGAACAGCGCTTTCGGGCGACTTTTCAAGCGGGTGTGGCACAATCAACAGCTGAAAACAGGCACCAAGATCAGCGTGTACAGAGATGTGGTCCTCACCACCCTGCTGTATGGTTCCGAGTCCTGGGCCCTCTACCGCAGCCAACTACGACTCCTCGAACGCTTCCACCAGCGCTGCCTGCGTACCATCCTGGGCATTCACTGGAGTGACTATGTCACCAACGTCGAGGTCCTTGAACAGGCTGAAACTGTGAGCATCGAGGCTTTGCTGCTGCGGACACAGCTCCGCTGGGCGGGGCATGTCTCCAGGATGGAGGATCATCGCCTACCAAAGATCACCCTGTTCGGCGAGCTTGCTACTGGACACCGTGACAGAGGGGCACCAAAGAAGAGATACAAAGACTGTCTCAAGAAGTCACTTAGTGCCTGCCAAATCGACCACCACCAGTGGTCTTCGCTTGCTGCGGACCGTGACAACTGGCGCTCCACCATTTACAAGGCAGCTGTCTCCTTTGAGGACTCTCACAGAGCTAGCCTTAAGGACAAGCGGCGCAGGAGATAAAACAGAGATGCCGCAGCTCAGAACCCTGGCCATACCTTCCCCTGCAGCCACTGCGGTCGAACCTGCCTGTCTCGGATTGGCCTCCGCAGCCACGAACAAGCCTGCAGACGTCGTGGGCAACTCCTATAAAATCTTCGTTCGCGAAGTCAAGCCAAGAAGATAAAAGATAGACATTGAAAGAGTTCCTTAACCAGCACTGTACCTCTAGAACCTTTAGAGTGATAATTAAATATTTTTGGAAAAAAAATCTTTTCACGTTTTGGGGATTAATTTCACAAATGATATGGGTTAATCTTAAAACAATTGAATCTTTTTTATGAAAAGAAACCAATCTTCTCATTAATAATCGCATGATTTTTCGTATACGGTATTTACATAAGCCTACAGTTTGTCTCGGCTGTCGGGTACGATTAGGTCAATTGTGACCTGTATGTCATAGGTGTGAACATCAGACAATTTTCTGCACCACTTTTTCGGAGTCATTTGTAAAACAGCTAACATAACTTTAATTTTTCTCTTACGAAAAAAAAACTACCTTCTCATTAATACCCGCATGATTTTTTTTTATAAACAGTGTTTGCATAAGCCTGCTATTTGTCCCGGCCCTGGGGTAGAATTAGATCAAACTGTGACCTGTAAGCTGCTCTAGGCATGAAAATCAGCAAGACAATTGCAAAGTTGATCCTTTCATACGTCAGATGTTAGTACTGCGATGAGCGACATATAACATCGAGCCGTCACTATGAACAATGCGCCATTGGACTAATGATGCCATGACGTGAAGCTTGAAGTGACGTCATTTCGCTGCTCGTGCTATTATTCTTCTTCAGAATAGTAAGTCAATGACGTTGTCAGTGCCACAACCGACAATAGCTCCGGGGGACACTGCCAACACGTGATAATGCTGCCACGTGGTAGGTGGGCACACGTCCTGATACATAAAAGCTAATTTGCTTTTGAAACCATGTCTCTAAACACAAAGCTGTATCACTCCGAACATCTACACTTCCACTCGCCACTCGTTTGAAGCAAACAGTCTTATTCTTTTCAAATATGTCAAATACAAAGACCAAGAACAAATATGGTTGCCATGACCTTCACCTCAGAAATAGCAACTTGATTCTTGTCTGTGACACTTCCTTTAATATACTGACTCTTCTTAGCTAAAGTTTGAGGCAAATCAGTTCGACGGCTTAACAGATATTGGAGGGGCACATACATACTACGTGAAAGTATATATTGCGGCCGCGGCCATGACCTTCAACCGTGATGGTTTGCGTACAATACTTTGTTGTATTATTATCTATCAACATACAGCATTTGAAACGAATCATTTGAGCAGTTTCTGCGAACTTACATAAAAAGGAGAAAAAAGCAAATCTGTCCACTGTGACCTTGACCTTAGCGATAGCGACTTTATCTGTTCAACTGACACACTAGTTGACCAAAGACTATCGTCAGTTACAGTTTTGGTTGTATCAATCTCATGGTTTCAGAAAAGATTTTGCATTGGCAAGAAAAAAACAGAAAGAATATGTAATCCCAAACACTCAGACACATTAAATCCCATAGAGTAGAGTAGATACTGTTTATTGCCATTTGCCTTAAGAACATAAAGCATAGGAATGTGTGTTGATGTCGTTACAATTACAACCATCACAGTCAACAATAAAAATAATTAATACTCTTTCACACAAATCCAACCCTCTATACACACTGTCAAAACTTTAAAACTAAACAACTAATCTCACAAACCAATACGTACCCATTCACACATCCACGCATATTAATCTAAGAAGTCTAACTTAATTAAAGGTATATCGTTTAAAATGAAAACAGAATATCAGAGAGTAAATATGTCACTAATTTAGTAATCAGTCGGGTGTCAAACTGATTAATATATATCATAAGACTAGGCTAATACTGATATACACTGTTCTCTCAACCATCGGCGGCGCGCCCTGCCGGGGGAAGAGACTTGTGGAGTCAACTCGACCAAAAGCACCACCAATAGCCAAAGGGATAGCACAAGGGAAGGGCGAGGCGCTCTGTAGGCCGGTCACACAATTCCATACACATACGCACACTCAATCAGTCATTCACGCAAACATCAGTCCTCGGCAATGAAACTCTATGATCGGGCCACAGAGCACATCATCGCACGCTTATAACACTGAAAGGACTCGGACAGCACTAGGATTTATTTTTTAAAAAATGTTCCTAAAACGGTTTGTCCGTGCTTTGAGAGCAGAGTAGCGGCGACCAGACGGAAGCAGATTAAAGAGACAGTTAGCCGGGTGTAGTGTCGCGTGCAATAAGCCCTGCACGTCTAAGCAGCCGCTGTTGGTATACACTGTCAACACGGTTCAGTCTGTGTTTATTCCGTGCAGACGCACTGCCATACCAGACCGCCATCGAGAATGTCAACACAAGTGCTCCATGCCAGTTCTGCTCACACCAATAGCCCTCAGCTTTCTAAAAAAAAAATAAAGGCGCTGCTGTGCTTTCTTTACAATGTTCCCTGTGTTTTGTTCCCATTTAAGATCATCGGAGATGGTGGTCCCCGAAATTTAAAATGCTGAACAGTTTCTACGGTTTAATCGTGAACCACGAGAGGGGGGGGGGGGGAGGGGATGACAGTTTTGTTGCGTCTAAAGTCCACTATGAGTTCTTTTGTCTTACCGACATTGAACCCCACCCGGGTCTGCCCTGGGGGACTTGGGTGGGGTTAGGTATTTTTTAGTTCCCAGGGTCACCCTGGTCAGCCCCACAGGGTGGGTTTTTCTCTCTATTCTGGGGCATGTGTTTCTGTCTACCCGAGGTCCATTCACCTGTATTTGCCTTTTTTAAACTCTCCCTACTGTCTGCACTGCCTGTAGCTCTTGATATTGGATGTGTGTTGCTAAATGGTCTTAGCTTTATTTAGGCCCCATGTGTTAGGTTTATTTAATGTGTTTGACCGGCTGGCGACATACATTCAATGTTCTGTTTAGTTGGTTGTTTTTTTTTTTTTTTTCACAAGCAGTGCAGGCACGTCCTGAGAAAGCCTTGTTGCTGTCGGGACGTTAAGCAATGTACAATCAATCAATCAATTACCGACATTGAGTTCCAGATTGTTCTGGTCACTCCACTGCACAAGCTGATCGACCTGCTCCCGGTACTGGGATTCATCACAGTTTTTTTTTTTTTATCATTCCCTCCACTGTGCTATCGTCATCAAACTTAAACATTTGCGTGCCCTCCCGACTTGCTCTACAGTCGTAAGTGAAGAGTGAGTACAGCAAAGGGGAAAAAACGCACCCCTGAGGGGTGCCCGTGGACAGAGAAATACAGGAAGACACACGGTCACCCACTTTAACGACCTTCGAACGATCCAGGAGAAAGTCGAGCAGCCATAAGCAAATGGACTGTAGAAAAGAACCAATCTGTTGTAGTTTAATTTATTAAAAAAAAACTTGGAAGGGACAATGGTGTTAAGGCACTCCTATAATCTACGAAGAGAATGCGTGCGTATGTGTTAGGTTGCTCTAGGTGCTGAAGAACATGAAATAGAGCCAAAGAGACAGCGTCCTCTACGGATCTGTTCCTTCTATAGGCAAACTAATATGGGTCGAAACACGGGTCAATAAGTGACTTCATGAAACACAGGACAAGTCGCTCAAGTGATTTCATGACAACACTGGTTAAAACCACTGGTCTGTAGTCGTTTAGACATGTCACTTTGGTTTTCTTTGGAACTGGAATTATTGTGGATCGTTTGAAGCAGTTTGACATTTTATGCTGACTGAGTGACATATTAAAGATGTCAGAAAACACACCAGCGAGCTGATCAGCACAGTGCTTCAATGCACAGGGCGACACATTGTCAAGTCCAGCGGCCTTTCTAATTTTCAGATGC
Organism: Semisulcospira habei; assembly: GCA_036245525.1. NCBI lineage: Eukaryota > Metazoa > Mollusca > Gastropoda > Semisulcospiridae > Semisulcospira > Semisulcospira habei. The sequence continues at coordinate 18,031,406 of BTPG01000007.1, read as the reverse complement.
TGAAAACCAACCTTGACGTCAGAGTCCTTAACAGTGAAGGCCGCGGAGCTGTCCTCACTGGTCGTTTCTCCAGGCTCGCCACGCATAGCGGGACGAGAGAGACAGCCGGCGCGGGCATTGTCATCACAGAAGCATGCACGGAGTCCACACTGGTTATGTCCCCCCGATCGCCCCGTGAAGCGAATGGAGGCAGACAACCAGCATGGGCACTGTCGTCAAAATCACTCATAGTGGGGGGGGGGGGGGGGGGCTGAGAATTGTCCACACTGGTTATGTCCCCCCCCCCCCCCCCAATCCTGATTAGTTACATATAAGCACAATGATTCAAAGAAACTGGAGCCTAATTTTTTAAACTGTGAATTAGGAAATCTAACAACTACATTTTCACAATATGGGGCAGTTCCAGTCGACACACATTTCAACAAAGATGAAGGCTTTCCATTGTGAAGATTATCAGTAGTGCTTAGTTCTTTCAAATGAACATTTAGCAATGTGTGTACTGACAAATGAACAGGGTATCTTCCAGTTATTCTTAATTTTTTTTGGTGATAGTAGACGACCATCTGATTGTGACCAATCTTCGTCTGGATGTGTTTTTTTTAACCTAAAAATCCAAGTAATAATAAAAGACTAATTGATAAAGAAAACTGACCACTTTTCGGAAAATCAATTGTAACAAGTAAATTAGCTGGGTTTAAAGTTGCTTTAATTTTAAATTCATTTTGAAGCCATTCAGCTAAAGTACAAAAGTCATAATATCCAGCTCGTAAAATATCACCCTTTTCTAAACCATCAAGAGTTCCACTTACAGAATAATTGTTATCATCTGTTACATTAAACCACTGTACTGTATAAAACATTTCATGGATAGCTACAGCCTTGCTACCATCACGATTATCAATCCCATTAGTTAACCACACTGGTTTGCTTGTGTCAAGATTTGTTAAGGTAATAAACATTTTTATTATCTCATAAAAAAAAGGATGGAATTTAAATCACCAACCATTACCACTACAAACGCATTTCAATTTAACGTGGATGCCAAATATAATGTCGCCCCTACTTATGAACAGAAAATAATTGAACTAAATCAACTCGACATAGCTTTGTCCAAAGGAGATTTATTTCAAGTGAAAGTGCCAAATCCGTATGATCATTACCTAAACCCTCCAATAACAGACGATGCTACTGCAAGAAAGTGGTCTTCAAGTCCACTACAGATGTTTCAAAACCAACTCAACTTTGCTATACTGTGTAGTACTACAGGATGCAGCATTTCTTTTACAGACCATTTGAATCACCCGAAAAAACTGATTAAGTCTGTCTATCGTTTCCACACATATTACCAGCTTAGAAGAATACTGTCAGAACTTCATACCCCACTGCCCACTGAATCTAGTTTTAGTCAGTTTAACAATCCTATGGATTTGAAAGCATTTGAACGGATTTGTAATGAATTTAACATCAGTACAAAGTATGACTTTACACAAAAACTTGATGATCACAATGGTATGGGTACATTGTATTATGCTATGAGTCACAGACAATACCCTCAAGATTACTGGCCTCCCTACTCTTCATTCTCATCAAAATCTGAAGTCTGGTTAGGCTCAATAGAACAGAAACAATCTAATGCCTGGACCACATTTGTCTTGGATAAGAGTGACGGGTTTACTCAAGCAGGAGTCGAACGCATAAATGAGTCTATCAGAACATATGTGTGGTGTATACTAGGAGCACAAGCTCAAACAAAGTCAAATATTTTAAACGGGAGTGGGAAATTTGAAGCACAAAAACAGTTTCTGGCAAACCTGGAAGATTCAATTAACACAGTTGTTGATCTCCCATCAAGCATACAACACTACCAAGACGTTCTCAGATATGCCAGATCAAAAGTTGACTTTGTAGTTGGCATTGGGTTATACATGTTACCATCTGACCTTCAACTCCAAATGGGGACAATAACAAATTATAATAATGAAATAATTGTTGCAGGGCATGATCAGAAATTAGGCCTCAATCAATCTGTAAACTTGAGCCCAACAACCACACACCTACAACCATTAAAACCATTAATAACGCCAGTAACATCATCATCACCTGTACAGACAGTAATGTCAGTAACAGCCCCAGCATCAGCACCGACACCTGCACCGGCACAGCCAGTAACACCAGCACCAAACACACATGAGTCAGAGAGAATTGCATTGGTAATTGGCCTTACTGGATTAGGAATATTACTTCTTTACCTGTTTCATTAAATATCCTATAATTAACCCTCCTACTGTCACCAAAAAGACCCACACATGCTCTGCCATAAACCCTACTACCTTTGCTGCTGTACTAATCAGCCAACTGACAACACTCCCTATTATGCTAGGCAAAGCATCCATTGCTTTCACTGCCAATTTCTGAAGCAAGTCTGATATATGAGACAACTGTTTTTTTTACCCACGACTGTAAATCTTTTGGGTCTGATGGAACTGGAGGGGCAGGTGGAGCTGGACTGCTACCACCACCCGTTACAGCTAACACTACAGTACTAATAATAAATCCAAGAGCAGTAATTAAACTTGCAATAGTGATACCCTGCTCTCTGAAAAGCGTTTTCAATCTCTCAGCCAAAGTTGTGTCTTCGTGAAGTATTTTCTGAATAGTTTATCTAATCCTGTTGACCTGTGTTTTCAGTTTTTCTTTTCCTATTTCAATCACTTCTAGTCACGCTGATCTTTCTATCTGCAAATCATTTAATCTGTGTTGTATTCTTTCTTTCATTTCTGTGTCAAGATTCCCATTGTCTGCAGTAGCCAGTTTTTCTTTTTCACGTTCTATGTGTTTATCAAGCTCGCCTAGTTTGGCTACATTATTCACAAGCTCACCTCTTATTGACTGCAGTGATTTATCCAAGCCCACTAACTCCCGCATTGTCAAAGGAGAGTCACCCATTGTTTTCATAACCTCATTTATTTGCCCTTCTGTAAATGAAGTTTCGTGTATTACCTTGTCTGCTATTTCTGGAAGCCTTTTTACTTCAGTCATTTCAATTTCTTGACCAGTTGGCAACCTTGTTTGTACGTCATGAAGGGTACTAGCAAGTCTAGGTGGCAACATTTTACTACCAACACCAAGGTAACGCTGCAGTGCTGCCTCACCACCAACACTAGTTTTAATTGAACTTAAAGCTTTAAACTTAGCGGGATTTTTTATATGTCAATTGTACTTTTCCTCTGTCTGTATTTAAATATAAATGGCCCTTGTTATCAAGTTCAAATTGATTAGGATTCAAAACTTCTGGGCGGTCACCAACACTATCATAAAACGAGTTCACTTTGTCTTTTAACAGTTCATGATACAGAGGAGAAGTATTTACCATTCCAGTCATATCAGTAACACTAGTATCAGAGACATTCATGTCATCCATTTCAAAATCTTCATGGTTAAATCCTCCCGCTGCCATTGTTTTATTAATTTAATTTTTTTTATTGTGCATAATAAAAATGACACAGTCCTACAGATCAAAGTTAGACCCATACAGAAAACTACGTGAGCCTCTTGGTGTTAAGGGCATTAGACAATCAATTGTCATCACTAACAATCCTAGTACTATAGATCCAAACCAAACCCTTACTGTCAAGTTTCCTAACCTAGGCCCCAGTGACGTTATTGTTCCTGGTACTGCACGCCTTACATTTAATATCGAACTTTCATCAGACACAGATGACAAAAGAACACTAGTTAACAACCTTGGCAGAGCAATTATTAAAACTATTAAAGTTAAACTTGAAGGCCAGGAAGTGTTTAGTCTTGACTATGCTGATGTGTTCTACTGTTACAAAGATCTGTGGCTTACTCAAGAAGAAAGAGAAGACCGTATTTATCAAGGTATACAGTCTGATAATGTTGCCAAACTCAAAATCAATGCATCAGATAAATCAACAACAGAAGCCAAGGACGTTATTGTGGCAGAAACATATGGAAATAGATTTTGCATTCCACTTGAATTTGAAATTTAACAGCGCATTTACCTTATTACCAAGGAGCACTGAATGACCGTCTGAGTTTCGAACTAATATTTTATGACTACTCCAAAGTTATTAAATCAACTGACAGAGACGCAACATACAAGATCTCTAACATTTCCTTGGAATATGAAATTGTCACACATGCTCATCTAGCTACTCTCATTCAAAATCAGTACCAGTCAACACTGCCAATTTATTATGATCGTGTGATAAGACACAGTTCGATTCATAAAGACAAAAGCGATCCAATGTGGAACATCAACTTGAACACACCTGCTAGGTCACTGAAAGGCATTCTTATGTTGTTTTTAAACCGGTGAGTCCATATGGACGAGAATCAGAAAAATTTTACAATCCAAAGATTACTCATTTGTCTTGTACTATTGAAGGCCGCCCTAATCAAGTGTGTGCTACGGGTATGTTACCTTACCAGCACTATGATGAGATCACAAAGTATTTTGCAGGCGGAAGACTTAGAGAAAAACCAGCAAACAGCAAACATGGCATGTAAAGATCTGCATCTGTATGATGTAAGAATTGCTCAATACCTGACAGACAAGTATGCACTGTGGCTAGACCTGCGTAGTACAGACGACGACTATTTACATGGGTCATGTCGAACTGTTGAAAATGGCAGTGACGGAATCACAATTCAGATACAAAACAAGACTGAAACTGCTGGAGCAATAAATATATATTTGTATCTGATTTATGACGCCCAACTCAATATTGCAGAAAGCAGACTAAGTGGACACATATATTAATTATATTGTGTTTTAAAATGAACTTGATGACACTTGACCCACACTGTGGTTTGTTTTGTGGTGCCACAGGCTGTGGGAAAACTGAATTTGTTCTTAATCTGTTACAAACAAGATATATCCATCCTTTCGAAAACATAGTAATATTTTGTCCAACAATTAAACACAACAAAGCTTATCATAACCGTTTATTCATTTGGACTGACAACAACATTTACTTAGTTGGCCCTGAGAAAAAACTGAATGACTACCTGCTGTATTTTTACAAGCAATTTGAAGGACAGTCAACTTTGTTTATTGTTGATGATTGCTCTGAAGAGAAAGATATTGTTAAGAAGAGAAACACATTAGCAGAACTGGCCTTTAGTGGCAGACACGCAAACATTAGTGTCTGGATTCTCACTCAGAAATATAATGCTGTACTGAAAGATTTTCGTGAGCAGTTAAAGTTTATCTGTTTGTTTTACTGTAAGGATTGTGACAGCTTTGAAGACTGTCTCAGAGAAAATGATGTCATCCCAAATAAGCATGAACGAGATGATGTAAAAAACAAACTAAAATCGACTAAGCATCTAAAGCTTATCTTAAAGACAGATCAGCCCACAGGGTATGGGTTAGTGAATTAATTTAGCCTTTTATTTTGTCCATTAAAAAAATGATGGTCGGACAAAGCGGGAGAGCGTTTGATATCACAGAGAGCTTCAGAGGCGTTGAGCAGTTTTATGACTTAAAAACACAAGTTAAACACCCGTTTGAGCCCTTGATAAAACTCTCAACACCAAAGAAGATATATATGGCATATAATGTAACTTTTGGATATTCTAATTGTCCACCACATTATGATTACAAGACTGTTGATCTAAAGACACAAAATTTTATAGTTTATGATGCTAACTGTGACTGGTTTGAGAGTATGTGTTTACACATATTTTACCATTTAAGAAAACATCATGATTATGAATGTGTTACTATCAACAAAGTGATATTACACCTGCAGCATGAGCACAAGACCTTAAGGCACATACCAAAAAAGTGGTTCATTTGCTGGGAAGTGAACTAAATATTTATTATTACAGACAATAAAGTGGGTGTAATTTTTCTATTTATTATTTTGTTGGAAAAATAAAAATGATGGCCAATGTTCAAAGCTTAAGAAACGTGTTTCACACAACAGACTTGCATATATCCAACACTTACAGTGTCTATGAGTTGATAGAAAGGTATTTTTCTGTCATACAAAATAATCTTATTTCTGGTAGTGTAAAGATTCAGATTGTTGCTAAAATAGAATTTACCAGGGTAGATAGTGAAGGGATTATATCATTTATCTCAACAAGACAACACACAGTTAATTCGAGAAGAGAATTGGAAAAAGTTTTTAGAAAAAGACTGTTGCCTGACTTTCTAGAAGCAATTGACAGAGCAAAAATGCAGGGGTCTGGTTGGCATGAAGGTCGTGTACATAAACTGCAACTATAGCAGTCTAGGTATCATCCTATTTTAGGCAAATCATGGTTGCCACTGCAAACTGAGGTTGTAAATAAAAAGGTTTTAGTCAATATTCAGAACAATGATAATTTTTGTTTTATTTGGTGTGTTCTTGCCAAACTACACTTTGTAAAAACAAGACCTGAACGTGTATCTAACTATACCAAATTTGAAAACGAACTCAACTTCAGTGGCATAGATTTTCCTGTTAAGGTAGAGGACATAGATTTGTTTGAAAAACTAAATCCTGGTATATCTGTAAGTGTGTATGTATGGGATAATGAGTCTGAGAACAAATTAGAACCAATTAGAGTATCACCACTTGCCCCCACCTATGGTCAGCCAGAAGATAAGCATGTTGACCTTTTATTAATAAGTTCCGGTGATAACTTTCACTACACAATTATTAGGAGTATGTCATGTCTAATTCATGGGCATACAACAAAACACAAGTGTAAACAGGAATTTTGTAAAAAGTGTTTACAGAGGTTTTACTCTATTGAAGTAGCACACAAACATGTTAAACATTGTAGGTCATCTGATGACATTCAAACAGTACTTAGGTATCCAGTTCCTGGTAGCAAGGTTTATTTTATAAACCATGGGAATCAGCAAAAGCTGCCATTTGTAGTGTATGCTGATTTTGAATCACTGGTTGTACTATATGAGGGTCCTGTTCCAGAATCATTACTAAAGACAATAAAGTTGAGCGACCAAGTGGTGTGTTCTTTCAGATATATTCTTGTTAGGTCTGACGGCCAGCATACAGAACCTGTTATCTACAGAGGTGAAAATGCAGCAGCTGAATTTTTAACAGAAATGAGACAACTGTATAGTCAGGTAGTACAGTATTTGGAAAAGTGTCAGATGCCTTTGGTGATGACAGAAGAAGACAAACAGAATTTTGATACGGCGGAGATTTGTTGGATTTGTTAACAACCTCTGGGTGGTTGTGATCAACTTCTGAAGGGTGATAAAGTTCGTGACCATGACCACATAACTGGGCATTACAGAGGTGCTGCCCACGGTGATTGTAACTTGAAATTAAAAATAGATCTCAAGGCATACAAACTGCCTATCTTTTCCCACAATCTCAAAGGGTATGATTCACATATTATCATGCAGGCTATGGATGAGTCTTACAAAAAAATTAGTTGTATTGCCCAGACAACTGAAAAATATTTGACTTTTAGGCTGGACAACAAATTAGCATTTTATGACTCCATGCAACATTTGTCTTTAGGGCTTGCTAGTCTGGCAGAAGGATTGACTGAGTATCCAATAACAAGTAAATATTTTGAGCCAGACTTAATTAAGAAAGGAGTGTATCCATACGAGTACATCAGTGACTGGGTTGTGTTTGAGGAAAGAAGACTGCCACCAAAAGAGGCATTTTATTCTACACTAATTGACAAAGGTATTTCTGACTCTGATTACAAGCATGCCCTCGATGCATGGGATAAACTAGGGTGTGAAACGATTGGTGACTACCATGACCTGTACTTGAAAGCTGATGTTTGTTTGCTAGCACACGTATTTGAAAGTTATCGTGAAAAGGGTTTGTTACACTACAGTCTTGACCCAGCTTGCTACATAACTAGTCCTGGCATGACATGGGATGCATTTTTAAAATCCAGTAAGATATTTATAGACCTGTTGTCGGATCGTACGATGGGTGAAATGGTGGAACGTGGATTGAGGGGAGGCATTAGTATAGCCGCAAACAACTATGCCAAAGACAACAACAAATATCTTGATGACTTTGACCCCTCAAGGCCAAGGTCATTCATTACGTACTTGGACGCTAATAACCTTTATAGATTTGCAATGTGTGAGTTATTGCCCTTGAAAAACTTTTGTCTGTATGATTTGTCACAGTTTGACATAACACAGTTAACAAACTATATTATTACTCATGACCGGAATGATGCAAAGGGTTGGATCTTTGAAGTAGACCTGGAGTACCCACACCACCTACATGATTACCACAATGATTATCCATTGGCTGTTGAGAAAATGAGTATGACAGGGAAAAAAGAAGACACCAAACTTGTGCCAAATTTGAATGACAAATTCAATTACGTTTGCCACTATCGCTTGTTACAGTTTTACATCAGACATGGGTTAGTACTAAAGAAAGTTCACAGAGGTATTCAATTTGATCAGAGTGCTTTCATGAAAGATTATATAATGAAGAACACAACATTACGTGCGAGGGACAGCAACACTGCATTTGACAAAGACTTCTTTAAGCTTATGAACAATGCCTGTTTTGGCAAGACGATGGAAAATCCTCATCACCGCAAAGATGTGAGACTGGTCACAACTGAATCGGGTGCAATTAAACTTACAGGCAAGCCACAGTACACAGGGTACAAAGAGTTTCATTCATCATTGTATGCAGTGTCACTCAAAAAAAAAAGATTGTCAAACTGGACAAGCCAGTATTCATTGGTATGACAATACTTGAGTTATCAAAATTGCTGATGCTTGAATTTTACTATTATTACTTTAAACCAAAGTATCCTGAGTGTCATCTGTTATACACTGACACCGACTCTATGATCATAGATGTGCCTACTGAAGACTTTTATAAAGACATGAAAACAGAACTGCATATGTATGACACGTCTGACTACCCTAAGGATCACCCGCTGTTTAGCACACAAAACAAGAAAGTGCCTGGTAAGTTTAAAGATGAACTAAATCATGTGCCGATAGTTGAGCACATTGGACTGAGATCAAAAATGTATTCTATACTGCACCAGAAGGGCAGTCAGTCGAAATCCAAAGGCATAAAAAAAAAACAGCGATAAAAAATAAAGACATTTGACATGAACATTATAAGCAAGTATTAGATGGAGAACTAATGCCTGATTATCCAAACAAGACACTGAGATCAAATAGACACAATATTGAAATGATCCAAACACATAAAAAATCTCTAGCAGTAGGGGATACAAAACGCGTGTTTCACACTAAGGAAAAGGCTTATGCACCTGGACATTATGCACTTAAGTTATCTGAAGAAATAGCCAATGAACTAATCGATGAATTAGTTGATGAAATGGTTAAAAATGAGTAACAGTGTCTGGGGAAATAATCTGTAATTCTTCTCTAACAAATGCCCTCTGAGGCGCAGGCTCATACAGATAATAAATTGATGCATTAGAGGAAGGAACTATTTTTTTAATATTGTGGACAGATGTAGACCAAATTGGATCAGTTGCCCTACGTCTGACGTCATTCTCGGCCTTGCCAGGTTGATACAAATATCTTACCTGTTTTGTAAACAAGCTTGTGTCAGGCGCTTTTGTTTTTATTTCTCACCCTGATGGCATTGTTTTTAATTTAATAGCATCAGCGGGCTTAGGGTGACCTTCATTATTCATTGCTTTTATCACAGACGGTAATCTCTTAACCCACTCAGTGTTACGTGAGTCATGCATGAGTTCCTTTGAATACTGATAGCTGAAAAGTCTCTCCGATAATTGCTTGTTAAAGTTTTCAACAATTGCCTGTGATCTGTGCACGCCTGGTATGCCTCGTCTAACCAGTACGCCATGCTTTGCAAATAACTGATTAACAGCCCCTTTAAATTCAGATCCGTCATCAACCTGCACAAGCCTAGGAAATTTTAAAGGACCACGACTATATATTTTTGTTAACGCAGTGGCCACTGTACTAGCATTTTTATCAGTTATGGGTTCGGCATTCTTATACCTTGAAGCTATGTCGACAACAGTTAATGCATACTTGTATCGTTTCTTTCTTATTGTATCGTGTGGTAGGAACAGGAGATCCATTTGATGGGTGTCATTAGGAATAGTGTTTACAAAATGAGGTCTTGTTATTTTTCTTGATAAACGGCAAGTTTGAAAACTGGTCCTGTTACCAATAACTTCTACCGTTGGAAAATAAAGGTTCATTGTTCATTGTTCATTGTTCTTGGAGCAGGAAGATATATTTGCCAAATTGCTTGTTTTTGTAGCCACTGTTTTATTTGTTCGAGTGTGACATCCCCACCCACAGCAGCATGTAATTTTTCTATTGCGGTTTTTCCTTTCCAGTAACCAACAGGAGAGTAATATATTTTTGATAGTTTAGCTCCGACGTCTGTCATTTCTTCTAGCAATAAAAACTCCTGTAAAATATACTAATGTCATTCCTACTAGAACAAATATTATTTCTCCATTTTTTGTTGTGGGCTTGGTTGGTAATAGTCGCTAAGTTTTGGTCGTGGGATGGTCATGTCTTCGCCAGTAACAAGAAAGTATTCTTTGATCGCGTCATCGACATTAGAAAATGTATGCTGTGCATGACCTTCAAGCCTGAGTTTTTCATTAATGAAATCAAGTTTCTCAATTCTCTGCTTCTCATAATCCTGTTGCGCTTGTGCCAGTTTTTCAGATGCCTCATTGTGACGCTTCATTTCTTCTGCTGATTCCTCTCTACCCATTTTTGAAAAGAGATAGTTTGATCGACTAAATCTCTTGGCTTGACTTCGCGAACGAAGATTTTATAGGAGTTGCCCATGACGTCTGCAGGCTTGTTCGTGGCTGCGGAGGCCAATCCGAGACAGGCAGGTTCGACCGCAGTGGCTGCAGAGGAAGGTCTGGCCAGGGTTCTGAGCTGCGGCATCTCTGTTTTTTCTCCTGAGCCGCTTGTCCTTAAGGCTAGCTCTGCGAGAGTCCTCAAAGGAGACAGCTGCCTTGTAAATGGTGGAGCGCCAGGTGTCACGGTCCGCAGCAAGCGAAGACCACTGGTGGTGGTCGATTTGGCAGGCACTAAGTGACTTCTTGAGACAGTCTTTGTATCTCTTCTTTGGTGCCCCTCTGTCACGGTGTCCAGTAGCAAGCTCGCCAAACAGGGTGATCTTTGGTAGGCGATGATCCTCCATCCTGGAGACATGCCCCGCCCAGCGGAGCTGTGTCCGCAGCAGCAAAGCCTCGATGCTCACAGTTTCAGCCTGTTCAAGGACCTCGACGTTGGTGACATAGTCACTCCAGTGAATGCCCAGGATGGTACGCAGGCAGCGCTGGTGGAAGCGTTCGAGGAGTCGTAGTTGGCTGCGGTAGAGGGCCCAGGACTCGGAACCATACAGCAGGGTGGTGAGGACCACAGCTCTGTACACGCTGATCTTGGTGCCTGTTTTCAGCTGTTGATTGTGCCACACCCGCTTGAAAAGTCGCCCGAAAGCACTGTTCGCTTTTGCCAGCCTGCTGTCAAGCTCCTTGTCCAGCTTGGCGTCCGACGTGATAATGCAGCCAAGGTAAGTAAACTGGTGCACTGACTTTAGTTCAGACTCGCCAATGGTGATGTGAGGAGGGCGATACACTTTCTTGGGTGCCGGCTGATGGAGGACCTCTGTCTTTTTCAGACTGACCTCGAGTCCAAAGAGCTGGGCAGCATCTGCGAAGCAAGACGTGATGCGCTGCAGGGCTCTCTCTGTGTGTGCAACGAGGGCAGCATCATCAGCAGTTCTGTGCGGAGCAGCAACTGGTCATCACCAACACTACTTTTCAGCAAAAGGACAGTCGAAAGACCACCTGGATGCATCCTCGCTCCAAGCACTGGCACCTTATCGACTATGTCCTAGTGCGTCAGAGGGACCGCAGTGACATCCTCCTCACCAGAGTGATGCCCAGCGCAGAGTGCCACACTGACCACCGCCTTGTCCGCTGCAAACTCAGGCTCCACTTCAAGCCAAAACCCAAGAAATGGGGGCCCCCCAAGAAAAAGCTTGATGTTGCCAGCCTTCAGCGTGACGATGTGAAAGCTGCCTTTCAGACAGATTTACAGCGCAGGCTCAAAGACACAGCGGACCCAGTAGACTCCTCCCCTGAAACACTTTGGGAACAACTGAAAACTGCTATTGCAAAATCCTCTGCAGAAGTCTTGGGTTTCGCCAGAAATAAGAACAAAGACTGGTTTGACGAAAACGATGTAGAGATCCAGGAACACCTAGCAAAAAAAAGAGCCGCCCATCAGGCCCACCTAGTCCAGCCTTCCTGCCCTGTGAAGAAGTCTGCCTTCCGCCTCGTCTGCAGCAGTCTCCAGCGCAAGCTCAGAGATCTCCAAAATGAGTGGTGGACCAGACTTGCACAGAGGACCCAGCTTTGTGCTGACAATGGTGACTACAGGGGCTTCTACGAAGCACTGAAAGCAGTGTATGGCCCCAGGCACCTGGTACAAAGTCCCCTGCGAAGCGCTGATGGCCAGGCACTCCTCACAGATAATACCTCCATCTTGAACCGCTGGTCGGAATACTTTCAGAGCCTCTTCAGCGCTGAGCGCACTGTTCAAGAAGCAGTCATCCTACAAATCCCACACCTCCCAGTAAAGGTTGAATTGGACGAACCGCCCACCGCTGAAGAGACCCTCACAGCCATCCACCAGCTCAAGAGTGGCAAAGCAGCAGGCATTGATGGAATACCGCCAGAGATCTGGAAACATGGAGGCACAGCACTGCACAACAAGCTCCATGACCTCTTTCTCTGCTGCTGGGAGGAAGGAACACTACCAAAAGATCTCCGTGACGCAGTCGTTATCACCCTGTACAAGAACAAAGGCGAGAAGTCTGACTGTTCCAACTATCGGGGAATTACCCTGCTGTCCATTGCTGGGAAAATCCTTGCAAGGCTGCTCCTGAATCGGCTGGTACCTGCCATCGCTGAAGACCAACTCCCAGAGGGCCAGTGTGGCTTCAGAGCAAACAGGAGCACCACCGATATGGTCTTTGTGCTGAGACAGCTACAGGAGAAGTGCCGCGAGCAGAACAAAGGGCTGTACGTAACATTTGTCGACCTAACAAAAGCGTTCGACACTGTGAGCAGGCAAGGCATGTGGCAGATCCTGGAGCGACTTGGCTGTCCCCCAAAGTTCCTCAACATGATTGTCCAGCTACACGAGGACCAACAAGGCCAGGTCAGACTCAACAATGACCTCTCAGAACCATTCCCTATTCTCAACGGCGTAAAGCAGGGCTGCATGCTGGCACCGACCCTCTTCACCATCTTTTTTAGCATGATGTTGAAGCAGGCCACAGTGGACCTCGATGATGACGATGCAGTGTACATCAGGTATCGTCTCGATGGCAGCCTGTTCAACCTCAGACGACTGCAGGCCCACACGAAAACCCTAGACCAACTGATTCGTGATCCACTAAATGCAAGTGCGTTAACAACAGCCCCACCAATCATAATAGCTATAGTTGCCATATTTTTTATTTACATAGAAACATTTTCTGGAATAATTCCATGCTTGACGAGAAGGTCTTTTGTGGCAATTGATGCTGTGACAACTGCTACTAGCTTAGCACTGTCTTCAAAGTCTAATCTACTCAAGTCTGCTGATTTCATTTTGAGAAGACTTTTCCCCAGCATAGAATAAGCAACTGTTAGCCCGCTTATTACTGCAGAGTGATAGATGAGATTCATTATGTTCTTTGTGTCGCTCATTTTCTTATACCACAAAAATTAAAATAATAAATTTATTTACTGCATTTAAAATGGGTCAACGGCTTTGGGTGTTGCTGGTAATGTGGCGACTACTTCTTTTATTTTTGGAGTGCTTGATTTTTTGGACACTGTTTGAGTCTGTGGTTTGTATTTTTTGTATAATTGGTAACCTACGTAACCAAATCCGAGAACAAATCCAGCAACTATATATTTTGTTGTTTCAGGTTTAGACTCAGTTGTTTGTCTCTCACTTTTTGGGGGGTGTGAGGGTGTTGGTTCTGATGGTAGTGACACCGGTGCTGTTGATGGTGTGTCAGTTATATGAGCCTTTTCTGTTAATGCTTGAAGCTGTAATTTTTTTTTTTTTTTTTGTCTGCTATATTCAGCTAATCTTTTTCCAGCCTCTATTCGACCTGGACTTTTAGTCTTAGTCACCGTTTGAACTTGTGTCAAGACAGGACTCTGATCTGGAGTCGTCTGGGTCTCATCCATTTTCTTCTAATTTAAAATTTATTTTAGAAAAATCAATATGACTACTAGTAACAAGTAAGGTTACCACAGGTGCAAGGTAATTCCCAAACTTGTAAAACATAAGGCATGCTAATTTGCCTATTGAACTTGAAACAATAGGGTTGCTTTCAAGGTCATGTGATAGACTGTCACTATCAACAGGTAGGAAGTGACTCACAGCTTTTGTGTATAGGCAGACAAGAGATCGACTCAAATCACGTGTCATTAGTGAACAAATGTGATTTTCATATTTTGAATGTAGTTTCATTAGCTCGTCAGCGGTGAGAGATTCTATGTCTTCTGTCATATATTGTTTACCAAAAAAGCTTTTGATTTTCCAGAAACAACAACAGAGAGAAGGCGTTGATTTTTAGAGTCTAAATCTTTGTTTTCTACAGCACAGATATCGTTTAAAAGTAGCAATTCGTCTTGGTTCATTTCAAAAAGTAATATAATAATTTTGTTTAAAGAAGTCAATGGCAGCATTAATTATTTAGGTGTGGTGGGGGATCTGGCTTAATAATCGTGGGTTGGCAGCTGATCAAAAATCATAGCTTGAATGATTCTTGGAATGAAACTAGTACGGCTAGGTAATAAAGGCATTGGGGGTAATTGGTGGAATTCGTTTGTCTAAATATGGAGAGAATCAAATAAATCTATAGATTTTTAAATAGGATTCTCAGGAGCCCCACATTTTCATCTCTCTACTGCAGTTTAGGCACTTATTTTTCTCTACTAATCTGTTGTTTTTGCTGAAACAACTCCACTGTAGTGATTTATATCAAGGTTTTGCAGAGGATGCATGGGTGAAAGATGAAAGAAACCCTTTATGAGGTTTACAGTATGCGTCCAAATTTTTGGTGTAAATTGTTATGTTCAAGCAGTCCAGCAAACTTTATAGATATATTATTTTCTTTTCACTTATTCTGCAATAATTCTATAGTAGGACTATACTTATTTAGACAAGACCTTGGTAGGCCCAAAAATACCTAATTTTGTTCAGTTGACATAATTTTATTGTATTTTTTCTGCGTGCTGGCATGTAAATGTTATGTTCAAACCAGTAGGCACATTTTTTTTGTGTTGAAGGGTAAATTTTGTTGCAAATCATATAGTAGATGATGCCAACACATAAAAATAGTTACGCACATGCTGGTACACAACACATTTGAAACTCTTTTCAAATTTTCCTCATGAATATAACTTGACACAACTTTCTGGGATGTAAAGTTACATTCAAACATTTATCACCTAAAATCACAAAAATCACTTTATATAAAAAAAAACTACCAATAGCTGAAAAGATGCCGTTTACTTTTTTATAATAATAAAGCATGTGGTACCTTCTAGGATAAACATTTCTTTGGTTTTTGTTTGTACATAACTTTACACCATCAGTACATCACATGCACTGTGTAAAGTTATGAACAAATACCAATTTCATTTCTTTGGCTGTCCTGCAATAAAGTAGGTAAGATAACCAGATAAATCTATAAAATATGAATTTCAAGACATTTTCAATTTTAGTGACTGCAAAACAAGATAATGTCACAGCTATTGCTCATGAACATAACTCTACATCATGTCATGTTATGTTCATGCAATGATGATTACATTTCCCGTTGTGCATTGAAATTTGTGCATTAACCTTTACGCATGCACTATCTTAATATTTATCATCACAAACAGCTTTCAAATCTGCATATCATAACTCTGCACCTTTACTTTTGTGCTTTAGAAAATGGTCCTTTGTCGTCATGTTATGTTCAAACACGCCATGTCATTATTTTTTACCTTCCTATTTCATGTTTTTGTCATGAAATCATGTTAGTGCAAACGCCATTCTTCTTTCGTACAATACAGGCAATCAACAAATTTCTAAATAATTCTACTTGTCAAGTTACAAGGCAAATGTGTGAATGTGACCGTGTAAAGTTATGTTTATGCATCCTGTTTTCTGTCTTTTTGCTTCTGTTTATGTATTTATGATGGACTAACAAATCAAATTTTACCAGAACAGTATGCATACTCCTTATAGGTGAAAGCAGGCTCAATGATAGTGTCTTCTTTAGAGACTTCTCTTGAATAATCTTAAGATTTTTCCTGTGTGCAAGTCAGAAGGTGTAAAGTTATGCACAAACACTTGAAACGTTGCAACAGCCCTCTTTGAAAATCACATAAAACATCACTAGTTTTATATAATGGCTGTGCTTGTTAGTGGGATTGGTATGCATACTTATTTTTTCCCAAGAGTTTGTGATTTGCCCTTGTGAGACCAAAAAGGTGAAGGTGTAAAGTTATGTTCAATCTTGTGAATGTAATTGAATTTGTGCCAAATCTCGGCTCAGTTTGTAAAAATTGACTTATTTTCTATTGGAATAATTAACAGCAGATAAAAGTCATCTAGTGTAGTCATTTTTAGCTTACAGAAGCTGTATTTGATTGCATGAGATAAAAAAAATCAGAATAACATTGCAGTGAAGATGTATTGAACAACTTTGTCAGTATTCAGAACTATGTAAACATTATTTTTTTCAATTGGCTTTTGCACTTAAATTAAATTATAGACTTTTTTCTGTGCATTTAGCATAATATTTTAAAATTAGTACTCCAAGTAGAATTAAAAATTAGTGGCTTTTGGAAATTATTGTGTAAAGTTATGTTCAAACAGTTTTTATGGCGTAAAAGTTGCATTTTCCACTAACACACTTTATTTATAGACATAACATTTATTCTGGTTGGGGAGCATACTTTGAAACATACAAATGCAAAAAAATTGCTTACAGCTTGTGCTTGTTGTGAACTGTTAAATGTGTGACATTGTAAATATTATGTTCAAACTTTAAACTTCAAAGTTCAATAACAACCAAACTGCAAATAACATAAATATTTTACTTAGTGTCAATGTTTATGTACGCAAAGGTACATCAGATTTGTATGAAATATTAAATTTATTTTGCTTTTGAAAATGCAGGGTGCTTGTCACACCATTTGGACACACAGTCGTACTCTTGACCATATATATATATATCAGATATATATACAATGATTCCTTTGACCTCCCTCAGGCCTACAAAGGTTCATATATATATATATATATATATATATATATATATATAAACTTAAATCTACTCAGCAGGTCCAATATCTGTTTGGGAATATTTTCTAGCGTCTGTGGGGAGTTCTGGAAATTCTCCAGCGGATGGTGGGGCGCCTGGGGGTAGTCCCTACTGCTTTATGTAGTAGGTGTTCAGTGGAAGGCTCAAAATGATAGGTCTGTCATTCCTTCTCTCCCACTACCCTCTCCTTTCTAGAACTAGTGAGCGATGCAGTCACAAAAAGGACAGCTGATGACACAATGCAAGCTTACCAGCCTGGAATTCAATGGCATTAGCACAACATTCTCACAATTGAATGAAAAATTACGTCCCTTGTAACTAATCTGATTGCGTGTATTTTTGGGCTTTGGGCGACGCCTTTGTTATATATCCACACTGAAGAAACAACGTTAAAGATACAACTTGAAATAAAAACAAAATGAGATGAACCATAACCCACGAAGTCCCTTCTATATGAGAGCTGTACTCGCTGTAAAGAGTCTCTACCCTTTGTCTGTAACCTGATTCTGATGTTGAAATATCTCCCATTGAACAAAGATGAGGATTTCATCCCAAAGCCTACTGTATTGTTTGAAGCTCACAAGCACTTTTCTTTTAGTAACATTCACTGTTGTTCATATTTTTAAGCTTACCCGCCGTGAGATGGCCTTAGTTGCCTGCTCGGCGTTAAACCCAAATAACTAACTTTAAGCTTACCCTTCTGATTCTTTTCCCTCCACTCTAAGCAAATCTCTGATCAACACACGCGCCAGCACACACAAATAAAGACGGGCACACGGCGCTTCCCGCCATTAGTACGCTGTGTGGGCTGGGATAGCGACAGGAGTTCTGAAGAAAAATAGCAGGAGCAGAAAGATTAAGTACAAATAAGAAAAATTACGGACTTCAGTGTGGATCAACCGGTTTTTGTGAAACGGCGATTTTCTCGCCAATGTACGTCTTAATCCCAAAATGCCTAAAAAAAGGCCTCGAGATTATTTTTTTCGGGAGAATACGCTAAAATGTCAAGCTTGTCCTTCCTTAAACGCGGGCTCTAGTCGCTGTCACACACACACACACACACACACACACACACACACACACACACACACACACACACACACACACACACACACACACACGCACACACACACACACACACACACACACGCACGCACGTGCGCGCACACACACACACACACACACACACACACACACACACACACACGGCGCTTGGTACCAAAACGACGTCATTTTAAACTTGTTACTTCTTTGCCAGAATTTCTGCCCCGCACAGCAAAAAAGTCATGTGCATACTCCGGAATGACCTCCGAGAAGCCCCATTTCATCAAAGTTGTTCCTATTTTTAAATATGAACAACAAAACAAGATGGTATGAACATTAACCCACAAAGTCCCTTCTATATGCGAGCTGCCCTCGCTGTCAGTGGTCTCTCTACCTTTCGTCTTTGACCTGATGTTTAAATAATTATCTCGTAGTGAAAACGCTTCGCAGATCTGACAATGCGTCAGTGAGCTCTATAAGGGCGCAGTGCATGTGCGTCATTGTTCTTTCAAACGTGATTTGTCATAACATATTTTTGTTGTTGCTTGTTTTATCGTAATTTTATATTTTCCAGTACTATGTGTTTCACTTTCGCTTCATGACTTGAGAAAATGTTGACAAAAGTAGAATTTTTTCGGTACGGTTTCAGTCTTGCTTTAATTTGTGTGAGGTCAGGCTGACTTTACCTAGCTACATGATACACTAAGTATACCTGCATGCTCTTCTGAAAGCGTGTCGATGTGTGTGCATCTGTGTGCGTGTGCGTGCGCATTCGTGCGTGCGTGTGCGCGCTCCAAACATCTCCAAGAGGCATAGATCCCCATGCGCCCTCTGGGGACATGAGGATCTATGCCTCTTGGATATGCGCACGTGTGTGTGAGAGACAGAGCGCATGCGTGTGTGTATAAAATGGTGCTCAAACATCGCACACCAGCAATGCGTTCAGTAGCCTGCTTATTCTGGCATGGCCGTATACACAAAGTTTTATGACACAGGTCTAGATTTTGTTTTGTCACTTCATTCCCTTGTGTATTTCGAACACATTTTTACCTGCAACAAGCCAGGTACTGTTCTCGTCAGCGGACCAACCTGACCACATTGGTGATAAACACCAAGCCTTTCTTTTGTTGTGACCATTCTGTGGATTTGTATTTTGTTAGGTAACTCTTTCCTGTTTATTTAGAGTCATTGCGTTGTTTGGGGTGCTTTAAGTATTTGACGGTTTAAGCAGTAGGTCTTGTTTGACCCTACTGTTTTCTCCCTCGTTTTTGTTGCCGTGTTTAATTTTTTTCATTGCGTGTTGGCTTGTTTGCAATAGTACAGCGTTCACTGTGATGCTGGGCATTCCACTGGTTCTCGCGCATGGCAGTTTTTCCACTTTTTACAAGCCGCGCGGTCCCCTGTGACTGTGAATCATCAGTGACCATTGTTGCTGGTGTTTGTTGATTGCGTCTTGACAGACTCTTTGGCTTTTTCCGATGTTACTTCTTGCCTGGGATTTTTGTTTTCCCTAGTGTTTTCAGAGTACGAGCTCTAGCGCGTCGTGCGTTATTTCTTTTACGTGTTGTTTCTTAGGTCGGCTTGTTTGTCTTAGCGCATTACTTGTGCGCTGAATCGCTTCTCATTCGCAGCGGGTTGCCACTTTATGCCCGTGTTGTTGTTTGAGGGGCCGTTTGTTTTGCCTCTGTTTCCCTTTGCGTTGGTTGTTGGAATGACTCTTGCGCAAGTGCAAGTGCAATTTTTGAAGTGGTAGGGACTTCCAGCTCTCCCTGATTTCGTCCAAGGGGGGGGGGGGGGGGGGGGAGGGGAGGGGAGAGGAGAGAAAGAAGAAGAGAGATTTCCAGAGCTCCAGATCCTCATAAGCCGAGTAGATACCCTAGAACTATTCAATTTTGAACACAAAACTATCTCAGCGCTCTCAGAGCTAACATTCTCAAAAGAAGATCGGCGATATTTTGGTTAAACAAACCTTAGCATCCCCACTAGTTCTATCACACCTACTCCTGCAGGTTCTTTAAAGTTACTTACAATAAGAACTTATTAATTACTTACCATAAGAACTTATTAATTACTTACAAGAACTTGTTTCCAGTCACAAGATACTGAGTCATATTTGACAAGATACAAAGACAAAAACTGTTATTTTTTTCAAAAATATTCTGGCGGCGCCGTGGGCGTCAAATAGACAGGCGGTGTGTCATCTCTCTGTGAAGTGTATGACAAAAATATTGACTGATTACCAAAACTGATTTTTATTTCCCTAAAAGTCCTTGAAGCTTTTTTGTGGTCTCTTTCACCCCTATCCTTTTTCCTTCTGCTAAAAAACTAGCTCTTAGTTCTTCAACATTTAAAGGAGATTGACTACGCATTTTATTTTGTATTTCAGACTTTTGTTGTTTGTAATTATTTAAATCATCCTGCACTCTCTTAAATTCATCGTCATCAATATAATTGTCCTGCAACGCTTTACTTATAATCAGTTTTAAACTACTAAGTTTGGCACCAGCCAGCGTACTCAATGCTTCATGTTTTTGTAATTTAGTGTGAAATCTCTTGTTGATGCCTTCCAAACCAAAGCATGCCAGTCCTGTGGCAATGCTAGCTCCTTCAAGGCCAACTCCAATTAAACTGCCGATTCCAGTTGATATCAAAACAATACCTCCTACAGATAATCCGGCTGAAACAGCACCAACTGCCATAGATGTGTTTTGAACAGAATTAAATACTGCCTTATACCGTCTCTTACATCTAGAATATTTCGCCACCTCACTTTCCAAATATTTCAATGCATCTGTAATATTTATTAATCGGAATGCGTCTGCCTGTAATGTTTTATCTAATGCAATTGGCACATGTGGATCAATCGACACAGTATCAGTCGTCGGTAGTTGCGGATACAGGTTCACCATTTTTTTTATTCACAAATATTTTTTATTTAATCAGTGATTACATTTTGCAACTCGTCAAAAGAATACAATTTGCTGGCATAATAAAATGAAACAAGATCAATGTGTTCCAGTTTTATGTAACTCAGACGAACAAAAGTTGTTTTGGTGACCACCGCCATAACTGCGGGTATACTGCTTGAAACTTCTATATCTGTGCCTTTTTTAATAGCAATAAAGACCTTTGTTGACTCTGCCACTGTGTCATTCCACGTAAGTTTGATTCCCTGTGCTATATCTGCCTCTTTTACAGAAGCAACAGATCTAATGATAATTTCAAATACTATTGTCGCTTCTTTTGCCATGGCAAAGTTTGCTGGTGAAAACACAACTTCTGTATCTGTTCTATGTTTTATATGCGTAAGAAGATATCTCCGTTTTTCATACTCCTGTACTTTCAGTTTTTCTCTGCCATTGTTGTCTGGGGCAAAGCTTGGAACAAGGCTTACAATCAGCGGCCCAGAGTTAACAACTTTTCTAAAAACTAAGGCGCCTTCATCATCAGTATATACATAAGGACTAATAAATTCAAACTTTATGTCCCAGTCAAATGTGGGCGGTGGAACAGGTACAGGTGAAACTACCCACTTATTTCCCACATGTATTAAGTTGTAAGGCACATTATTTACAGGCAGAGTAGGAACAGTGACATCACGCAGCTGGCCAAGTTTAGGAATCGGTCTGTCAGTTCCTTCCTTCATGTCATCGATTACTTTCTGCTTGTACATGCCAGTTGAATCAAGTTCAAAACCATACACTTCCCCTACCTCTCCTTCCTTTTCAAAATCCTGTACATCAGCCAAATCTTTCAACTCTGTCACTGGACACGCAACTGGTATGATTCTCGGCTTTGGACCAGCACTCATTTTTATAAACAAAAATAAAATTATTTAACTTCTAACTGGAACCCAATTTCTGTAAAGGAAATCTAACAACCACACTTTCACAATGGGGTGCAGTTCCAGTCGGCACACATCTCAACAAACTCGATGGCTTGCCATTGTGTACATTCTCAGTTGTGTTTAATTCTTTAAATAAACATTTAGTACTGTATGTACTGACAAATGAACAGGATATCTTCCCATTACTCTTTGCTTGTTTGGTGAGAATAGACCTCCACTTAATGACCAATCTTCATCTGGATTTTTTGTTACTGGGCCTAAAAAAACAAGTAACCTTCCAAGACTACCTTGATATTAAATACTGGCTACCTTTTGGAAATTCAAATGTAACAAGCAGGTTAGCTGGATTTAAAGTTGCTTTAATTTTAAATTCATTTTGTAGCCATTCAGCTATAGTACAAAAGTCATAATACCCAGCTTGTAAGCCACTAACTTTATCCAAACCATCAACAGTTCCAGTTACAAAATAATTTTTATCATCTGTTACATTAAACCACTTTACAGTGTAAAACATTTCATGGATAGCTACAGCCTTACTACCATCTCTATTATCAATCCCATTAGTTAACCACACTGGTTTGCTTGTGTCAAGATTTGTTAAGGTAAAAAACATTTTTATTATCTCATAAAAAAGAACATGATGGAATTTAAATCACCAACAAGTGTCACTACAAACGTATTTCAATTTAACGTGGATGCCAGATATAATGTTGCACCAACTTATGAACAGAAATAATACAACTAAATCAACTTGATATTGCTGTGTCTGAACAAGATTTGTTTCAAGTGAAAATACCGAATCCGTTTGATCAATACCTAAACCCTCCAATAACAGACGATTCAACTGCAAGAAAGTGGTCCTCAAGACCACTACAGATGTTTCAAAACCAGCTCAACTTTGCCATACTGTGTTCAACTACAGGGTGTGGTGTTTCTTTTACAGACCACTTGAATCACTCAAACAAACTTATTAGGTCTGTCTACCTTTTCCACACGTATTACCAATTAAGATGAATACTGTCAGAACTGCATACAACATTACCCACTGAATCCAGTTTTAACAGGTATAACAACCCCATGGATATGAAAGCGTTTGAACGGATCTGTAATGAGTTTAACATCAGTCCCCGGTATGACTTCACACAAAAACTGGATGATCACAATGGTATGGGTATATTGTATTATGCTATGAGTCACAGACAATACCCACAAAATTACTACCCAGGTTACACTTCATTCTCACAAAAATCTGAAGTCTGGTTAGGATCAATAGAACAGAAACAGTCTAATGTCTGGACTACATTTGTCTTAGACAAGAGTGACGGGTTTACTCAAGCGGGAGTCGAGTGCATCAATGAGTCTGTCAGAACATATGTGTGGTGTTTACTAGGTGCACAATCATTAACAAAATCAAACATTTTAAACGGGAGTGGCAAATTCGAGGCAGAAAAACAGTTTCTGGCAAACCTGGAAGATTCAATTAATTCAACAGTAGATCTCCCATCAAGCATACAACGCTATCAAGACGTCCTCAGATATGCCAGATCGAAAGTTGACTTTGTAGTTGGCATCGGGTTATACATGCTACCATCTGAACTTCAATTACAAATGGGGACAATAACAAATTATAATAATGAAATTATTGTTGCTGGTCATGATCAGAAATTAGGACTCAATAAATCAGTAAACACAGATTTACAACCATTAACAATGCCAGCACCAGTAACATCACCACCCATACAGGCAGTAACGCCAGTAATGTCAGTAACAGCCCCAGCCCCGGCAGCATCACCTGCACTGGCACCAGCACCAGTACAGCCAGTAACACCGGTAAACACACATGAGACAGAGAGAACTGCATTGGTAATAGGCCTCACAGGATTAGGTATATTACTTCTTTATCTGTTTCATTAAATAACCCACAATCAACCCTCCTACTGACACCAAAAAGATAAACACATGCTCTGCCATAAACCCCACTACCTTTGCTGCTGTACTGATAAGCCAACTGACAACACTTCCAATTATGCCAGGCAACGCGTCCATTGATTTCACAGCCAATTTCTTAAGCAAGTCTGATATGTGTGACAGTTGTTTTTTTACCCATGACTGTAAATCTTTTGGGTCTGACGGAACCGGTGGAGTTGGAGGAAGAGCACCACCCCTGGGTCCCCCGGAGACAGCCAATACAACAGTACTGATAATAAATCCAAGAGCAGTAATTAAACTAGCAATAGTGATACTCTGCTCTCTGAAAAGTGTTTTCAATCTCTATGCCAATGTTGTGTCTTCATGAAGTATTTTCTGAATAGTTTCCCTAATCCTGTTGACCTGTGTTTTCCGTTTTTCTCTTCCAATACTAATCGCTTCTAACCTTCCTGATCTTTCTATATACAAATCATTTAATCTGTGTTGGATTTTTTGTTTTACTTCTGTGTCAAGATTCTCCTCGTTTGCAGTTGCTAATTTTTCCTTTTCTCTTTCTATTTGATTATCAAGCTCACCCAGTTTTGCTACATTGTTTACCATCTCACCTCTGATTGTCTGCAATGATTTATCCAAACCCTTTATCTCCCGCATTGACAAAGGTGGATCATCTATTGTTTTCATTACTTCATCTGTAAATGAGGTTTCTTGTATCACCGTGTTTGCTATTTCTGGCAGTCTTTTTACCTCAGTCATTTCAATATCTTGTCCTGTTGGCAATCTTGTTTGCGTGTCATGAAGCACAGTAACAAGTCTCGGTGTCAACCTTTTACTAGAACCAACACCAAGGTAACGCTGCAGTGCTGCCTCACCACCTACATCAGTTTTTATTGTACTTAAAGCTCTAAACTTAGCAGGGTTGTTTTTATGGGTTAGATGTACTTTACCTCTGTCTGTATTCACAAATAAGTGACCTTTATCATATTCAAACTGATTAGGATCTATTACATCTGGGTGCGCACCAACACTGTCATAAAATGAGTTTACTTTGTCTTTTAACAGTTTGTGATACATACTAGAAGTAGTTACAGTCATATCTGTTGCACTGGTATCATAGTCATCTATGATATCCATTTCAATTTCATCATGATTAAGTCCTCCTGCTGCCATTGTTTTTATTAATTTAATATTTTTTATTTTTGCATAATAAAAATGACACAGTCCTACGGATCAAAGTTAGACCCATACAGAAAACTACGTGAGCCTCTTGGTGTTAAGGGCATTAGGCAATCAATCGTCATCACAAACAATCCAAGTACCATTGACCAGAACCAAACACTTACTGTCAAGTTTCCAAACCTGGGTCCCAATGATATTATTGTTCCTGGCACTGCCCGCCTTGCATTTAATATTGAACTTTCATCAGAATCAGACGTAAACAGAACACTGGTTGACAATCTTGGCAGAGCAATTATTAAGACTATTAAAGTAAAATTGGAAGGGCAGGAAGTGTTTAGTCTTGATGATGCTGATGTGTTCTACTGTTACAAAGACCTTTGGCTTACACGACAAGAAAGAGAAGATCGTGTTTACCAAGGCATACAGTCCTCAAACGTTGCAAAACTTAGAATCGATGCGGCAGATAAATCAACATCTGCAATTGAGGACATTATATTAGCAGATACATATGGTAATAGATTTTACATTCCACTTGAATTTGAAATCTTGACAACACACTTGCCTTATTACCAAGGAGCACTGAATGACCGTCTGAGTTTTTAACTAACTTTTAATGACTTTGCAAAAGTTATCAAAACAACTGACCCAGACACAACATACAAGATCTCAAACATATCCTTGGAATACGAAATTGTCACACACACTGAACTTGCCAGACTAATTCAAAATCAATATCAGTCAAGACTTTCAATTTATTATGACCACGTGATAAGACACAGTACAGTGCCCAAAGACAAAGCTGATACAATGTGGAACATAAACCTTAATACACCTGCCAGGTCACTGAAAGGTATACTGATGTTTATTGAACCAAAAAATCCATTCAAAAGAGATTCAGAAAAAGTTTACAATCCAAAGATTACACATTTATCCTGCACAATTGAAGGTCGACCTAATCAAGTGTACGCTTCGGGTATGCTGATTTATCAACACTATGATGAGATCACAAAATGGGCAGGTGGAAGACTTAGAGAAAAACCAGCAAACATGGCGTGTAAAGATTTACATCTGTATGATGTAAGAATTGGTCAATACCTGACAAATAAGTATGCACTGTGGCTAGACCTTCGCAGTACAGATGATGACTTTTTACATGGGTCAGGTTGTACTGTTGAAAACGGCAGTGACGGAATAACAATTCAGATACAAAAAAGACTGAAACAGGAGGAGCAATAAATATTTATTTGTATCTGATTTATGACGCACAACTCAATATTTCTGAAAGCAGACTAAGTGGACACTTGTATTAAAGTAATCTTCTGTATTAAAATGAACTTAATGACACTCAACCCACATTGTGGATTGTTTTGTGGTGCCACTGGCTGTGGAAAAACTGAATTTGTTCTTGATGTCTTACAAACAAGATACATCTATCATTTCGAAAACATAGTAATATTTTGTCCTACTATCAAACACAACAAAGCTTATCACAACCGTTTATTTATTTGGACTGACAGCAACATTTATTTAGTCGACCCTGAGAAAAAACTGAATGACTACCTGCTGTATTTTTACAAGCAATTTGAAGGACAGTCAACCTTGTTTATTGTCGATGACTGCTCAGCAGAGAAAGACATTGTCAAGAAAAGAAACACTTTAGCAGAACTTGCCTTTAGTGGCAGACACGCAAACATAAGTGTATGGATTCTCACTCAAAAATATAATGCTGTACTGAAAGATTTTCGAGAACAGTTAAAGTTTATCTGTTTGTTTTACTGTAAGGATCGTGACAGCTTTGAAGACTGCCTCAGAGAAAACGATGTGATACCAAATAAGCATGAACGAGACGATGTAAAAAATAAACAGAAATCAACTAAGCATCTAAAGCTTATTTTAAAGACAGATCAGCCCACAGGGTATGGATTAGTGAATTAATTTATACTTTTGTTTTGTCCATAAAAAATGACGGACAAACCATTGACATCACAGACTGCTTCAAAGATGTTGTGCACTTTAATCAGATACGAACACCTTCCAAACAACCTGACATAAACCTCTTAAAACCAATGGCAATATATTTGTCATATAATATGACTTTAGATTATATTGATGAGCATCCAAATGTGGAGTGTTTGACAGTTGATTTTAGGACACCCACCTTAAGAGTTAAAAATAATAAATGGTTTGAGATACTTTGTGAACAAATATTTCAACAATTACGTAAACTAAATGTTTATATTAACAGTGTTACAGTTAATAAAGTGGTATTACATAAAGTGTAATTTTTCTATTATTATTTTGTCTGACAAATAAAAATGACGGACAATGCTCAAGGTTTAAGAAACGTGTTTCACACAACAGACTTGCCTATATCCAATAGTAACAATGTTTATGAATCGATAGGAAACTCTTTTTCTGTCATACAAGATAATCTTCTTTCAGGTAGTGTAAAGATTCAGATTGTTGCAAAAATAGAATTCAGCAGAGTAGATGGTGAAGTGATTGTATCGTATATATCGACAAGACAACACACCATTAACACAAGAAGAGAACTAGAAAAAGTGTTTAGACAAAGACTATTGCCTGACTTTCTTGAAGCAATTGACAAAGCAAAAATGAAGGGGTCTGGTTGGCATGAAGGTCATGTACATGAACTACAATTAAAACAGTCAAGGTATCATCCTATATTAGGTAAATCATGGATACCACTGCCAACAGACATTGCAAACAAAAAGGCTGTCGTCAATATACAGAACAATGACCACTATTGTTTTATGTGGTGTGTGCTTGCTAAACTACACTTCATAAAAACAAGACCTGATCGCGTATCTAACTACACCAAATTTGTAAATGAACTTAATTTTAGTGGTATTGATTTCCCTGTTAAGGTAGAGGATATAGACTTGTTTGAACAATTAAATCCTGGCATATCTGTGAATGTGTATGTGTGGGATAATGAGTCTGTTGACAAGTTACAACCCATTAGAGTATCACCACTTGCTCCAACCTACGGACAGCCAGAAGATAAACATGTTGACATGTTGTTAATCGGTGATCACTACACAATTATCAGGGGTATGTCACGACTAATTCATAGTCATACAACAAAACACAATGGCAAACAGGAAGTGTGTAAAAGATGTTTACAAAGATTTTCCTCTATTTCAGTAGCACACAAACATGTTTTGCACTGTAGGTCAGCTGATGACATACAAACAGTACTTAAGTATCCAGATCCTGGTAGTCAAGTATATTTTAAGAACTATCGGAATCAGCAAAAACTACCATTTGTAGTGTATGCTGATTTTGAATCACTGGTAGTTCCGTATGATAGTCCTGTTCCAGAATCATTACCAAAGACAGTAAAATTGAGTGACCAAGTGGTGTGTTCTTTTGGTTATATTCTTGTTAAGTCAGACGGACAACATACAGAGCCTGTTATTTACAGGGGGGAAAATGCAGCATGTCTGTTTTTAACAGAAATGAGACAACTGTATAGTCAGGTAGTACAATATCTGGAAAACAATCATATGCCTGTGATGATGACAGAAGAAGACAAACTAAATTTTGATACATCTGTGACATGTTGGATTTGTGATAAACACCTACAGGGTGATAAAGTTCATGACCATGATCACATAACTGGACGTTACAGAGGTGCTGCACATAACAAGTGTAACTTATCATTAAAAATAGATCCTAAGACATATAAGTTGCCAATCTTTTTTCCACAATCTCAGGGGGTACGATTCACATATTATAATGCGTGCTGTGGATGAGTCTTCCAAAACAATTAGTTGTATTGCACAGACAACTGAGAAATATTTGACTTTTAGGTTGGACAACAAATTAGTGTTTTATGACTCAATGCAACATTTGTCTTTAGGACTTGCCAGTCTGGCAGACGGACTGACATCATTTCCAATAACAAGTAAATATTTTAAGCCAGACCTAATTAAGAAAGGTGTGTATCCGTACGAGTACATCAGTGACTGGGTTGTGTTTGAGGAAACAAGACTACCACAAAAAGATAAATTTTATTCTACACTTAATGGTAAAGGTATTTCTGACTCTGATTACCAGCACGCTCTTGATGCGTGGGATAAATTAGGGTGTCAGACAATTGGTGACTACCATGACCAGTACCGGAAAGCCGAAGTTTGTTTGCTAGCAGATGTCTTTGAAAGTTACCGTGAAAAGGGTCTATTACACTACAGTCTTGACCTGGCTTGCTACATAACTAGTCCTGGCATGACTTGGGATGCATTTTTAAAATCCAGTAAGATATTTATTGACCTGTTGTCTGATCGTACGATGGGTGAAATGGTGGAACGCGGATTGAGGGGTGGCATTAGTATTGCAGCGAACATCTATGCAAAAGCCAACAACAAATATCTGGATGACCCGGACCAGGGCTTTGACCAATCGGGGTCAAGGTCATTCATTATGTACGTAGATGCTAATAATTTGTATGGATTCGCGATGTGTTAATTATTGCCCTTGAAAAACTTTTGTCTGTATGATTTGTCACAGTGTGACATAACAGACATTAGAAACAATATTATGACTCATGACCGGAACGACGCGAAGGGTTGGATCTTTGAAGTCGACCTAGAGTACCCGCACCATCTATATGATTACCACAATGATTATCCATTGGTTGTTGAGAAAATGAGTATGACAGGGCAAAAAGAAGACACTAAACTTGTGCTGAATTTAAATGACAAATTCAATTACGTTTGCCACTATCGTTTGTTGCAGTTTTACATCAGACATGGGTTAGTACTAAAGAAAGTTCACAGAGGAATTCAATTTGATCAGAGTGCTTTCATGAAGGATTACATAATGAAGAACACAACCCTGCATGCAAGAGACGGCAACACTGCATTCGACAAAGACTTCTTTAAGCTTATGTACAATGCCTGTTTTGGCAAGACAATGGAAAATCCTCATCACCGCAAAGATGTGAGATTAGTTACAACTGAATCGGGTGAAATTAAACTTACAGGCAAGCCACAGTATACAGGGTACAGAGAGTTTCATTCATCATTGTATGCAGTGTCACTCAAAAAAAAGATTGTTAAACTGGACAAGCCAGTATTCATTGGTATGGCAATTCTTGAGTTGTCAAAACTGTTGATGCTTTAATTTTATTATGATTACTTCAAACCAAAATATCCTGACTGTCATCTGCTATACACTGACACTGACTCTATGATCATTGACGTGTGTACTGAAGACTTTTATGAAGACATGAAAACAGAGTTACACATGTATGACATGTCTGACTATCCAAAAGACCATCCACTGTACAGCACACAAAACAAGAAAGTGCCTGGTAAGTTTGGGGCGGTCCGTGGCGCAGTGGTTAAGGCGCCTGCCACCAATGCTAAAGGTGCGAGGTTCGATTACGGGTTCCGGCATCAGATTTTTCTCCTCTAGTAAGTGTCACTGTTAATTCGGGCGGACTGTCGGGGGTTCTTTCTCCGGGTACTCCGGCTCTTCCTCCCCCTCCACTTTGGTATCAGCTTCAGCCCACTTAATCAAATTTCAAATACAAACGATTTTGAATTTCCAAAAACTTCAGTAGCTCGCTTGAGCTTGCCCTTAGCACCACGTGAATGTTCTGTGTTTACGTAAAGTGTGTGAGTGAATGCGCGTGATTCACGTGAGCGTGCTTGTTGGGTTCAGTTCGCGGCGGCGCTTTGAGCCGATTTTCAATTGGGATAAAGCGCCTATTTAATGCGCTTATTATTATTATTATTTAAGGATGAACTGAATGGTGTGCCTATTGTTGAGTACGTTGGACTGAGATCAAAAATGTATTCTATACTGCACCAAAAGGGTAGTCAGTTGAAAGCAAAAGGAATAAAAAAAAAAAACAGCGATAAAAAATAAAGACATCCGTCATGAACATTATAAGCAAGTGTTAGATGGTGCATTAATGCCTGATTATCCCAACAAGTCACTGAGGTCAAATAGACACAATTTAGAAATGATTCAAACGTATAAAAAGTCACTGGCAGTTGGGGACACAAAACGAGTGTTTCATAGTAAGGAGAAGGCTTATGCACCCGGTCATTACAGACTTAAGTT
This sequence comes from Semisulcospira habei, assembly GCA_036245525.1. Classification (NCBI taxonomy): domain Eukaryota; kingdom Metazoa; phylum Mollusca; class Gastropoda; family Semisulcospiridae; genus Semisulcospira; species Semisulcospira habei. The sequence goes on along the minus strand of BTPG01000007.1, from coordinate 17,999,954 downwards.
ATCTGAAGACATTTGTGATGAACTGATTGACGAGTTAGTTACTGAAATGAGTAACAGTGTCTGGGGGAATAATCTGTAATTCTTCTCTGACAAATGCCCTCTGAGGGGCAGGTTGATACAGGTAATATATCGGTGGACTGCCGGGAACTCATTTTTTTTATTGTGTACAGACGTAGACCATATTGGATCAGTTGCCCTGCGTCTGATGTCATTTTTGGCCTCACCGGGTTGATATAAATATCTTACTTGTTTTGTAAATAAACATGTGTCTGGCACTTTTGTTTTCATTTCTGACCTGACGGCACTGTTTTCAATTTAATTACATCTGTGGGTTTTACATGACCTTCATTATTCATTGCTTTTATTACAGATGGTAATCTTTTAACCCACTTAGTGTTACATGTGTCATGCATGAGTTCCTTAGAATACTGGTAACTGAAAAGTCTTTCTGATAATTGCTTGTTAAAGTTCTCAACAATTGCCTGTGATCTGTGCACACCTGGAATGCCGCGTCTAACCAGTATGCTGTGCTTTGCAAATAATTGATTAACTGCTCTTTTGAGTTCACTCCCGTCATCGACCTGCACAAGCCTGGGGAATTTTAAAGGGCCTCGGCTATATATTTTTGATAATGCAGTGGTTACTGTTGAGGCGTTCTTGTCAGTTATGGGTTCAGTGTCCTTGTACCTTGAAGCAATGTCGACAACTGTTAATGCATATTTGTAACGCTTTTTTCTTATTGTGTCATGGGGTAGAAACAGGAGGTCCATTTGATGGGTGTCATTTGGTATAGTGTTTTCAAAATGAGGTCTTGTTATTTTTCTTGGTGCAGGGAGATATATTTGCCATATTGCCTGTTTTTGCAGCCAGTGTTTTATCTCTTTGAGTGATACATCCCCGCCCACAGCAGCATGTAATTTTTCTAATGCAGTTTTTCCTTTCCAGTAGCCAATTGGGAGTAATATATTTTCAATAGTTTACTTTCGGCTGTCATTTTTTTCTAGCAATAAAAACTCCAGTAAAATAAACAAATGTCATTCCCACTAAAACAAAGATTATTTCTCCGTTTCTTTGTTCTGGACTGGGTTGATAGTAATCACTTAGTTTTGGTTTTGGGATAGACATGTCTTCACCCGTGACAAGAAAATATTCCCTGATTGTGTCATTGACATTAGAAAATGTATGCTGTGTGTGACCCTCTAGTCTAAGTTTTTCATTGATGAAATCAAGTTTCTCAATTCTTTGTTTTTCATACTCTTGTTGCGCTTGTGCCAGTTTTTCTGATGCCTCATTATGTCACTTTAATTCTTCTGCAGATTCTTCTCTACCCATTTTTGAAAAGAGATAGTTTGATCCACTGAATGCCAGGGCATTGACAACGGCACCTCCCACAATAAAAGCTAGTGTTGCCACATTATTTTTATTTACATAGATATATTTTCGGGAATAATTCCTTGTTTGACAAAAAAAGTCTTTTGTGGCAATTGACGCTGTGACAATCGTGTATATTAAGTTCGCTCAAATTTCATTTGTGTTTTATTAAGGATATTTGTTTCATTACATATTTGAAATTGTGTATATGGACCCAGCTTTGCACTGACAACAAAAAAAAAACAGTGACTACAGGGGCTTCTACGAAGCACTAAAAGCAGTGTATGGCTCTAGGCATCTGGTACAAAGTCCCCTGCGAAGCACTGATGGACAGGCACTCCTCACAGATAATACCTCCATCTTGAACCGCTGGTTGGAATACTTTCAGGACCTCTTCAGCGCTGAGCGCACTGTTCAAGAAACAGTCATCCTCCAAATCCCACACCTACCACTAAAGGTTGAATTGGACGAACCGCCCACCACCGAAGAGAACCTCACAGCCCAGCTCAAGAGTGGCAAAACAGCAGGCATTGACGGAATCCCGCCAGAGATCTGGAAACATTGAGGCCCAACACTGCACAACAAGCTCCACGACCTCTTTCTCTGCTGCTGGGAGAAAGGAACACTACCAAAGGATCTCCGTGATGCAGTCATCATCACCCTGTACAAGAACAAAGGAGATAAGTCTGCCTGCTCTAATTATCGTGGAATTACCCTGCTGTCCATTGCCGGGAAATTTATCTCAAGCCTGCTCCTGAATAAGCTGGTACCTGCCATCGCTAAAGACCACCTCCCAGAGTACCACCGACATGGTCTTTGTGCTGAGGCAGCTTCAGGAGAAGTGCCGCGAGCAGAACAAAGGGCTGTACGTAACGTTTGTCGACCTAACAAAAACGTTCGACACTGAGAGCAAGCAAGGCATGTGGCAGATCCTGGAGCGACTTGGCTGTCCCCCAAATTTCCTCAGCATGATCGTCCAGCTCCACGAGGACCAGCAATGCCAGGTCAGACTCAACAGTGACCTCTCAGAACCATTCCCAATTCTCAACGGCGTGAGGCAGGGCTGCGTGCTGGCACCAACCCTCTTCACCATCTTTTTTAGCATGATGTTGAAGCAGGCCACAGTGGACCTCGACGATGACGATGCAGTGTACATCAGGTATCGTCTCGATGGCAGCCTGTTCAACCTCAGACGACTGCAGGCCCACACCTAAACCCTAGACCAACTGATTCGTGAGCTGCTTTTTGCTAATGACGCTGCCCTCGTTGCACACACAGAGAGAGCCTTGCAGCGCATCACGTCCTGCTTCGAAGATGCTGCCCAGCTCTTTGGTCTCGAGGTCAATCTGAAAAAGACAGAGGTCCTCCATCAGCTGGCACCCAAGAAAGAGCATCGCCCTCCATACATCACCATCGGCGAGTCCGAACTGAAGTCTGTACACGTTTACCTACCTTGGCTGCATCATCACGTCAGACGCCAAGCTGGACAAGGACTGGCAAAAGCGAACAGTGCTTTCGGGCGACTATTCAAGCGGGAGTGGCACAATCAACAGCTGAAAAAAGGCGCCAAGATCAACGTGTACAGAGTTGTCGTCCTCACCACCCTGCTGTATGGTTCCGAGTCCTGGGCCCTCTACCGCAGCCAACTACGACTCCTCGAACGCTTTCACCAGCGCTGCCTGCGTACCATCCTCAGCATTCACTGGAGTGACTATGTCACCAACGTCGACGTCCTTGAACAGGCGGAAACTGTGAGCATCGAGGCTTTGCTGCTGCGGACAAAGCTTCGCTAGGCGGGGCACGTCTCCAGGATGGAGGATCATCGCCTACCTAAGATCACTCTGTTCGGCGAGCTCGCCACTGGACACCGAGACAGAGGGGCACCAAAGAAGAGATACAAAGACGGTCTCAAGAAGTCACTTAGTGCCTGCCAAATCGACCACCGCCAGTGGTCTTCGCTTGCTGCGGACCGCGACAGCTGGCGCTCCACCATTACAAGGCAGCCGTCTCCTTTGAGGACTCTCGCAGAGCTAACCTTAAGGACAGCGGTTCAGGAGAAAAAACAGAGTTGTCGTAACTCAGAACCCTGACCAGACCTTCCCCTGCAGCCACTGCGGTCGAACCTGCCTGTCCCGGATTGGCCTCCGCAGCCACGAACATGCCTGCAGACGACGTGTGCAAGCCCTATAGAATCCTCGTTCGCGAAGTCAAGCAAGAGAGAGATTGTGTATGTTGGATATTCATGCTGGGGAGTTTGGGTGTGTGTGTGAATGTGAGGCGTGAGTGTAGGGTTAGGATCGAGTGAGGACATTTTGGATTGTGGTTTTTTTATATGTAATAAATGTTGTCGTAGTTGTTCCTTTGGTGTTTGTGTTAGGATTAGGGTGGTTGTTCTCGAGTGGTAGCGCTCATAGTTTGCGCCCCGAAAGCGGGGGTTGTGACATACAATAACCTACAGGTCGTTTAAGCATTTCAATCGTAATGCATTTCTACACGATTTTAGTAATACTCCTTTTGACGAGGTCCTTCTCACAGATGATCCAAATATTGCGCTGTCCACCTGGTACAGTTTATTCCTTGAAGTATTATACAGACATGCTCCGATTAGAACAAAAAGAGTAAATTGTGAGATAATTTCCCTTGGTTGACAAAAGAAACAATGATTGCCATGTCGGTGCGAAATTACCTAAAAAGAGTAAAGAACTTTGATGAATTTAAAAAGCAGCGAAACCGTGTGAGGTTAATGGTGCGCATCGCGAGGAGGGACCGTCGTAATGTATTTCACTGTTTGTGGTACGTGAGTCATTGTCTAAGGCGTGCGCATGCGTGCGCGAGTTGTGAGTGCGCGCTTAGAGTTATAATTATTATAAGATAATCGCATTATAAATACCGTAATTATTATTATTAATATTTATTATGAAACAGTGTGATTATGTCATTTTTACAAGTTTCACTTGCATTTTGTTGGAAAATTAAGGCATGGGAGATGGTTAGCAGACATTATAGGTTCATCTAATATTAAAAGTGAGTTAAATATCATGATTCATCCGCCGCTGGTCCACTATTGGTCCATCCATCCATTATCCTGTGTATATCCAATTGTGACAGATGTTATCATTTTGAATTTCTGAGAGACCATCAGAGCCACAGACTTCTAATTTGGCACAGTGATCATATTTGACAATAGCTTTGATTGTCACTTGCGCTGACCTCCATGAAAGGTCAAGGTTACAAGGTCAATAACGGGCGATTTTTTTAAAGAAAATAGTTATAATCTTCTTTTACAACTTGCCAAAGAGAAAACTAATGATACAACTTGTGTCTGCAGCTCTACTAAGTTAACCTCTCATTAAGGTCAAAGGTCACGAGAAGTAAGAAGGCTTTTATTTTAGGTTTTTGTTATTACAGATAGTTTGTATGTGAACTTTGCAATAAGACCCCAGTGGAAATGTTTTGCTAGGGGTTAAACTGTCTATGCATATTAAGTTTATTGGCTCCTTCCAAAGGTCAAAGGACAGGCATGTCAGCAAGTGTGTTGAAAATGTTCTATGTATGGGGGAATTAAAGCTACTGTATTTAGTTTTTCCACCTCAGAAGTAAAACTTGATACAAGCTAGCATTGTCGACACAGAAAAGAAAAGGTGAGACTGCCAGTGCTAATATTTTAGGAAGTTTACAAAGCAAAGTAGGTAAAAGCACTGTCAGGGGAGAGAATTGTGATGTATCGACCAATGATCATAGATCTAGTTTGATCGAAGCACCCCCCCCCCCCACACACACACACACACACACACACACCCCCATGGCAAACAAAAAAAAAAAAAAAAAAAAAAAGATATAAAAGAGGGGGTGCGCTAAGTAAGTGACTGGAAGCTATGCATATGTAAGCCCCCCTCCCCTCCCCCCCCCCCCCCCCCGAAGGGTGGCGTATCACACATCCCACTGTTCCAGCCCTTTGGTGCATGGGAATTTAAATCTAGGTCCCCCAAGGAGGGGGGGTGGGGGCTGGAACAGTGGGATATGTGATACAACCCTTCGTGGCGGGTTCCATAATATGCATTGCTTCCATCACTTATACTTAGCGCACCCCCTCTTTCCTATCTTTTCTATCTTTTTTTTCTTTTTTTTTTTTTTTTTTTTTTTTTTTTTTTTTTTTTTTGGGGGGGGGGGGGGGGGGGGGGGGGGCGGGGGGTGGGGGGTGCTTCGATCAAACTAGATCTATAAGCGCAGGTTTAAAGAGACAATCAGTTGCACTCGAAAGGGTACAGAGACGAGCAACAAAGCTGGTCAAAGAATGTAGAAATATGACTTATTTAGACAGACTCATATACTTTGGATTACACTCCTTACGTGGACGTAGAATACGCGGTGACTTAATCCAAGTTTTTAAAATTTTTAATGGCATCGACGACCTAAATTGGAACGACTTTTTTGCAGCACCATTTTGTGACACAACCCGAAACTCTGAAGGGAAAATCTTTGTACAGCACTGCAACACTAACCTGCGGAAGTTTTGTTTGTCTAACACGAGTTGCCATTGTTTGCAATGAGTTACCAGTTTCATTAAAAAAAAAACACCTAACATAAATTCTTTTAAAAACCTGCTGGACGAATTACGAAAATTTAAAGAGATTTTCTATTCCTATGATGAATGATTTATAGGAAAATTTGCATGCATAGCAGACCCATAAAGTAATGAAAGAAAGAAAGGACATTTGCAAAATTCTCTCCCCTGACAGTGCTTTTAAGCATGTTCTTAATTGGACAAACTTTTGATCGGCAAACCTAGATCGCAGAAGATCGGCGATCTTTTGGTCTATTTCTTAATTGAGGTTGAACAAACCTAAACGATCCTAGGCGAACTTCAGCAAACCAGGTTCGCCATTGGTTCTCTTTCTTAATTGAATTGCTTGGTTCGGCGGAAGTTGTTCTGCGAGAGTGATAAAAATGGCTGCCGCACTGCCGCTTCGCGATTTGGAAGATTTTGCAGTGGTTTTGTTGATGTACAAAGCTGTGAAGGACAAACAAAGTCAGCGCCAGAGGAAGGCAACATTACCATACGTTCTCCGGAGGCACGAGTGTGGGCCATTCCATTCGCTGGTTCAAGAGCTGGCTGAACAGGTAGATCATGTTTTATTACGAGGATTCACGGTCATTCAAGTATTGTTTTTATATTTTCAGCTCAGGTTAATTTCATGATCTGTGCTGGCGCGATCATTTTTATTATGTTTGGAATTTTACTGTTCAATTTAGTGCGACATTAGTGCAAGACAATATAATACAGTAGTAGTTGTACATTGCTTAACGTCCCGACAGCAACAAGACTTTCTCAGGACGTGACAATACAATACAACACAATATTATGCGGGTATGCGGTTTTTTCACAATAACATCTGTGTTTGTTTCCAGTTGAGCGCGTTGTTAAAAAGAACACCTAAATACTTGTAGGACTCCACACGCTCAACTTCTGTTCCCATGGTGACAAGAGGATCGGGATGATGTTTGTTTATCCTGAAATCTATGAACATCTCGTTTGTCTTGCCAACATGTAATTGAAGATAGTTTCTATCACACCACTTTACACAGTCGTCGATCTCCTGTCGATAGTGTCTGTCGTCCTGATCTGTAATCTGACCTGTCAGTATAATAATATAATATAATATAATATAATATAATATAATATAATATAATATAATATAATATAATATAATATAATATAACATTCCCTTTTGGAGTTTGACATGAGATGGAAATTCTAATTTACTTGAAGTTGAACCAGTAATTGATGGACTTTGTAGTGTATTTCAAATGTAGTCCATTATCTCTTGTGTCATTATTGGCTCACGTGCAAAGCAAAAGTGAATATGTTCGTAGCCAGTAGTCCGTCCGCCGTCGTCCGTGGTAAACTTTAACGTTGGCATTTCCTCGGAGACTATTCAAACCACAGTCCTCAAACTTGGCCCAAGAATACTTTGTGGCAAGACCTTTCTAAACTTACCAATTGCAGTGATCTCTCACAAAGGTCAAAGGTCATTGGAGATCCGGAAATACGTGACGAATAACTATATTTTGACATACATTTTTTTTTCACAAATAATATTCACAGCGTCAAACCCAAACGTGGTACAAAGATACCTGATGGTAAAATATTGCTATGCATACTAATGTGGTTGATGCCTCGGAAAGGTCAAAGGTCACGAAAGCCATATTTTGACACGAGACGTTATTTTCACAAATAGTACTCACAAATTCAAACCCAAATTTGGTACACCTGTAGATAACAACTATCTATGCATACAATTACGATGACCCGTCAGAAAGGTCAAGGGTCACAAGAGGCTAATAAATGTTTGTAAAATGGCAAATTTTGATAAAATTGTAGTTATTATCGATATTTTTCATAAATTATTCATTCAAATGTGCTACAAAGGTTGCTGATGATAAGAGTAAGACCTTTCCAGTGCATACTAATTTAGTGGTCAAGGGTCGGGGGGGGGGGGGGGGGGGGTTGACAGGTGTGTGATCGATGTAAACAATACTTACATGGTGAGAAAACATTGGATTTTGCTGGTGCAGAAGCCAGCCCTTTACTTACTGTCACAAAGGCCAGGCATATGTAAATCGATCGTACACGTGAGCCATAATGGCTCTGCCTTTCTTGTTGTAATAAAAATGGTGGAATAAAGTTCCAGTTGTTACTAGTATTCTATGACAAGAAAATGCCAACGATTATTAGGTAAATTAATGTTTATTAGGATCCCAAGTACCTGCACAAGTTTTTACGGATGAATGGCGACACGTTTGATGAACTCCTGCATACCGTTGGACATGCTTTAGCCAAAGAAGACACCAACTTCAAGAACTCTATCGCCCCTGAAGAACGACTGGCGGTGACGCTTCGTTATTTGGCTGAAGGTATTTCAATTTTCAGTATTTGTGTAAACTTGTACACTAAATGTTGCAAATCATGCTTGTTTTATATTGGGAGTGTTCATGATCTATGATGTATTGTAAATGAGTTGAAGCAGTGCGCTGTGCACGCGTCCACAACGAAAGTCAATACAAGTTTCGAACTTGATTGACTTTGTGAGTTTGTCGGTTGTCAATCGTGTGACCTCAATTGAGGTAAAAAGCTTTTGCTTTGCTTGCACAGAAGCTGGAGACACACACACACACACACACACACACACACACACACACACACACACACACACACACACACACACACACACACAGACAGACACACTGACACACACACACACACACACACACACAAAGAAAAAATATGTGAAACAACAGAAAGGTAAAGTATAGACTGTTTTATTTATGCACATTCACAGACGAAACATGGCAAGTATGATCAATTAAAAATAAAAACGCGGGAAAACAAACCTAACTACCCTATTTCGCAAACGGATGAAATGCCAAACAAACCTTTCTGTTTTGTCTGTGTGGGTGTGTGTGTGTGTGGGGGGTGGGGGTGGGGGGTGGTCATAATGTTTAGGTTCATTTTTTGACCCACTATGGTTTTGGGACACCAACTGAGTAATGTGTTGTCATACTCAGTAAACTTGGCATCCCAATGTCTTACACACCAACGATGCTCGTAGCGTTTTTGCCAACAGAACAAATGCAGCCATGTGAAACAGTTTGGGTGCGATGTATAGACAACCCCAAGACCTTGTTGGAACATTGTTGTTTGCCTGCACTGTTTCACGTGGAAGATGTTAATTTTTCTGTCAAAACAAAAGCAGTGCAAACTTATTTTATGCAGAACCACTTGTGAGGAAACTGGGCAGTTTACAGCATCTGAGAACAAGGAGTGATATGGTTAACATCTACCTCCATGTAACAACTACAGTCACACCCACACACTGTATTTATGAGATGTGATGTATAAAAAGAGAAGCATCACTTCTCCAAAAGAAGAGATTGAACACATGCATGTCTCAGGCATTCTGCTGTTTCCTGTCACCATGATGCAAGATATGACATTATATTCTGTGGATAGCTCAGTACTATTTTTAAATTACAAAGAAGGTTTTTTTTATGATTGTGTGTACAGGAGGCCCTTACAACAAGCTGTTTTTCCAATTCCGTATACCAGTGTCCACGTTAGCATACATCATCCATGAAACATGCCTTGCTATCTTCAATGCTTTGAAGGACAAACATTTAAAGGTAAGAAAAAGAACTGTTCACGTATTTTCAACAGGGCTCTTGCAGAACCACATTTTCTTTGCCCCCCAAAGCATGTCACAATAAGGAGCCTGTGCACCCTCTAAAACAGATAGAAACAAAGTAGAAAAGCATGTTTAACACAGATGGAATAGTTAGAAAAGTATATCTACAATAGTTCATGTGTATCATAGTCATGTTATGGTAAACAAGAAAGGCAAAGCCATTATAGCTCAAGTGTATGACCGATTTACAGATGTGGGACCTTTGTGACAATAAAGAAAGGGCTGGCATCTGCACCAACAAAATCCACGTTTTCTCAAAATGAAAGCATTTCTTATCCGTCACCCCCACCCACTCCAGTGACCCTTGACCTTTGCGATGAGTCCACCAAATTAGTATGCATAGGAAGGTCTTATAATCAGTTACGTTTGTGCCAAATTGTGTAGAAAAAAAACTGTAAAAATGTTGATAATACCTACAATTTTATCAAATATTGGCATTCTACACACACTTGCCGACCTCTTGTGACCCTTGACCTTTCCAAGGGCCAGCCGAATTAGCATGCATAGTTAGGTCTTACCATCAGGTATATCTGTACCAAATTTGAGTTTAAAATTGTGAATACTATGTAAGAATTAAAACAAAAGCTCTTGGCTATTTTGGACCTATTTCCTGAGCTCTTCTGACCGTTGACTTTTCCGAGGGGCTATCCATATTAGTAATGCATAGCTAGGTCTTACCATCAGGTATCTCTGTAGCAAGTTTGGGTTTGAAGTTGTGAAGAATAATTGAGAAAAAAAAAAAAAACGTCTTTTGTTAAAATATGGTTAGTTTGGACTTAATGCCTGAGCTCTTGAGACCCTTGACTTTTCCAACCAAATCTGAATCAACCAAAACAGTTTGCATATAAAGGTATATAATATGTACCAAGTTCGGGTAGAAGTTGTGAACAGTATTTAAGAAAACATAATTTATGTACCAATATAGCTATTTTGTTAACCTGTGACCTTTGTGAGAAGTCACTCGAATTGGTATGTTTAGTCAGGTCTTGCCACAAAATATCCGAGGGCCAAGTTTGAAGACTGTGGCTTGAATAGTCTCCGAGAAAATGCCAACGTTAAAGTTTACCACGGACGACCAGTGGCCAGAACATACTCACTTTTGATGCACACGTGAGCCCCCCCCCCCCCCCACCCCACTCCCACCTCCGCCGCCTCCTCCCCCCCCCAAAAAAAAAAAATAAATAAAAAAAAAAAATAATAAAATAAATAAATAAATAAATAAATAAATAAAATTTAAGAAAAAATAACCCAAAAAAATTGGGAAAGTAAATAAATAGATAAATGTTAAATTTTTTTGGACAACAATGCGGCGCATGGCAAGGCCCATTTCAGTGTCACACCGATGCATATCATGCTTTATTGTGTAGTATTATCCTCCTACTTTATTTCTAGTTATTTTAGCTGATGTACAGGCTTCTCAATGTGAGATGTTTGTGGGGAGGGGGGGGGGGGGGCAAAAATAAATACATACTTTTTGGAACGCACAAATTATTTCATTTATGAAGATTAAACTTTGTCTGAAGATTCCTTATGTTGTCTTTGTTTTGTGTGCCAAATTTCAGAACCATAGCGCACACACTTGTTGAACCTTTTTTTATTTTAAGAAAGTCTGTGGCAGGCTGCTTGAACCAAATTACAAGTGTAAAACTTATACGCCTTGACCAGTTTTGTGCAAACACCTATCACACAAATGTGGAGATGTGACTGAAGTGAAATACTTTATTCATCTGGGATTTCTTCCATCAAGGCATCGTGGATTATGCTGTCAATTTTGTGTTTAACCATATTTCTGCGTTTTACACTTTTTAGTTGGTTTAATCGGTCTGCCACAGTTAGAGCGTAGTTGTGCTGCGGGTCTCCTGGTGTTTGGCTTTTCCTCTCTTCTGTCAGATGGTAGAGGAAGCCTAGTGCAGCGTCTTCAAAGTCGGCCTTTGGTGGCTTGGAAAGGGTCTTGCTCCAGAGCACTCGCTTTTTCGATGGGGGTAGTGATGTAAATCCAGTCACTTCAGGGTTCTGCTCTTCAGTTTTCCGCTGTGCGGCTTGGATCCTGTCGGTCAACAGTTGAATGTCGGCATTGCAACCACTGTAGGGGCTGCACTCATTTTCATGTACGATTGATGATGTCGGTGCAATGTCAATCTGAAGAAAAACCAAACAAAACAGCATTAGCATTTTGGCAATTACATGATGACATGTCTGATGTATTATGCTTTTCTTAAATGTTGTGCAGACGCCAAGCACTGAGGGTCAGTGGAAGGAGATCCAGCACAAGTTCCATCGCAAGTGGAATTTCCCGCAGTGCATCGGAGCTCTGGACGGCAAGCACGTTCGCATACAATGTCCCCGCAATGGTGGATCATTGTATTACAATTACTGTGGATTTCACAGTATAGTATTGTTTGCCCTTGTGGATGCCACCTACAAATTTCAATATTTTAAGGTTGGTGCTCAGGGAAGGGTTGGCGATGCTGCCATCTGGAACGCATCCAAGCTGAAGCGCGACCTGGAAGATGGCAGACTCAACTTCCCACCAGCCCTGTCAACTCCAAACACAAATGTCCCCATACCCAGCCTCATTGTGGCTGACTCTGCCTTCGGACTCTCCCCAAAGCTCATGAAGCCATACCCAGAAAGAGGCCTCAGCCAAGACAAAAAGGTGTTTAACTACAGGTTGAGCAGAGCTAGGCGCATTGTCGAGAATGCCTTTGGGATTCTGGCATGTCGTTTTGGCATCTACCAGTCTGCGATAAAGCTTGCACCTGACCATGCGAAAAAGCTTGTACTCGCCACTCTTGCCCTCCACAACTTCATGAGAGATGCAAGAGATCAGCGCTACTGTGGCCCTGGGGCAGTTGACTACGAACAGGGTGTAAACCGCCAAATGGTGCCGGGAGAATGGCGGAACAATATCAATGCCAATCTCTTCGGGCTTCGGGTGGTCGCTGGTGGTGACCAAGCCCAATATGCTTCAGGCATGGCAGTGAGAGACGCACTCAGAGACTTTTTTATGGGACCTGGTGCTGTCCAGTGGCAAAACTCTAGAGTTTAAAAATGGCACTTACTGTCAATTGGGTTGGAGATATAGTCTCTTCGAGAGTGCCAGTGTCTCTGCAGGTAACCGTGCTGCCATTGTATTCAACACGTCCAAAAAAAGAGTGTATACGGTTGAAATGGGCCCAGTCCCTCCTCTTTCCACCTGTTGAACCAGTAGAGGATGAGTCTTGTTTCTGTTTCTTAAGTCTTCGATAATATGATTTCAGACTCTCAAGTTTTCTCTTGACATCCTCTGAAAACAAACAAACAACAAACATTTCACATTAACACTTTACCTCAAGTTAAAATGGTGTCATTTTATTTAACACTTTTTACTATCCTAATACACCCACTGCTTGACATACCTTTGACTGATAGTTCAAGGTGGTGCCAGAATAGCTTGGCGCTTGAGGCACCAAGCTATTATGCAAAGAAGTACCCAACGGAGAAAGAAACACGCTTAGAAAAAACGGTACAACACAATTTATTAATATTTCGGGTAAATACTCTTTGTCAAAATAGACAAACAAACAGACAGACAAGCTATTATGGCACCACCCTTGAACTAGCATGCTGACTACATGTCTTGCTGTTGATCTATCTCCTAATCTGTAAAGTAGCCTTATTAGGACAATAAGCACATTTAAAAAAGAAAATCAGCCTCCGGATGCAAGTGGGTAACCAGGAAAATTGTGTGGGTCAACCACACGGTAACTAAGCAAATGCTTTGGACAGGTTTAACTGCAGCAGCGTATATATTTTAATAGTCAAACACAACTCTAATGCACATTATATGATAGACGTTATTGTTGTCTACAATGTCTAAAATTAAGAAGTGAAACACTCCCACACTCTGTGTCAGTTATCTTTTTCATTTTTTTTTTCCTAAATTTTCGCCCCCTAACTCCCCGCCCCAAGGCCCACTCCGTTTTTTGGCTGGAAAGTACGACCCCACAAAACGTTGGAATCACCTCTTGGCAGATTACGTAGCTGATGTGCCCCTGTACCCTTAGTCACGCCTTGTGGATAGATCCCACAGCCACGCCTGGAGGATCCTACTCCACCCCTATCCCTGAGCCGTCGTGCAAATAACTTCCGACGCCACTGCTTCAGCAGCGGGTCCAAAGATAGTGTACTATATTGTCTTTATTGGGTCTTCCCATCTAAGTCGTTCTGAAAATGTGCATCTACAGTTTGTTATATTATGTGCATTCCGACAGAGTTCTACTGCGATGCCGTATTGTCAACTATTTTCAAAGTTCCTAAGTGCGGTAAAGCTGGGGTTTTGTCAGTGAATGATCCATAAACATTGCGTGTTACAGCTTCTAATCTGATTCGATGTTTCTATGTCAGTGGGCAACTTCTCAGTAAGGTGGTTTAGTGTTATAGTGAACTGTAAATAAAGGCACGTATTTTCAAACTTCAAAATGATTCAATGGTTTGTATGCGTGAATACTGCTTTGTAAAAGAATGCTGGTTGGTTGTACATTGCTTAACGTCCCGACCACAACAAGCCTTTCTCAGGACGTGCCTGCACTGCTACTGAATATAAAAAAAAAACCCAAAAAAAACCAAACAAACAGAATATTGCATGTATGTTGCCAGCCGGTCTAAGTAATACGCTAAATAAACCTAAGACCATTTAGCAACACACATCCAATATCAACAGCTACATGCAGCGCAGTCAGTAGGAACAGTTTAAAACAGGAAAATACAGGTGAATGGACCAAGGGTAGACAGAAACACATGCCTTAGAATAGAGGGAGAAACACATCCTGTGGGCTAACCAGGGTTACCCTGGGAACTAAAAAGTAGTTAATCCCACCCAAGTCCCCCAGGGCTGACCCGGGTGGGGGCTTTGTAAAAGAAACTCGAACGCATGAAGTCTGCTTCGCTGCTAGGAATCCCAACAACAGAGTGGCATGAGCTCGTTTTTCCATTAGTCAATAAGTCGTAATAGTTTTAGTGTACTTTATTTTTCAATTTTAAATTTGTTTTGATCAAATTTCAATTCTACTTCATGCTGTGAACCTTCAGTGCATAAACCATGCACTGCAGTTTCCGTAGCATTGGATATGTGTGAAAGCGCAACCCTTTTTACTTTCAGAGCAGGCCATAGATCATCAAATGTGTATGGTACTCAAACCAAGGGGAATCACAGCGCTGGACATGTGTATGGTGAATACATCCAATGATCGTCTGTTGAATCGACCATGACAGCTCAAGAAGTTGTGAAGAGTTGTGCTTTATAATCTCGGTGCTTTGCAATGTAGCAAGCTAATCAGAGCTAACCTGTAGGTTGTTATGATTGATCTCGCTGTCTCATGCCAGTAGTGCTGGCAGTACGAAGGTTACGAGCAAGCGTGGAATCCGAGATCATGTGGATCTATATGTGGGAATGTAATCCAACTTAATCGTGTGTTTTATCTGCATTTTAGTTTTCTTTTGCGATAAAATGCACCACAACCTAAAAGTTGAAACACTAAGAAAAATAGCTCCGACACTCTGTAAGACAGGTATGCTTGTTTTTATTCATGATCAGGCATGTTTGTGAACTACGTACACTGTCTTGTTTGAGAATAGCCATTTTAGACCTGAAGATTTGGTGACGTCTTGTCTGCCTCTTTGTTGACGTCTGGAGGTACAAGATTTATGGCTACTTTTTCGCACATGTTCTGACGATAATCACGGAATTCCCAGACGTCATTCTTTCAATAGCAATAGTGTTCATCTGTTTGATGCCACATGGTATCTATCGACAGTATGCTATAGTAATAGTAATTAGTATGGCTTTAGTTAAAATAAATGAATAACATGCGTAACTGATCTATACAGGATAGTAGCTAGATGGATGTTTTGGTTGTCAGTTTGATCAGTCTGCGCGAAACCTCAGATTAAAACCCAAGCAGGTGCCCATCAAAATTCGTTGCGACTGAGTGAATATTGTACTTACCAACAGACCATCCACGGTCGAATGTGTCGGCTATCTGACGCAGGGCGGCGTTCCGCGACATCCTGTTCCTGTATTCTTTGCAGGCGGCATCCCACAAGCAAGGATGTGCCTCCCACACATCAATAAAAAGCTCCAAATCCTCATAGGAAAGTGAAATGTCGCCGCCGTTCTCCATGGTTGTTGAAACGGTAAATATCGTCGTTCTCCAACGCAGAAGTGTAAACAGTTTCGACCAATCAGAGAAAAGGTTCGCCTTGGTTTGCTCAACATGCTCAGCGAACTTTTTTCGACAGCGAACTATGGTTTGCCGAGGTTCGTGAACTACTTCGAACTAGGTTTGCCGTATCTTTGGATCGTCCAATTAAAAACTAACTTGGTTCGCCCGAGATCGCGAACTCTAGATCGTCAGAGTTGGCGAACAAATGTACGGGTAAGTTCGTCTAATTAAGAACAGCCGTTACCGACTTTACTTTGTAAACTTCCTAAAATATTATTAGCACTGGCAGTCTCCCCTATCCTTTTCATTTATTACGACAATATCGACTGCAACCCCTTGCCCCCTTTTAGTAGGTTTTCTCTTAGGGTGCATGGAAATTTAGCTCTATGTGGAGGCATGGAATGTATGCCCCTGCAGACACCACAGTAAAATGTTTCCATATGCATTGCTTCCAGTCACTTACTGAGCGCACTCCTCTTTCCTATCGACAAACACTGCTCCTTATATGAAACACTGTCATAATTATGAAACACGTTTCATATTAGGAGCTCTTTGTGTTTCATAATAGGAACAAGATACCTCTCCAGAAAAATGCGTGCCTCCAAAACAACAAAAAGAGAACCAAAAAGATTGCTGCTGGTTATCTGATGTCCGAAGATTGCTCTTCATGACAAGAGTGGCTATTTAAAGGAAATCACAAAACTGAATGCTGATGTAGGTGTTTCAAAATGTCGAAAAATTAGATGCAGAAGGGTCAAAAATCACATTCTCTTGGCGTGTTTTCGTTTTCATCATGACTGACATTCTTGTACCGGAAATAAGGCTTACTGAAGTAGCTCTATATTTCTGCACAGGCGGAATTTAGAAAAGTTATTCCGTTTCGCCGGGAGCAAGGTGTTTCATAATAAGCACTGTTTCATAATAGGGGCTCCTCCCCTACAAGGTCGCCAGATAGCGCGAACATGCTCGAACGTTCTGGTTTATTCTCAGCGAATCTACGCAAAACAAAAATCGACCGCTCTTCTCCGTGCGACTTTGCTAGAAGCTTCCGGACTAAACTTAGCGTATCATAACAAAGCCAATTCCGCTATCTGCGCGAACAATAAAGAATCTTACTGAAAAGGTATGTGATTCGCAACCATGATAGCTCAAATAAACATCGAAACGTTTCCTACGATTAACACATGCATGCTATCACAGAACAACACAACCACAATCGTAACATTACCACCCCTCCCCCCCCCCCCCCTTTTAGAATGAAATTCCGCAAAAATTTCTTCTCAAATCTCAAAAATACGGTTGTGGCTGTATTAACCTACACAAAACCACAAATAATAAGAATTTCACATCAAAATGAAATCAAATCAACTACTTTAAAACAATCGTCTCACAGTTCCTTCACACAGTTCAAGGGTTACTGGTCCTGGGTCAAACACGGTCGGTCTATGGAAGGTATGATAGTCCATACACACCAAATTAGATCTCTCTGGTTTCTTCGCGATAACCACTGGCGATTTGGAATCTCTGACGACTCCCACGTCCGGCGTCTCCCCAACATTCTCTCCCTCAGTCCTTCTCTTGTGTTGCGAAGCAGACAACATGGCTCGTCACGAACCGGCTGGTTGGATGTCCGATTAACCTCGTTCTGGTCGGTGTTTGTTATTCCTGGGTCAGGTGTTAACCGATGCTTAAATTCTTGAGTCAGGACGCGCAGTTCTTCCCGTTGAGTCTGGGTCAGATTCTGACCGAACTGGATGTCTTCTACATCCTCCTTGTGGCGGAGTTCATTAAGGTTAAACAGGTTCTCGTCGTCTAGTCTTTTGTTATCAGCAAGACGCACCGATGCCGCCAGTTGTGTTTTGTCTTGACGACCTCTCTCAATATACTTCTTTAGCAGATTAGCATGGTAAGTCTTCACCTTGATGTTGACCTTGACTCTGTAGTCGTTGATGCCAACCACTGTGTCGACAACGTAGGGTCCCTTCCACTGCATCAGGAGTTTGTTGTTGTCGGTAGGAAGAAGAACCAACACCTGGTCACCTGGCTGGAATCATCGAGATTTTGCTTTACGATCATAGTAATGCTTCCCCTTGTTCTGCGCCTTCCCCAGTTCTTCTCGAGCCATCCTGAGGGTATCTTCCAGCTTCTCTCTCAGGTCGAAGACGTACTGGTAGCTGATCTTCACCTTAGGCGCGTCGATATCCTTGGTCCACAGCTCCTTCAGGATGTGCATGGGCCCCCTCACAGTCCTGCCGTACAGTATTTCAAAAGGGGAAAACCCTGTCGAATCCTGAGGAACTTCACGGTATGCGAAGAGCAAGGCATTGATATATCTATGCCACAACCTTGGCTGTTCAGCACACAGTTTCTTCAGCATAGCCTTCAATGTTCCATTAAAGTTTTCAACCAGCCCATGAAAACATGGGGGGATAAAGGATGGTAGTAAGGTGTCGGATGCTCAATAGCCGGTTGACTTCCTCCATGCAGTCGGAGATGAACTGAGTTCCCAGGTCGCTCAGGATCTCCTCAGGAATCCCCAAACGGCTGAACATGTCGACGAGCGCCTCTGCAACTGTTGGAGTGTCGATCCTCTTCAATGGTATGGTCTCAGGATAACGTGTAGCGTAGTCCACCAGGGTCAAAATGTAGCGATGACCATCTTCACTTGGAGGGGATATTGGCCCCACCAGGTCCACAGCTACCCGCTTGAAAGGCATATCGATCAGTGGCATTTTCTCTAGAGGAACCTTGGACACTTTTCCCTTGGAGATTGTCTTCTGGCATATGTCGCATGACCTGCAAAATAAGGTGACGTCGCCTCCCATATCAGGCCAGTAGAAGACGGCTCGAATCCTATCGAGGGTCTTGCTGATTCCCAAATCTCCTCCCAACATGGAATCATGGGCCAATTTCATCACCTGCATCCTCAAAGGTTCAGACGCACAGGTTCATCTCCATTGCTGTTGAATATCCGGTACAGGATATTTTACCTGGTCTCGAAGGTTATCTCATTTCCCTTTCGCGTTACGGGCTCGGTCTGACCTCGGAACTTGTCAAGCGTGGGGTCGGCTTTCTGTAGCTCCACCAGCCTTTCCCTATTCACTACAGTTGCTTCCGTGTTGTCCGCCACTTTTAGAGGGATGGTCTGGTGACTCTTCTTTGCTTGACTTCTTGTGGTAACAGCACATGTTTCAGATCTCCACTCTGGATCTGGATAGTCTGCGTGTCTGGTATCATCAATGTTGCCGATGATAAGATCGTAGACAGGGGTCTTTTCGCATAGCACCTTCATCTCTCCTCTCAGGTACGGGGTGTCGACGCTGACATTGGCAAGGGGATAATCCTCACAGTTCCGTCGGCCAAAATGAGGGTGGTCCACTCCTGTAGCTTCTGGTCTTCAGTTACTAGGTCCTCTCTCACGATGATGCAGCTACAACCCGTATCTCTCAGAACTCTCACTGGTGTGTTTCCGACGAATCCTGACACCACCGGCATGTTCAGCACTTCATTCTCAGGCAGCGCGATGTTTGACACTGGTAAGAATGTAGCCCCATCTCCTACTGGGATGCGTCCGTTCCTTCTAAAAGATTCAATCAGCTCTGGTGTCACTCGCGTTTCTCTAGACTCAAAGTCACTGGATGAAGTCACATCATTGGCTAATACAGCAGCGGCTCTGTGTTGAGACGTAGTATTGCTTCTGCCTGCTATCCCGCGATCTTGGCTGGATCTTCTGATGTTGTCGCCTCGGGGAACATCTTTAGAAGGACACCGTATCGCCTTGTGACCTTTCGTTTAACAGAGAAAACATGTCAGGTTATCCACCGGCTTGTATTTCGGGGTGTCTCTGGCATTGTGGATTTGCTCTGCTGGTGGAGACACGCGCTGCGGCTTACTGGGCTCGAACTTCATGTTGTGGGCGTCAAGGTATCTTTGAACGAAGTCGACCAGGGCCTTTAAGGTCTGGTCTTTTTGCTCTCTGAGGTGGTCGGCCAGGTCCTTAAAACATGCGTTGAGGACTTGTTTTTTGATGATGAGGTCACACAGGTCCTGGTACTCTTTGTTTAAACCAGCCAGCTCTATCCATTTCTCCAGGTAGCTCCTGATTCTCTCAATGAATAGGCCGGGTGTTTCTCCTTCTTCAGGCTTGCAGTTCCGAAATCATCGTTTGTAACTCTCTTTAGTGGAGTCGTACTGTCTCAGCAGGGCGGCTTTCAACTGCGTATAATCTTCGGCTTCTTCTCTTGGCAAGCGGGTGTAAAATTCAAGCGCTTTGCCAGTTAGAAGTGCACTCAACTTGATAGCCCAAATCTCTTGTCTTCAGTTATTGCTGCTTGCGAAACGCTCGAATCGCTCTTGGTAAGCGTCCATCTTATCTGAATTTTCTGGGAAATGTGGTAGCTTTGGCGCACGGGCTGTTTGCTCTCTGCTGGCTAATGCTGTTGCTTCAGTAGCTCTCTGGCTCTGTGCCTCTATCTCCATTTGTTTTAAATGAATTTCATGTTGACGCTGTCCCTCTGCCTCTTCTCGCTCTTCTTCTCGTTGTTTCTCTGCCTCTCTTTGCTCTTTCTCTGCTTCGTCTCGTTGAATTTCGAGTTTCCTGATTTCACACTCTTTAGCTCTTTCTTCTCTCTCCAGTCTCTCTCCTTTACAAACTCGAGGAGTTGAGCTCCTTCGAGTCCAAATTCCTTTCCCATTTTCAGGAATGTCTCCATTTCCGATGTCGCCATCTCTGCGTATCACTGCTGGCTGTTTTCTCCGGCTACCCTTTCCACTGAGCCAACTGTGGAAGTCCCGTCGCAGGTGCCAAAATGTTACGTGTTGAGTCGTGGTCGTAGTATGATATCACACCAGACGCACGCACGTAAAATTTTTTTTAAAAAATAAACTTCATTCAGCTGCATCCCGTCACACTTGGCTTAAGGTTGTAGACAATACTGGAGTAACAGTTCCAATAATACTTTATTTCAGCGATGCGATCTCCACACAATGCATTCCCAAATGCACCAAGCGACACAAAGTTTCTCATACAACGTACACCACCGTTATGCTGCGTCTCTCACAATGTACACGGGCCACGTACCTACGATAAACTGTGCGTCCCTACAACTGACAATGCATGACAGTGTACACACGTGCTTCCTAGCACCAACTTTTATAGTAAAACGACTTTCCAGATTAATCTAAGGAATTCACACAACGCAACCAATCAGAACGGAACACGTAACTGAAACTCATAAATATTAATTTTAAAAAAAATCTAGAATAACTATAAAAGTCTACAAAAATTCTACTGCTAATTTCAGCCCCAAATCCTAGTGTGTAATGACGTCACACAAAAGTATGGTAGACCGTTCACGACGTTTAATAATACACTGACTGGATTCTAAATTCACGCGCACAAAAAAAAATGAATATGACTAAGAATAGAGCGTCTCTAGTAAAATGTTGCATACATTTTGACGTCACATGTACGAGGTCACCAGACAGCGCGACCTTGCTAGAACGTTCTGCTTTATTCTTAGCGAATCTAAGCAAAACAAAAATCGACCGCTCTTCTCCGTGCAACTTTGTTAGAAGCTTCCGGACTAAACTTAGCGTATCATAACAAAGCCAATTCCGCTATCTGCGCGAACAATAAAGAATCTTACTGAAAAGGTACGTGATTCGCAACCATGATAGCTCAAATAAATATCGGATCGTTTCCTACGATTAACACATGCATGCTCTCACAGAACAACACAACCACAATCGTAACACCCCCGCGACTGCTGGGGCTCATGAGGATCTATGCCTCTTGCGGATACCAATTGTATTCATGTTTCTCAGACGGTTTAAGCTCTTGGTCGTTGATAGAACAAAAATATACGTAGGGCGCCAGCGCCTCTAACTCTCACGCTGGATAGTTTTTATGTGACGCCCGAACGACCCATCCCTCTAAAAAAAACGTCTTTTCACTCAAACTTGACAAAGACGGCTACCTAGAAGCAAGGTTCCCTGGTTGTCCATTGTCAGTAAGATGGCGAAACTTCACATGACTGAATGCCGCCTAGGGTGCAGAGTTGCTCTGACAAAGGAACTCCAAAGGTAATTAAATTTTATTTTTGTACAGAGTCTTACGCAGCCCATAAATTTGCCTTTTGAGGGCAAAATGGCTACTTTTCGGCCATTGGAAGCATAATGACAATGGACAATTCAACCCCCCCCCCCTGCCCCACCCCCCGTCTTCCCTTCGGTGTATTTAGGCCTCCTATTGACACGATCACCGGCATCTTGATTATGTCTGTATGTATAGAAGGTAGAACACACTGCATAGCTTCACGCCCTATTTTACCAGCGTGGCACCCTCATTAGTCTTTTGCTTTCAGTGCCAAGTGAGGGACATATAGCGAAAGCTCAGTCGCAGCGAAAGATCGGCTGGGTCTTCAAGCGAACCATGTAATACACTTGCCTTGCCTGCCACGGCTAATTCATCTCTTGTGACATGTGCTTGGTTGGTTGGTTAGTTTGGAGTGTACGTCGAAGTGATAATAGACGGCCCTGACGGGCGGGCTATGGGGAACAAGAAAAGCTAGTGCCTATGGAGTACGACCTGAACACTGATCAATTCAGGTGCACTGCAAGTGTGCCAATTTGATTTATCAGGACCTTTCAACGGACATGCGAGTCCAGCTACTGGGGCCGGACGGGGACTCGAACCCACACCCGGCGATTCCCTTCGCTCTCTTGCTTGGACGCTTAACCGCCTGAGCTATTTCGCACTCATAAGACATGTACGTCGTGCTTGGCTGTCCACGTAGCAGATGGCTGGCAGCGTTAACAGTAAAGATGGGTGCTCTGAACGTGATGTTATTAACTCTTTCGAGACGTGCCGCAACCGGATTCGCGGCTTTACGCCGCGAATCCAGTTGTGGTACGTCTCGAAAGAGTTAACCCATACTACCCTACAATAATTTGCGATTCGTGGGTAAACATTCAGTTTTTCTCTCCCATGTAAATCAGTGACGTAAATATTCTAAGCACTATTAAGGTGTCCGTACGGAGGAAGACTCTATAGCCCCTCCCATACGTCAGTGAACCCATTGTGCCCCAAGGTCGAAATTGAAGTTATCCACTGAAGACTGTACAACAGATCGACCATACTAGTTCATGCCTATGGACGCCAAGATATTCTGGCGCCACCCTTGAACTATCATGCGGCCGATCCATATGTTGCTATGGTGAGTCGGGACTAAAAGCCGAGTTAACCATTATAGACATACGAGTGGGAGGCTCACACAAGGAGCAGGGTTAAATGGGTTAACCTCCTTGTGCATGTAGCCACGGTACAGTATATAGCACAGGTGGCTGCGTGCACAAGGGAGTTAATGTTTTGTATATGTGTCCTGAAACATTGTTTGTTGTCTACATGCCTGATCGTATTATCGCGTCTGTGACTTTTGCTTCGGGACAGTGGGCTTGCAACACAGTTCATGGAGTAATAAAGACTCATTTTTGTTGTTCTTTTGTTGGCTGGTCGGTTGGGTGCCTGGCTGGCCTGTTACTTTGTTGACTGGCTGAAGTTCGCTGTGTTCCCTACTTCAAGAAAAAACAAATCGTGAAAACATCGTTGTGCTTGCATATGACTTACACCTGAATCCATTTAGACTCGACGCACTAAAGCAGGAGATAGATCGTTCATGATAATTCAAAGGTAGTGTCAGGTTAGCTTGGCGCCATCATGGTCGATCCATCTCCTGCAGTTGGTACATAGTCGTTACTGACTTGACACCTACATAATTTGGGAATCGCGGGCTTGGGGTTAAATTGTTAACCCATTTCCGACCAGTGTTGGCGTGTCCAGTGCTAATGTGAAAGCCGAGACACGCCACACCCAAACAACATTCCTTTGACGCAAAACGCAGCCCAATAGGCCATGTGCGTGTGAATAAACACTTCTGTCGACCGGAAGAACGGCTTTTTCAAAATGGATGGAAAGGAGAAAAAGCCCCTAACAGCACGTGACTCAGGGTTTTATAAATGACGGCGATTGCGAAGTTTTTAAACAGATCTCTTGCCTTTATATTTGCGCGTGGAAGGCTAATATTTGGCAGTATGGTCTTGCATTATCACTACATTTAGAACCCGCCCTGGAATGTATCAAAAAGCGTCCTCAGTAATGAACACTACAGGCACTTGATTACACGTAGCAATAAGTCCCTTTGAGGGTCTCCAAAGCAGCTGCCCCCCGTTGCAGGAAACTTTACCAGGCCAGTAGGTGCCAACCAAATGTCCCTCTGCATCGCAGCGAGATTTTTGCGTGGGGCTTAAAACAGCTCAAAACAAAGCTGTTGGAACTAAGACAGGCAGGTACTGCCTAATGCAAATTACGTGCCGCATTTCGACCCCGATGCACAATATCTACTCCGACCAAACATTACTGGTGCGGCTGATATCCTTAGACTATGACAGTTAGAGAAGACTGTTGCGCTTACATAGCATTCGAGCGGTCCCTCCGAAATGAACGGTACAGACATAATTAGGTCATTTGCCATCGGAGTTTCTAAGCTTCACGCTACGTTTTTGCAGTTAGTCTAGCAGATTACGCAATTTCTGCAGAGGCAAGTAGTTCGTCAAAAGAGTAACATTGGTTTGCAGGTACGAAACAGAAGTACTAATGCCATATGGGTAAGAATAATTATAATAATAAGAAGAATAAGAGTACTTTATTATATCTAAAAGAGAAATTCGTCTCGCTGTTATGTGGTAGAATCGTAGTCGTAGTATAATAACCACAGCAGACGCACACACGTAAGGTTCCTTTTAAATAAACCTCATTCAGCTGCAATCCGTCACACATGGCTTAAGGATGTAGACAATACTGGAGTAACAGTTCCAACAATATTTTAATTCAGCGATGCGATCTCCACACAATGCAAGTCCAAATGCACAAACACTGATACAAAGTCTCTTCTGCAATGTCCACACTGCGACACAAAGTTTCTCATACAACGTCTCTCACAATGTACACCCTATACGGGCCACGTACCTACGATAAACTGCGTGTCTCTACACTGACAATGCTAGACAATGTACCCACGTGCACCAATCTTAGAGAGGGGGGTTGTGGGTGTTTTTGGACAATTTATATCGATTCCAAATTTCCACGATTTTTGGACCACATATTACCACGCCTTCGCGCCGCCCATTTTTCTAGGTTTCTCCTTATTTTTTTCTGTAAAATAAAGGTTTCCAAAATCAATGACATTTAAAATTATTATTTGTTATTATAAAATGAATCAAGACGAATTACTTCTTCTAAATGATATCAATGCTGTAGAAAACAAAGACTTAGACTCGAAAAAACAATGCCTTCTTTCTGTAGTTGTGTCAGGCAAATCAAAGGCTTATCTCGGAAAACAATACATGACAGAAGACATAGAATCTCTCACCGCTGACGAGCTAATCAAACTTCATTCAAAATATGAAAACCACATCGCATCACTAATGACTCGTGATTTGAGTCGATCTCTTGTATGCCTATACACAAAAGCAGTGAGTCACTTTCTACCTGTGGATAGTGACAGCCTATCACACGACCTTGAAAGCAACCCCATTGTTTCAAGTTCAATAGGCAAATTAGCATGCCTTATGTTTTACAAGTTTGGCAATTACCTTGCACCTGTGGTAACCTTACTTGTTACTGGTAGCCATATTGATTTTTCAAAATTAAATTTTACTGCAGAAGAAAATGGACGAGACCCAGACGACTCTACAACCAAATCCCAGTCCAGTCTTGACGCAGGTTCAAACTGTGACTAAGACTAAAAGTCCAGGAAGGGTAGAGGCAGGAAAAAGATTAGCCGAATATAACAGACAAAAAAAATTACAGCTTCAAGCATAAACAGAAAAGGCTCATGTAACTGACCCGTCGTCAACACCATCAGGACCTGTGTCACTACTATCACACCCTCATCAAAGTGAGAGACAAACAACTAAGTCTAACCCTGACCCTGAACCTCAAACAACAAAATATATAGTTGCCGGATTTGTTGTCGGATTTGTTTACGTAGGTTATCAATTATACAAAAAATACAAACCACAGACTCGTACAGTGTCCAAAAAATCAGACACTCCAAAAACAAAACCAGAAGTCGCCACATTACCAGTAACACCCAAAGCCGTTGACCCATTTTATATGCAGTAAATAAAAATA
The DNA here is from genome assembly GCA_036245525.1 of Semisulcospira habei. NCBI lineage: Eukaryota > Metazoa > Mollusca > Gastropoda > Semisulcospiridae > Semisulcospira > Semisulcospira habei. Next base: position 17,973,945 of record BTPG01000007.1, on the reverse strand, counting down.
TTATTTTAATTTTTCTTGTATTAGAAAATGAGTGACACAAAAAACATAATGAACCTTGTGTATCACTCTGCCGTAATCAGTGGATTAGCAGTAACTTATTCTATGCTGGGAAAAAGTCTACTCAAAATGAAATCAGCAGACCTCAGTAGATTAGATTTTGAAGACAGCGCTAAGCTAATTGCAGTTGTTACAGCGTCAATTGCTACTAAAGACTTTCTTGTCAAGCAAGGAATTATTCCCAAAAATGTTTATATGTAAATAAAAATAATATGGTGACGATAGCTATTATGATTGGTGGGGCAGTTGTTAACGCCCTCGCATTCAGTGGCTCTAATTATCTCTTTTCAAAAATGGGTAGAGAGGAATCTGCAGAAGAATTGAAGTGTCATAATGAAGCGTCAGAAAAATTAGCACAGGCAGAACAGGCGTATGAAAAACAAAGAATTGAGAAACTTGATTTCATCAATGAAAGATTGAAGCTTGAAGGTCACGCACAGCATACGTTTTCAAATACAGACGAAGCAATCAGGGAATATTTTCTTGTCACGGGTGAAGACATGTCTATACCAAAACCAAAACTAAGTGACTATTACAAACCAAACACACAACAAAGAAATGGAGAGATAATTTTTGTTCTAGTGGGAATGACATTTGTTTATTTTACAGGAGTTTTCATTGCTAGAAAAAATGGCAGCCAAAAATAAACTATCGAAAATATATTACTCTCCATGAGGGTATTGGAAAGGAGCAACCGCTATTCAGAAATTACATGCCGCTGTGGGCGGAGATGTATCACTCAATCAAGTCAAACAATGGTTACAGAGACAAGCAATTTGGCAGATATACCTCCCTGCTCCAAGAAAAATATCTAGACCCCATTTTCAAAACACAACACCAAATGACACACATCAAATGGACCTTTTGTTCCTACCACATGACACAATAAGAAAGAAACGATACAAGTATACACTAACTGTTGTAGACATTGCTTCAAGGTACAAGGACGCTGAACCCATATCTGACAAAACAGCCAGTACAGTTGCTTCAGCATTAACAAAAATATATGGCCGAGGTCCTTTAAGATACCCCAGACTTGTACAAGTTGATGATGGATCAGAATTCAAAGGCGCAGTTAATCAGTTATTTGCGAAGCATGGCATACTGGTCAGACGAGGAATTCCAGGTGTACACAGATCACAGGCAATTGTAGAGAACATTAACAAACAGTTATCAGAAAGACTTTTCAGTTACCAGTATTCTAAGGAACTCATGCATGACACCCGTAACACGGAGTGGGTAAAGAGATTACCACATGTGATAAAAGCAATGAATAATGAAGGACACCCCAAGCCTGCTGATGCTATTAAATTGAAATCAATTACAGAGCCAAAAACAGGACCAACCCCAACCCCAGCACCAGACACAAGTTTATTTACTAAACAGGTGAGATATTTATATCAACCAGGGGAGGCCGAGAACGACGACAGATGCAGGGCAACAGACCCCATCTGGTCCACATCCGTTCATAATATAAAAAAAATAGTCCCCGGTCCTGACGCAACAATATATTATCTGTACGACCCTGCACCACAGAGGGCATTTGTCAGAGAAGAATTACAGATTATTCCCCCAGACACCGTTACTCATTTCAGTAACTAACTCATCAATTAATTCATCAACCAGTTCATCAGCTATGTCTTCAGATAACTTGAGCCTGTAATGACCAAGTGCATAAGCTTTTTCCTTACTGTGAAACACTCGTTTTGTGTCTCCAACTGCAAGTGACTTCTTATTTGTTTGGATCATTTCAAGATTATGTTTATTTGATCTCAGTGACTTGTTTGGATAATCAGGCATTAATGCACCATCTAACACTTGCTTGTAATGTTCATGACGAATGTCTTTATTTTTTATTGCTGTTTTTTTTAATTCCTTTGGCTTTTGGCTGACTTCCCTTCTGGTGCAGTATAGAATACATTTTTGATCTCAGTCCAACGTACTCAACTATTGGCACACCATTTAGTTCATCCTTAAACTTACCAGGTACTTTCTTGTTTTGTGTGCTAAACAGTGGATGATCCTTAGGGTAGTCAGACGTGTCATACATGTGTAACTCTGTTTTCATGTCTTCATAAAAGTCTTCAGTACACACATCAATGATCATATAGTCAGTGTCAGTGTATAGCAGACGACAGTCAGGATATTTTTGTTTGAAGTAATCATAATAAAATTCAAGCATCAACAGTTTTGACAACTCAAGAATTGCCATACCAATGAATACTGGCTTGTCCAGTTTAACAATCTTTTTTTTGAGTGACACTGCATACAATGATGAATGAAACTCTTTGTACCCTGTGTACTGCGGCTTACCTGTAAGTTTAATTGCACCCAATTCAGTTGTGACCAGTCTCACATCTTTGCGGTGATGAGGATTTTCCATAGTCTTTCCAAAACAGGCATTGTTCATAAGCTTAAAGAAGTCTTTGTCAAATGCAGTGTTGCCGTCTCTGGCACGGAGGGTTGTGTTCTTCATTATGTAATCTTTCATGAAAGCACTCTGATCAAATTGAATTCCTCTGTGAACTTTCTTTAGTACTAACCCATGTCTGATGTAAAACTGCAACAAGCGGTAGTGACAAAACGTAATTGAATTTGTCATTTAGATTTGGTACAAGTTTGGTGTCTTCTTTTTTCCCTGACATACTCATTTTCTCAACAGCCAATGGATAATCATTGTGGTAATCATGTAGGTGGTGTGGGTACTCTAGGTCAACTTCAAAGATCCAACCCTTTGCGTCGTTTCGGTCATGATTTATAATATTGTTTGTTATGTCTGTTATGTCATACTGTGACAAATCATACAGACAAATGTTTTTCAAGGGCAATAACTCACACATCGCGAACCCATAAAGGTTATTAGCGTCAAGGTACGTAATGAATGACCTTGACCTTGAGGGGTCAAACCCCTGGTCAAGGTCAATGTCATCAAGATATTTATTGTTGGCTCTGGCGTAGTTATTTGCTGCAATACTAATCCCACCCCTCAATCCACGTTCCACCATTTCACCCATCGTACGATCAGACAACAGGTCTATAGATATCTTACTGGATTTCAAAAATGCATCCCATGTCATGCCAGGACTAGTTATGTAACAAGCTGGGTCAAGTTTGTAGTGCAACAAACCCTTTTCACGGTAACTTTCAAATACGTCTGCTAGCAAGCAAACGTCTGCTTTCAAGTACTGGTCATGGTAGTCACCAATTGTCTGACATCCTAATTTACCCCATGCATCAAGTGCGTGTTGATATTCAGAGTCAGAAATACCTTTTCCAGTTAGTGTAGAATAAAATTTCTCTTTTGGTGGCAGTCTTGTTTCCTCAAACACAACCCACTCACTGATGTACTCATACGGATAAACTCCTTTCTTAATCAAGTCTGGCTCAAAATATTTACTCGTTATTGGATACTCAGTCAGTCTTCTGCCAGACTAGCAAGACCTAAAGACAAATGTTGCATGGAGTCATAAAATGCTAATTTGTCTAACCTAAAAGTCAAGTACTTTTCAGTTGTCTGCGCAATACAATTAATGTTTTTGAAAGACTCATCTACAGCCTGCATGATAATGTGTGAATCATAACCTTTGAGATTGTGGAAAAAGATTGGTAACTTATATGTCTTAGGATCTATTTTTAATAACAAGTTACAATTGTTATGTGCAGCACCTCTGTAACGTCCAGTTATGTGATCATGGTCACGAACTTTATCACCTCCCATAGGCTGTTCGCAAATCCAACACGTCTCAGCTGTATCAAATTTTAGTTTGTCTTCTTCTGTCATCACCAAAGGCATCTGACTTGTTGTGAGATACTGTACTACCTGACTATACAAATGCCTCATTTCTGTTAAAAACAGACAAGCTGCATTTTCACCCCTGTAGATAACGGGTTCTGAATGCTGACCGTCTGACCTAACAATAATGTATCCAAAAGAACACACCACTTGGTCACTCAATTTTATAGTCTTTGGTAATGATTCTGGAACAGGACCCTCATATGGTACAACTAATGATTCAAAATCAGCGTACACTACAAACGGCAGCTTTTGTTGATTCCCATAGTTCTTAAAATATACTTGACTACCAGGCTCTGGATACTTAAGTACAGTTTGTATGTCATCAGCTGATCTACAATGTAGGATGTGTTTGTGTGCTACTGAAATAGAGGAGAATCTTTGTAAACATTTTTTACAAACTTCCTGTTTGCCATTGTGTTTTGTTGTATGCCCATGAATTAGACGTGACATATTTCTGATAATTGTGTAGTGAAAGTTATTGTCATCACCGGCAGGGCCGATTAGCAACATGTCAACATGTTTATCTTCTGGCTGTCCATAGGTTGGTGCCAGTGTTGATACTCTAATAGGTTGTAACTTGTCAACAGATTCATTACCCCACACATACACATTTACAGATATACCAGGATTTAGTTTTTCAATCAAGTCTATGTCTTCTATTTTAACAGGAAACTCAATGCCACTGAAGTTGAGTTCATTTACAAATTTGATGTAGTTAGATACACGTTCAGGCTTTGACTTTATAAAGTGTAGTTTAGCAAGCACACACCACATGAAACAATAGTTGTCATTGTTTTGAATATTAACAACAGCCTTTTTGTTTGCAACCTCTGTTGGCAGTGGCAACCATGATTTGCCTAGTATAGGATGATACCTTGATTGCTTTAGTTTTAGTTCATGTACATGTCCTTCATGCCAACCAGACCCCTTCATTTTTGCACTGTCAATTGCTTGGAGGAAGTCAGGTAATAGTCTGTCTCTAAACACGTTCTCTAATTCTCTTTTTGTGTTAACTGTGTGTTGTCTTGTTGATATGTACGATACAATCACTTCACCGTCTACTCTAGTAAATTCTATTTTAGCAACAATCTGAATCTTCACACTGCCTGTAAGAAGATTATCTTGTATGACAGAAAAAGAGTTTTCTATTGATTCATAGACATTGTTAGTATTAGATATAGGCAAATCTGTTGTGTGAAACACGTTACGTAGGCCTGATGGGCCAGGGTTTGATGGGCCAGGGTTTTGAACATTGTCCGTCATTTTTATTTGTCGGACAAAATAATAAATGAAAAAAATTACCGCTGACACACCATATGTAATACTGTATTATCTGTAGTTATGATAAACAAGTCAACTACTTTCCTGGTGTTTGTCCTGCAGGTGTAATATTACTTTATGAACGTAACACTTTCAATATAACAATGTAGTTTTCTTAATTGAACAAATATGTCTTCACACAGTACCTCAAACCAACGCAAGTGGCCACTGTTAGCATTATAAACTTTAAAAGCATTTGTCTTAAGATCAACAGTCTCATAATCATAACGTGGTAATCCATCTGAATATTCCAAAGTAACATTATATGTTGTGTATATTCTTATTGTCGGTGTTGAGAGTTTAAAGCTGGGTCCAAACACACGTGTTTTCAAGTCAGTAAAGTGCATAACATCTTTGAAGCATTCTGTAACATCAAACACTTGGGTTTGTCCATCTATCATTTTTTATTGGACAAACAAAAGAATAAATTAATTTACTAACCCATACCCTGTGGGCTGATCTGTCTTTAAAATGAGCTTTAGATGCTTAGTTGATTTCAGTTTATTTTTTACATCATCACGTTCATGCTTATTTGGGATGACGTCGTTCTCTCTGAGACAGTCTTCAAAGCTGTCACGATCCTTACAGTAAAACAAACAGATAAACTTTAACTGTTCTCGAAAATCTTTCAGTACAGCATTATATTTCTGAGTGAGAATCCATACACTGACGTTTGCGTGTCTGCCACTGAAAGCAAGTTCTGCTAGAGTGTTTCTCTTTTTGACAATGTCTTTCTCTGCAGAACAGTCATCAACAATAAACAATGTTGACTGTCCTTCAAATTGCTTGTAAAAATATTGTAGGTAGTCATTAAGTTTTTGCTCAGGGTCAACTAAATATATGTTACTGTCAGTCCAAATGAATAAACGGTTGTGATAAGCTTTGTTGTGTTTGATTGTAGGACAGAATATTACAATGTTTTCAAAGTGGTGTATGTATCTTGTTTGTAAGAGGTTAAGAACAAATTCAGTTTTCCCACACCCTGTGGCGCCACAAAATAATCCACAGTGTGGGTCGAGTGTCATTAAGCTCAGGTTCATTTTAATACACAATATAATTTTAATATATGTGTCCACTTAGTCTACTGTCTTGTATATTGAGTTGTGCGTCATATATCAGGTACAAATATATATTTATGGCTTCGGCTTTTTCAACCTTTTTTTGTATCTGGATTGTTATTCCATCACTGCCGTTCTCAACAGTTCAACCTGACTCATGAAGGTAATCATCATCTGTACTACAAAGGTCTAGCCAAAGAGCATACTTATTTGTAAGGTATTGTCCGATCCTAACATCATACAGATGTAGATCTTTGCACACAATGTTTGCGGGTTTATCTCTAATCCTTCCACCCACAAAATACTTTGTGATCTCATCGTAGTGTTGATAAGGTAACAAACCTGAAGCATACACTTGATTAGGACGGCCTTCAATTGTACAAGACAAATGTGTAATCTTTGGATTGTAGAATTTTTCTGAATCTCTTTTGTATGGACTCACCGGTTCAACAAACAACATAAGAATACCTTTCAGTGACCTGGCAGGTGTGTTCAAGTTTATGTTCCACATTGGGTCACTCTTGTCTTTGGGTATTAAACTATGTCTAATCACCCTGTCATAATAAATTGGAAGTCTTGACTGGTATTGATTTTGAATGAGTCTGGCTAGTTCAGTATGTGTGACAATTTCATATTCCAAGGATATGTTAGAGATCTTATATGTTGCATCTGTGGCAGATGATTTTATAACTTTGGAGTAGTCATTGAAAGTTAGTTCAAAGCTCAGACGGTCATTCAGTGCCCCTTGATAATAAGGCAAATGTGCTGTTAGAATTTCAAACTCAAGTGGTATGTAAAATCTGGTTCCATATGTTTCTGCTATAATAACTTCCTTGGCTACCCCAGTAGTTACCTTATCTCCGGCATCGATTCGAAGTTTACCAACATTATCAGATTGTATGCCTTGATAAATACGGTCTTCTCGTTCTTCTTGTGTGAGCCAAAGGTCTTTGTAACAGTAGAACACATCTGAGTCGTCAAGACTAAACACTTCCTGTCCTTCAAGTTTCACTTTAATAGTTCTAACAATTGCTCTGCCAAGATTGTTAACTAGTGTTCTGTTTACGTCTGCATCTGATGATAGTTCAATATTAATTGCTAGGCGTGCAGTGCCAGGAACAATAACGTCACTGGGACCTAGGTTTGGAAACTTGACTGTAAGAGTTTGGTTCTGGTCTATGGTACTTGGATTGTTTGTGATGATGATTGATTGTCTAATGCCCTTAACACCCAGAGGCTCACATAGTTTTCTGTATGGGTCTAAATTTGATCCGTAAGACTGTGTCATTTTTAGTATGCACAATAAAAAATAATAAATTAATAAAACAATGGCAGCGGGAGGATTTAATCATGAAGATTTTGAAATGGATGACATAAATGTCTCAGATACCAGTATCACAGATATGACTGGAATGGTAACTAGTAGTAGTAGTATGCATCATGAACTGTTAAAAGACAAAGTAAACTCATTTTATGACAGTGTTGGAGCGCGCCCAGATGTAATAGATCCTAATCAATTTGAATATGATAAAGGACACTTATTTGTAAATACAGACAGAGGAAAAATATATCTAACACATAAAAACAATCCTTCTAAGTTTAGAGCTTTAAGTACAATTAAAGGTGAAGTCGGTGGTAACTCTGGGTTGGCAAGGTACCTTGGAATTGGTGGGTCTCCTGTTCCCCCAAGACTGGCTAGTGTTCTTCACGACACGCAAACAAAGTTGCCGACAGGGCAACAAATTGAAATGGCACCAGTAACAAGCCTACCGGAAATAGCAAACACTGTGATACAAGAAACTTCATTTACTGAAGGGCAAATAAATGACGCTTTGAAAACAATAGATGATCCACCTTTGTCAATGAGAGAGATTATAGGGTTGGATAAATCATTGCAGACAATAAGAGGTGAGATGGTAAACAATGTTGCCAAACTGGGTGAGCTTGATAAACACACAGAACGTGAAAAAGAGAAACTGGCTACAGCAGACACAGAAATGAAAGAAAGAATCCAACACAGATTAAATGATTTGCAGATAGAAAGATCAGGAAGGTTAGAAACAATTAGTATTGGAAGACAAAAACTGAAATCACAGGTCAACAGAATTAGAGAAACTATTCAGAAAATACTTCACGAAGACACTACTCTGGCTGAGAGACTTAAAACACTTTTCAGAGAGCAGGGTATCACAATTGCTAGTTTAATTACTGCTCTTGGGTTTATTATCAGTACTGTTGTGTTAGCTGTCTCCGGCAGTGGTGGTGGTGGTGGTCCAGCCCCGGCACCGGCACCACCAACCCCGGGCCCACCGACTCCAACAGACCCAAAAGATTTACAGTCATGGGTAAAGAAACAGTTGTCTCACATATCAGACCTGCTTAAAAAATTGGCTCTGAAAGCAATGGACGCTTTGCCTGGCATAATAGGCACAGTTGTCAGTTGGCTTATTAGTACTACAGCAAAGGTAGTTGGGTTTATGGCGGAGCATGTGTGGGTATTTCTGGTTACAGTAGGAGGGTTGATGGTGGGTTATTTAATGAAACAGATAAAGAAGTAATACTCCTAATCCTGTTAATCCTATTACCAATGCAGTTCTTTCTGACTCATGTGTGTCAGGGGTTGACTGTACTGGTTGTATGGGCGCCGGGGCTGGGGCCGGGGGTGTTACCATCTGTAATCTTTTTAACAACTGTACGTGTGTGGTTGTGGCTCCTAAGTTTACAGATTGATTGAGTCCTAATTTTTGACCAACACCTGCAACAATGATTTCATTATTATAATTTGTTATTGTCCCCATTTGGAGTTGAAGGTCAGATGGTAACATGTATAACCCGAAGCCGACTACAAAGTCAACTTTTGATCTGGTATATCTGAGTACGTCTTGGTAGCGTTGTATGCTTGATGGGAGATCTACTGTTGAATTAATTGAATCTTCAAGATTTGCAAGAAATTGTTTTTGTGCTTCAAATTTGCCACTTCCATTCAAAATGTTTGATTTTGTTAGTGATTGTGCTCCTAGTATACACCAGACATATGTTCTGATAGACTCATTATCGCGCTCGACTCCCGCTTGAGTAAACCCGTCAGTTTTATCTAAAATAAATGTGGTCCACGCATTAGACTGTTTCTGCTCTATTGATCCTAACCAGACTTGTGATTTAGATGAGAATGAAGTGTAACCAGGGTAGTAATCTTGAGGGTATTGTCTGTGACTCATAGCATAATACAATGTGCCCATACCATTGTGATCATCAAGTTTTTGTGTGAAGTCATACCGGGGACCGGGGTTGATGTTAAATTCATTACAGATGCGTTCAAACGCTTTCATATCCATGGGGTTGTTATACCTGTTGAAACTGGATTCAGTTGGCAGTGGCATATGCAGTTCTGACAAAAATACGTCTAAGCTGGTAATAAACATGGAAATGGTAGACAGATCTAATAAGTTTGTTTGAGTGATTCAAATGGTCTGTGAATGAAACACCACAGCCTGTAGTTGAACATAGTATGGCAAAGTTGAGTTGGTTTTGAAACATCTATAGTGGACTTGAAGACCACTTTCTTGCAGTAGAGTTGTCTGTTATTGGAGGGTTTAGGTAATGGTCAAACGGATTTGGTACTTTGACTTGGAATAGATCTTGTTCGCTTACAGCTATGTCAAGCTGGTTTAGTTGTATTATTTTCTGTTCATAAGTAGGTGCAACATTATATTTGGCATTCACATTAAATTGAAATGTGTTCGTTGTGGTAATGGTTGGTGATTTAAATTCCATCCTTTTTTATATGAGATAATAAAAAAGTTTATTACCTTAACAAATCTTAATACTAGCAAACCAGTGTGGTTAACTAATGGGATTGATAATCGTGATGGTAGCAAGGCTGTAGCTATCCATGAAATGTTCTACACAGTAAAGTGGTTTAATGTTACAAATGACGGTGAATATTCTGTGCATGGAATGGTAGGTAGTACAAGTTGGGGTGCTAATCACTTACACCCTGTGTATTATGACTTTTGTACTATAGCTGAATTTTTACAAAATATGTATAAAATTAAAGCAACTTTAAATCCAGCTAACTTACTTGTTACATTGGAATTTCCAAAAGATAGTCAGCTTATATTAACAGACAAACTTTGAATACTATTAGGTTTTTTATCCGAATCTGATCTTGCTGTTGTAGCTATTAGTGGTGATGATGATGATTGGACTTATGGAGCAGTATTAAAATTTAAGCCCAAAAAAGAAAAAAATAATTGGAAGATATTCTGTTCATTTGTCAGTACACACAGTGCTAAATGTTTATTTGAAAGAACTAAACACAACTGAGAATGTACACAATGGAAAGCCTTCAACTTTGTTGAGATGCTTAACAACTGGAACTGCACCCTATTGCAAAAGTGTGGTTGTTAGATTTCCTGCACAGTTTAAGAAATTAGGTTCTAGTTTCTTTGAGTCACTGAGTATATCTGTAACTAATCAGGATGACAAACCAGTTGTTATGCATGATTTTAGTGTTGTGTTGGAAATTAAATAATTTTATTTTTGTTTATAAAAAATGAGTGGTGGTCCAAAGCCAAGAATCATACCAGTTGCGTGTCCAGTAACAGAATTGAAAGATTTGGCTGATGTACAGGATTTTGAGAAGGAGGGGGATGTTGGAGAAATATATGGTTTTGAACTTGATTCAAATGGCATGTACAAGAGGAAAGTAATTGTTGACATGAAAGACGGTGAAAGACAGATTCCTAAACTTGGTCAGCTGCGTGATGTTACTGTACCTACTCCACCCGTAAATAATGCGCCTTACAACTTAATACATGTGGGAAATAAGTGGGTTGTTTCACCTGTACCACCTGCACCTACGCCAGCACCAACAATTGACTGGGACATAAAGATTGAATTTATTAGTCCTTATGTATACACTGATGATGAAGGTGCCTTAGTGTTTAATAAGGTTGTTAACTCTGGGCCGCTGATTGTAAGCCTTGTTCCAAGCTTTGCCCCAGACAACAATAGCAGAGATAAACTGAAAGTTGAAAATTATGAGAAACGGAGGTATCTTCTTACACATAGGAAGGGCAGGTCTGATGCGAAGGTTGTGTTTGCACCAGTAAACTTTCTGATTACAAGAAAACCAACAACAATAGTATTTGAAATTATCTTGCGATCTATAGCTTCTGCGAAAGAGGCAAATATTGCACAGGGAATAAAACTTACATGGGATGAAACAGTATCAGAATCAACAAAGGTTTTTATTGCTATTAGAAAAAATGTAGATGTTTTTGAAGTTTCGAGCAGTGTTCCAGCTGTCAAGATTTTAGTCGACAAAACAACTTTTGTTCATCTAAGTTACATAAACCTTGAACACATTGATCTTGTTGCATTTTATTATGCAAGTAAATTGTATACTTTTGACGAGTTGCAGAATGTAATTGCTGATTAAATAAAAAAATATTTGTCAATAAAAAAAATGGTAAACTTCTATTCACAACTACCGACGACGCTTGCGCATGAGACTGTGTCATCATTTGTGCCTGATCAACATATACCAATTGCATCAGATAAAACATTACAGGCAGACACATTCAGATTAAATAATATTACAGAAGCAATTAAATATTTGGAAAGTGAAGAGGCGAGGTACTCCAGATGTAAGAGATGGTATAAGTCAGTATTTAATTCTGTTCAAAACACTTCTATGGCTATTAGTGCAGTTTCAGCTGGATGTTCTGTAGGAGGTATTGTTCTGTTTGCCACGGGAATTGGAAGTTTGGCTGGAATAGCAGTTGAGGGTGTTAGCGTTGCTACATGCCTGGCTTGCTTTGGTTTGGAGGCCATAAACAAGAGGTTTCACACGAAATTACAGAAACATGAAGCATTGAGTACGCTTGCTGGTGCGAACCTGAGCAGTATGAAACTTATTATCAATAAGGCATTGAATGATAATTTTATTGATGACAAAGAATTTAAGCGGGTCCAGGATGATTTAAATACTTACAAAAAACAGAAATCTGAAATACAAAATAAAATGTGTAGTCAATCTCCCGTGAATGTTGAAGAACTGAAGGCTAGTTTTTTAGTGGAAGGAAAAAAGATCGGTGTTCAGGAAACCACAGAAAAACTACACAATCTTTTAAGCAAATAAAAATCAGATTTGGTAATCGTTTATTAATGTCATACACTTCGCAGAGAGATGTCATGCCGCCTAACTATTTAACCCCATCAGCACCACCACCACCACCTGACTATTACTAAAAAAAAAGTTTTTTCATTGTCCTTGTATCTTGACAAATATGTCCGAGTAAGTTGTGACTTAAGTTGTGACTTGAGTCAAGAACTTACATTTTGTTATGTTTAAGTTCTTATAAGTTCTTGACTTAAGTCACTTAATAACTAATTATAGGTTCTTAAAAGGTTACCTGTAAAGTTATTTGTCAGTTATAATTGACTTTGGAAAATTTGTTATCAAGTATCTGCAGGTAACTTAAATAATTTGTTATCAAGTGCATATAGCAATGTTAATTGGTTGTTGTTGTTTTTTTGTGTGTGTGTGTGTATGTGTGTGTGGTTATTATTTAAATAACTATGTTTTGGGGGTTTTGGCACAGAGGCAATGAAAAAAAATGTTCTTGGAATGTCATTTCTTATATCTCTAACACACATAATTATATACACGCACGCACGCACGCAAACACGGACGCACATACATATATAAACACATGCACACACGCACGCAAACACACATACATACATACCAACACACATGCACACAAACAAACACACGGTCACATGCACGTACGCACTCAAACGGACAAACACACGCACTCACACACATGCACTCTCAAATGCATTCAAACACATACGCACACACGCATACATACAATACACACAGACACTCACACGCATACACACACACACAAACACTCACATGCAAACGCATACAGACTCACACATACCTACAAACACACACACACACTCATACACGCATGCACGCACACATACATGCACTCACACATACATACGCACACACTCACACGCATAGACAGACAGACAAACAAACACAAAATCTTTATTCTGCATGAATATTGTAGACTCGTCCGCAAAACACCGTCAGGCGAAAACACCGTTGTATGACACGCGATACACAGGCTGTGTACTCAAATTGGCACTGCGTATTGCGGCACTGTTACTAAGACCGTATGACGTAGAACGTTAGAAACCGGTCCGACACCGTCGGACTCGTTTCTATCATACTACGTAATTTGTTTACGTTGGATACCAGTCTGACTCGTTTCTAGCATACTACGTCATTTGTTTATGTTAGATACCGGTCCCCCAGTGGGGGACGATTCGCTAAGGACATACGTCATTTGTTTATGTTAGATACCACGATTTGAAGTCATGACTAGGGCGCTGAGTGATTTATAAATCAATTATTGTCAAAACCAATAATCACCTTTCTTTGTCAGCGTGCTACAAGTGGGCTGAGCAGGGTGCTGTTTGAAAATCAATTATTCAGATACAAAGCCAAAATCATCTTTCTTTGCCAGGGTGCTACAGGTATACCCCACCGTCAGTCCTGTTGCTAAAACCTATGTAAAATCTGTTTCAATTCACTTGCAAAAGCAAGCTACTTACATGAGCGCGGTGAAAACATCTCACACTTGGTCCACAACATTTAAGACGAGACAATACAAACATACAATCATTAGCTTCTCGTGCGGCTTGGTCATTATGGCGTTTGTCACACATCAGACAAAATATCGCTCCATCCATTTTATGACCTGACCGATGATTTTCTCACTCTCAGTCTTAAAGCCACTTTTACGTGTAACCTATCCGATGATTTTCTCACTCTCAGACTTACAGCCTTTTTGTAGTATGTTCTGTGATTTTTCACTTTCAGGCGTACAGCCTTTTTGTAGTATGCTCTGTGATTTCTCACTCTCAGACATACAGCCTTTTTGTAGTATGTTCTGTGATTTCTCACTTAAAGACTTACAGTTACACATTTTCATTTGTCTTGTTTGTGATCTGCTAGGTAATAGATCTCATATGAAATTACAGTCAGACATTTTCATTTGTTATGTTTGTGATATACTCAGTGATTTTTTTTTACTCAGATTTACAGTTACAGTTACACGTTTTATTTTCCTTGTTTGCGGCCTGCTCGGTGATTAATCACTTTCACGGACTTATAGTTACACGTTTTCATTTTTCCTTGTTAGTGCGGCCTGCTCGGTGATGATCACACGGGCTTAGTCAGTTAACAAAACGAAAGTGATAAAATGTCTCAGATGTGATTCAAACAGAATTGTTAAGACGCACTAGAACCTTTGTACAAACAAACAAACAAACAAACAATCATAGATATAGACCAGCATTAGACGTTTTTCCAAAAATCGGCTATGTCCTGTACTTTTAACATTTGTTCAATTTGCTTCCGCAAACTGTACACCTTTCGGAAAAACAGTGAAAGATAATGAAATTTGTGGTACCCCTGTAGCAGCCTGGCTAGAACACTCAACTGATGGGCATAAGACTTTGAAATTCCGACGTGTATTTTTAGCCAATCTGACCAGTTCAAGTTTGTTTCATGTTGTAATTTTTTATTCTTATGGATTTCTGCACCCACGATTAGCCACTCCCCATAGTAGATAGAAGCTGACATATTTTTTCTTTCTGTTTGTTGTATTATCGCGTAGCCATTAACTAAATGCGGTTTTAAGGTTGCCAATGTAAGTCCCGGTAAATTACAGTCAGCTACTCTTATACCATCTGGTGGCAATCCATCTGAAAGATTTTTTTAAAAATACAAATGAATATCTTTTGGATCACTCATTTCTTTTTTCGTACTTCCTTCGAGTACATCAGTCAAATTACCGATTGGTTTTTTTGGCAATGGTTTTGCTGGTTGGTTTGCTAATATCGTCTCTAAAAGAGTCGTCATTTCTCTATGGTAATCTAAGTTTGATTGAAAGATCAATCTAGCTTCCTCAGACCAATTCATTTTCTAAAACACGCTAGGGCAAATTACACTAGACTTCTTTTCAGCGCACTGCTGGCTATCGAAAGGCCTTTTCTTCTTTCTATATATCACAAATTAAACACGCAAACTACTGACAAACTATTCGTCAGTGTCCTGTATACAGTCACTATGTATTTTTGTAACCTACGCTAGTCAGCATTGACTCGGGCAAATGTACACTAGAAAATGTCAGAAACGGCGAAACTTACCAATCTCAAAGTAGTATATTTTTACAAGATTTAGTGCTATCACCGGTTAAGAATTCTGCCACGTTTTGAAACACGTCTGTCTCGCTCCACACACAAGGTAGAAAAGACCGGCCGGTCAAATGTTTGGCCCTGTTGTCCTAAGTGACAGGCGTCACTAGTGAGCAGTGTGCGCGCATAGTGACGTGACGTGTACAGTTCAAAGGGAAGTAATTGCTGCTGTGTGTGTGTGTGTGTAATTGTATGCTGTTAGCTCCCTGTATGTGCGCGCGTATGTCCAGCGCCCACAATCGTCTATCTGAAATACCTGTAATTGGCTAAGTAATCAATAAACTATGCATTGCAAAATAAACACACTTACATAATCGATGGATTAATTAGCTCGGGGGGTTAATTTTGCTTTAGTCATGAATGACATTGATTTTGGAAACCTTTATTTTACTGAAAAAAAATAAGGAGAAACCTAGAAAAACGGGCGGCGCGAAGGCATGGTAATATGTGGTCCAAAAATCGTGGAAATTTGGAATCGATATAAATTGTCCAAAAACACCCACAACCCCCCTCTCTATCTTTATAGTGCACTAATTTCTAGAATAATCTAGGAAAATCAAACAACTCAACCAATCAAAATAATCTACCAAATGAAACTCACAAACATCGATAAAACATGAACCCTCTAGAAAACGACAATAGGCTACCAAAATTTGGCTGCTCACTTCAGCCCCAAATCCTGGGTAAAATGACATCTCACAAAAGTATGGTAGGCAGTACGGAAACTTCGAGAACCTTCACCAAATTTCAATACACACAAAAAAAATGGCTGAACACTTCACGCTCACAGTAAACAACTTGTGGCCAAAAGAGCGGCTCACTCTGATACCGAGTTTCAAAAGGATGCCGACGCTTTGATGTTACACACACGAGGCCACTAGACAGAGCGCGAGTCTGCTCCAACATTCTAGTCTATTCTCATCATAACTACACAATACAAAAATCGACCGCTTTTCTCCGAGTGACTTCGCTAGAAACTTCCAGAACAAACCTAGCACAATAACAAAACAAATTCCGCTTTCCGCGCGAACAAACAAAATCTCACCGAAAAGGTACGTGAACCGTAACCATGATAGCTCAAATAAATATCAGATCGTTTCCTACGATTAACACATGTATGCTCTCACAGGACAACACAACCACAATCGTAACACTCGCCATCTCAGGTGCAACTCGCAATCACACATTCACACAACAGTTTACATACAACAAATGGACAATGGCTCGGGACCGGTAAAGCCCGTCGCCAAGGCGTCTCATGGCCGGCGCCAAAGGCCCCAACCCGACTTGAACCTCCCTAACACAAGCAAACTAAAGGCGGCCCTGTCGTTGTATCTCTGTAACACATAATATAATGTTTTGTACAACTTTCTGCTTGGCTAAGACTAGTTACACAAATTTTTTAAAAAAATATGCATTAAAAGAAAAAAGACGAATACTTTCACTGTTGGCTACTTGGGGGCGGCCGTCGCCATAAGAACAGCGCCGGCTATTAGACAGTCGCTCCGGCATAAACAGTCACCACCTTAATTATAAACTTAACTAGAATATAACTTCATAGTCATTTTTTAAAGCAATTGTAGTAAAACTACAGCATTAACGTGAAAGCAGACCAAAATAGTTTCTAAAGAGTATACACATACACACGCTGTTGTAAAAAACACAGTCACTGTGTCTGGGAGGCATCTGTCATCATATCATTCGGCTGGAATGTGGGGGCCTGAAGATTGCTGGTACTCACTTCGTTGTATGCACTCGCGCTATTCCGTAGGCAGTGTGGTTGAGCGTGGCATGGGAAGAGCCACTTCTGGGATGATTGAAAAGGGAGAAAAGCACGTTGGTTGTATTGCCACAGCATAATGCGCGCTGTTCTTCTGAGATCCGGATGGTACCACAAAAATCAGCGTTGTTACGATTGTGGTTGTGTTGTTCTGTGAGAGCGCGCATGCATAAATTGTAGAAAACGATCCGATATTTATTTGAGCTATCATGATTACGAATCATGTACCTTTTTATTTAGTTTCGCTATCGTTCGTGCAGAGAGCGGAATTGGCTTTGTTATGATACGCTAAGATTAGTCCAGAAGTTTCTAGCAAAGTCGCACAGAGAAGAGCGGTCGATTTTTGTGATGCCTAGATTCGCTGAGAATAGATCAGAACGTTTGAGCAAAATCGTGCTCTGTCTAGTGACCTCGTATGTGTGACATCAAAGTGTCGGCAATATTTTGCAACACAGTATTAAAGCCGCTCTAATACTCATGGTCATAGTTGTTTTCTGTACGCGTGAAGTTAGCAGCCGGTCTTTATGTATTATGAAAGATCGTGAAACTTCCTGAAAGTGTGGGCAACGTCGTGAACCGTCTGCACTTACTTTTGTGAGACGTCATAATGCGCCGGGATTTCCCAACATAGGGGCTGGAAATAGCAGCCAGACTTTTGTAGACCATTCTTGTGTATTCTTTTTCATTAATATTTATGAGTTTCGGTTACGTATTCTGTTTTGATTGGTCGTGTTGTATGAATTTGCTCGATTATTCTGGAAAGCATACCACTATGAAAGATCGTGCTGGGAAGCACGTGTGTACATTGTTCAGTTGTAGAATTGCGATGTAACAGCGTCGGTACATTGTTCAGTTGTATAATTGCAGCGTATCGTAAGCATATTGACATTGAGAGAGCTACGCAAGGTATGGTGCTTCATTGTCAGTGACGGAGTTATGCAGTGAATGGTGATGTACATTGTATGAGAGACGCATTGTGTCAAAGTGTAGACATTTTGCAGAGGAGACATTGTATCAGTGTTGGTGCATTTGTGAACGCATTGTGTGGAGATCGCATAACTGCAATAAAATATTGTTGGAACTGTTACTCCAGTGTGGTCTACATCCTTAAGCCACGTGTGACGGGTTGCAGCTGAATGAAGTTTCTTTAAAAGAACCTTACGTGCGTGCGTCTGGTGTGATATCATACTACGACCACTATATATATATATATATATATATATATATATATATATATATATATATATATATATATATATATATATATAAAATCCATTTTATATATATATATATATATATGTATATATATATATATATATATATATATATATATATATATATATATATATATATATATATAATTCTTGTTCTTGGTCTGATGTTATATATATATATATATATATATATATATAATATATATATATATATATATATATATATATATATATATATATATATATATATTATATATATATATATATATATATATATATATGGGAGTTCTCAAAAACATGGCCAAACGGGGGGTAACCTACTTTCGAAACAACAAAAAAAAAGATTCTTTGTGGCCAACACACACACACACACATATATATATATATATATATATATATATATATATATAATTGACCTCCCTCAAAGGTTAAGGGCAGAGTGGATCATGACACATGTCAAAAATTGCCATATTTTCACTTTTTAAAACCCTCAAATACTGTTTACATCGTAAAACCTAAACTTGGTACAAACATGCCTGACGGTAATATGCTCTTATGAATCGTAGTCCGACAGACTGCATGGAAAGGTCAAGGGCCACAAGCATTTATGAAATATGTAAAAAATAACATTTTTTTGTTGTTGTTGTTGTCCCAAATACTGTGCATAGCTTCAAACCCAAGCGTGGTAGAGGTGTAACTGTTAATACTAAGACATACCTACGCATACTTAATTGGACGACCACGTCCTCCCCCCGCTCACCCCCCCCCCCCCCCTCTCCCCTTCCTCCCTATGGTCAAGGTCACGAGAGATGAGAAAATTAGTGTAAGATGCCAAGTTTGTATTATTTTAATAATATTTATCTGCGTTTTTGCAAACTTTTCCATCAAATCTGGCACAAAGGTAGCTGATGATAAGACATTTCTAAGCGTATCAAACTGGCTGATCAATCGCAAAGGTCAAGGGTCATGAGGGGTTTGACGAACGTAAGAAAATGCAAATGTTGTGAGAAAACATAGATTTTGCTGGTTCAAATGCTAACCCTCTTCTAGTATTAAGATGCCTGAACACTTTCAGTGACCTGCCGTAAAGGTCAAGGTCACAAAAGGTCGAATTTATTACCTGCCCTACACGTGATCTAGGACGAATTTGCTATTCTTGTTTGTTTGTAATTCTTGGTTTAGTTATAAACATTTCTAAATGTTTTTTGCGCGTCTTTTGCCAATTGTATGTTTCGTTTGGATTTTTTGTGATGGTGAAAAAAAATTGTTTATCATCTTTTCTGGAACGAATGGTCGATGGGAACTTTCGCCGTGAAACACTAGAGTTTTGAAGTAGATTATCAGAAACTGTCAGGGATGTGGATGATACATTGACCTTTCCAAAAGGTCACTGAAATGAGCAAGCGTTCATGTGTCTTAATATTAATACCAGCGAAATCTGAGTTTTCTCAAGATGTATGCATGCATTTGTCAACCCTCCGTGACACTTGACTTTTGTTGAAGGATCGACTAAATTAGTATGCATAGAAAGAAGTTATTATCAGCTAGCTTTATGTAGGTATATCTGTCCCTATACAAACAGTGAGTAACAACTGTGCCGCAGAGCGATATTTAGCTATTTTGCATGAAGAGCTGCTCACAACACATAGCACGCATAACAAAAATAAAAACATGGGCGAATAAAGCATCATCCGGACTACAATTCTGTGGTATTTGTTTTGTTCGGAAAAGAAAGATGTATTTGTAGCACAGCCGAATGCGGAGCTTGGGTAAGCGTCAAAAACAAACTTGGTCAACTGTCCGTGAGCGCCCCGCACAGAGCCGCGCTACAGCGGTGTTAGAAAAACTGCTTGCGCAAATCCAGGATAGAACGCACAGCGCTATATTTGGTGTCGTTGAATAGAACTTTTCCTGCTCTTTTTCACGGTGCCTGGCGCATGTTTGAATTCAAGAGAAAACTGCATCAGAGTTTGATGTGAACTTTTTATTTTATTTTTTACTCATGAGATATGTTATCTGGGAAAGATAGCGCGCACATAATAATAATAATACTGTTATTATATAGGGGCTTTTTCTCAATTTTGGGGAGATCGACTCAAAGCGCCGCGAACTGAAACCCAACACACACACTCACGTAACAGACACGGATTTACGCCATTTAAGACAAACACAGTACAAGACAGACGAAGGGCCAGTTCAGCTACTGAAGTTACAGAGATTTTTGATCGCTTGTATTTGAAATTTGTAACGTGGTCTGAGACCGGTACCGAAGTGTGGGGGGTGGGGGTGTGTGGGTGGGGGGAGTACCCAGAGAAAGAACCCCGGCCCGACGGTCCGCCCGAATTAATGGTGACACTTACATGCGCCAGCTAACGGTGAAAAGCTCATTCAAAAACCTTTCGATCGATATATCATTTGACACGGACGATCAAATCTTGGATTTGAGCAGTGACTTTGAAAGTGACACCCCAACGCGCAAACACGACTTCACAATGGCGCCCGCGATAGAAGTTTCTTTCGTCAACGATGACGCACACTTTGCTTGTGACCTGCAGAACACATTGCGCAAGTACACAAATGTTTATGGTTAATGATAGGCAAAGAATATTTCTGCATTATAAATTGAAACTGATTGATAGAATTGACTATTTGGACCCGCAGTTTAATTTTTACTGTGTGTAGTCGATTTCCAGCCTGAACGTAACGCCCTTCACGAGGGGTATACTTTCTTTTGACATAAATTACAGCTTTGACAAGTCTAGTCCTACTGAAATGCACGCCATATTTACTGCAATAATTGTCAGTGTTGCTCTGGAATTTTTCTGAGAGAAATATATTCGACGGTTTCTTTGAAATAACCGTTTTAGTCTACAACAAGAACGACAACTCTTTGCCAGGTAGCAGGCGAATGCTTGAGAATGCCAACTCGTTTGCTTTTGACTGCCTAAACTATAAAAAACAATGTTTTTTTGTGTTGTATGTTTTTCTAGTCGTTGTAATGTACTTGTTAATAAAGAAAACGATACTAACACACATTATTATTATTATTATTATTATTATTATTATTATTATTATTATTATTATATTATTATTATTATTATTATTATATGTATTATCATTATTATTATTACAAGTATTATTATTATTATTATTATTATTATTATTATTATTATTATTATATGTATTATCATTATTATTATTACAAGTATTATTATTATTATTATTATTATTATTATATTTTATTTTTGAAGTTTTACTCTTTATGTTAGTTTCTTACTATAGACAAAAGAAAATCACATTGAACAACAAATAGTTTCGGTTGCTTTTAATTTTATTTAGACAAACTCTTCAAGATGCTGTCAGACAGAATTCAGCGGAGGAAACGATGAGGATCAACCAAAACCTTCCCCATCTCAATGAACAAACTTTTCATACAGCTGAATATATAACACTACGACGGCAAACAACACCAGACTATTCCACTCAGACTTTATTTTATGAGATTTGCTGCTCTGCAGGTTTGCCTGTCTATCCAGTACTTTCTATGACACAGACGCATATCCGTCAAATGAGAAAATATAGGCTTGAAGAAAGACATGTATATCTTGACCGTGTTGCCATCCCAGACCATTTATCCTTTCCAGTCCACTCTTCCCTATCTTCTCAGCCGACCAGCATCTCAGCCAAACAATGACTGCATCTTTCTCTTCTTTTGCAGTTATAGTAGATTCAGGTCTGTACGACTGAAGCTAGCATCCATAAGGTACAAAGAAAGCGTGCCCTTCAGTGAGCACTGACCTGAAACGATGGGTGCAAAGTGTTTGCCCTTTCTTTGCTGAGGTAAGCAAACCCCAGAAAATGGTTACGCGATTGAAAAAAGACGTACACTGCATCCAAAATCTTTACCCCCCCTCCCTCCCCCCTGCCCCCTCCCCCCTATCCTTCCCCCCGCCCCCTCATCCAGCGTTCCCAAACGGACAGCACCTCTCTTAGGGACGTGAGCCCCTGTCCCTACTCCCTCCCCTCCTCCCCCCTACCCTTTCGTAACGAATTTCAGAAAAGCAAATTTTTTGGTTAAAATGTTTAATTGTTTAATCTATTTTCTAATCCCCTGTGAATTTGACCTTGAGAGAGGTCACTGAAATTGGTATGTGTAGAACGGTTATAGCACACAATTATATCTTTGGCACAAGTTTGAAGAGCGTGGATTGAATAGTCTCCGAAAAAATGCCAACGTTAAAGCTTTATGACGGACGGACGACCACAAAACACAGACAGACACTCAGCTGCAGTGACACATAGGATGACTCCAGGATACCCCCTCTCAGGAAGTGGGGAGGGGAAGAAAAGGTGTCTTAAACAAGGAAAACGAGGCAGAAAACCAATTTGCTTGTTTCCATAGAGATCAGACGTCCTGCAGCTGGTAATTTTGCTTTGCGAGGCATTTGACACCGAACTTATTTTAACCCATTGCGGCCCAACGACGAAATGCTAATTGAGGTTGTTCTCTTAAGACTGTATTAAAGCGCAGGAGGCAGGTAGACCATGACAGTTCAAGCGTGGTGCTTGAAGAGCAGATAGACCATGATAGTTCAAATATGGTGTATGAAGAGCTTGGCGCCAGTGAGCGTCAAGATATTCTGGCACCACCCTAGAACTAACATGATGGATCCATATCTTGATGTGGTGTGTCGTGACTAAATGAGTTAATGTTACGCATGCCTGCACTCAATGATCGTTTGACGCCATTCCACTTTTATTCACCTGACACCCACCCCGTTCTTTCAGGCTGTAAGGTCTGAAGACGCAATTCTGTCACTTAATCTAACACATAGCCTACTTTGTTCGCTTCTAAGCTTACTCAACGACAAATGACGTCAGTGGAAGAAGACCTTTCATATGACCCCGAAAGTCGATGCGCAGCATTTATTTTTTTAAAAGCATGACTTGTCTATGAAGTTATTAATAGTGAATATGTGAAATGTAATCATAATAGCACTGAACACTATCACATGAACAAAATAAACAGTTTGCAATTAGATAAACTTTGACCTGATGGATTTCGCTCAGCAGTCATGGGTTCATCCTGAGCAGTTTCCCCAGCCACCAGGGACTATTTTTAGCCGTTCTGCTTTCACGGCTTGACAGTTTTGTCCAAAAATAAATGTATCACTGTTTATATCAAACTGTGCCTGTCAATATTCCTGGTTCTCGCACAACTGTAGGGAAAGTGAAGTATTTTATTTATTGTAAAAAGATAACAGGAAAACCCTCAGGCATTCTAGCCAATCAATGAAGTCACGTGAATCAGGGGAGACACCTTGCTTAATGGCTGGCGCGGGTAGATTTTAAACGATCATCCCATGCCTGTGCAAGCGCATCTCCCTCCGGCCCCTAGTCGCGTCAGTGCTTTGCGATACATTTTGACACCGAACTTTTATTAACCCAGTTGTTCTCTGAAGAGTGTATTGCAGTTCAGGAGGCAGGCAGACCATGTTCGTTCATGGGTGGTGTCTGAATAGCTTAGCTGCTGTGGGCACTAAGCTATTTTGGCACCATCTTTGAACCATCATGGTCGGTCCATATCTTGATGTGGTGTGTCGGCTAAAGGGGTTAAGGTTACGCATGACTGCACTCAAGGCTCGTTTGCCGCCACTGAGTCGGCAGTTTTATCCACCTGACACCCACCCAAGGATGTTTGTTATATTTGCAACTCTGTCATTAATATGTCTGTACCGTTAATTTCGGAAGGAAGGCTCGAATGCTCTGTAGGCCCAAGAGTTTTGCACACCAGTCTCATCTCATTATCATAGTCTAAGGATATCAGCCTTCAATGGGACTTATCGCTACGTGTAATCATGTGCTTTTTTGAGTACGTTCCCGGGCGGGTTCTAAAGGTAGTGATAATAAAAGACCATTCTGCCAAATATTAGCCTTCCTCACACAAATGAAAAATTAGGAGAACATTTCAAAATCTTCACAATCGCCGCCATTGAAAAACTTGAATCACGCTCTGGCAGTGGCTTTTCAGTCCTCCTTTTTATTTATTTTGTGTAAGCCGTTCTTTCCGTCCACAAAAGTCTTATTCACACGCACATGGCCTTTTGGGCTGTATTTCATGTCAATGGAAAGTTGTTTGGGTGTGTCGTGTCTCGGGTTTGACGCATGGGGATTTGCTCTGAAGACGGACAGGATCGCCAATCGGACACTTTCAGCGGTCTGTTTTGATCAATAAAAATTGTTTTCATACAAAGGCAGATCACTCAATACATAGTCAAGTTCAAGCAATTCAAGACTGTCCTTTGGAAATCATTCCCTTTCGTTCTGATGTTTTATTGCTTGCGCTGAAGCTGAATCCTTAACTCACTGGAGACGTGCCGCCTCCGGATACACGGCTTACGCGACGTATCCGGAGACGGCACGTCTCGTATGAGTTAAAAGTCGTCAACTTTAGACGCAAACAAAGTTCAAGAGGTGAGAGAAAAGAAAAAAAGAAAGAAAAAAAAAAAAGAAGAAGAAAGAAAGGAAGATGTTAAAACTTGTTTTCTTTTGTGGATGGCGACTGAGCATAGTTATAAACAGGAGTAAGCTGTTGCTCTAAAGATAATTCATATTTTAATCAGGAAAGACATAGCTCAAGTGTACATTTTGTCGCTGAAAACAACAGCGCCCATCTACGAGAAGCACATGTAGGTGAGCGTAAGTCGGACATGAAAATCGCGAGTCACTGGTGGTCGAGTCTCGGAAAGTGATCACCTCCACTGGATAGTACAGCGGGCACGTTGCAGAGTTGTTTATAAATTGTTCACTTTATGTTCATGAAAAATAATTTATGGGCGTGGTTATAGGCATAAAGGCAAGCTAGGACACTTCGAATGTGAAAATCTGTCACTTGACTGTTTTTGATTCTCCCTATTTTCTGCAAGTTCGGGTTGTCCTCTCTACAGAAACACACTTCTTTTTCCTCAACGCTTTTATCCCACACCCGTAAATATGAAATACACACAGTATCCTGAGTTTGATAACATTTCTTTTTTCACTCAATTATGTGCACTTATTGATTACTTTCAAACCTGGCCATAGTGCACATTTCGATATTCATGGGGGTTATTTTGGATAAGAATTACGTACCTTTTTAATTGGATTCATTTTCTTTTGCACGGCAAATTGCGATCGATTTTTGTTGTGACGCGTAGTTTCGCTACAATGTTGTAAAGTTTTACCTACATTAGACTGGAAGGTTCGAGCAGGGTCGCGATCTTTCTAGTGACCTCAGATAATTATGAGGTCAACGTTGTCTGCAACATTTCGTAACATAGTATCAAAGGCGCTTAGATGGTAGTGAAAATTTGTATTAATTTCTAGAGCATTTTCTTTCATGAATCTTAATACGTTTTGGTTACGTTCTCTTTTCTAATTGGTTGTTTTGTGCGAATTTGCTAGATTATTCTGGAAATTTGTAATAGTATAAAAGATGGTGTTAGGAAGTATGTGTGTACATTGTATGAGAGACGCAGTGTGTAAAAAATGTTGATGCATTATAGAGGAGACAGTGTATCATTGTGGATGCATTTGTTGATGCAGTGTGAGGAGATCGCATCGCTGCAATAAAATATTGTTGGAACTGTTACTCCAGTGTGGTCTACAACCGTGTGCCAGGTGTGACGAGTTACCGCTGAGTGACGTTTCTTTACAAGAACCCTACGTGCGTGCGTCTGGTGTGATTGCATCAAACTACGACAACGACAACCACGTAACACTCTCCCCTGCATTAATTTGTCCTTCACCCTATCATTGTGGATGCATTTGTTGATGCAGTGTGAGGAGATCGCATCGCTGCAATAAAATATTGCTGGAACTGTTACTCCAGTGTGGTCTACAACCTTGTGCCACGTGTGACGAGTTGCTGCTGAGTGACGTTTCTTTACAGGAACCTTACGTGTGTGCGTCTGGTGTGATTGCATCATACTACGACAACGACAACCACAACCACGTAACAATTGGCACCTCCGACGGGACTTCTTCAGTTGTGCCACGTGTGACGAGTTGCAGCTGAGTGAAGTTTCTTTACAAGAACCCAACGTGCGTGCGTCTGGTGTGATTGCATCATACTACGACAACCACGTAACACTCTCCCTTGCAGTAATTTGTCCTTCACCCTTGCCTGAACAAACAGTCGATGGAAAAAAAAATCTGCCTTCAACAAACCTAGGAGTTTAGTGGTAACTGCCAAATTTGTTCTAATGACGAAATCCGATTGGGAACTCCAGGTAAATGTACACCTCTGATTGGTTCAAATGTATTTTCGAGGATGTTCGGCTAACTTCGTATGGAATAGAACTCGCTCATTGCAAGTATGTTTTTCGATGGGTTGCAAGCTAAAAAACATTATTTAGACAAATCTGCAGTTGAATACAGTCAACATGACAGGCAGTGCGACTGAAGATCTCGTATAATGGTAATATACAGGAAAATGTACTGTCCCTGTCCAGAATAAGCACAAACATCATTCGCAGTTGCAGGTCGTTTTGAAATGACCTGCGAAATTTTGCAGGTAGGTGGTAGATCGATTTGGCAAAGCATAATGTGTACAATCAAAGATACAAAAGGCAAGGTCGAAGATTGTCATGATTTGTTTGTGAACTGCTTCATCTTGGAGCAGAAGTGTGCATCCAAATGAAATCCGAAATTCTGCAGTCAGCGCTCTGAACGATTTAGATTCAGGCTCTCGCGTCTTTCGCCTGTTGTAACATCTAAATATTTCGGTGGGATCAGAAACCATCTGTAAATTCATTGTGAGACACTGATCACTACTGATGAAACGTATGCATATGTGAAAGGAATCTGCCAGCTCAAGGAAACACATATGTGATTGATAACATTAATGTACATTATAGACTGGTGGATAAACAGCTCTAAAAGGCATAGAAAATGAGGGGAAAAAAATTAATGGCAGCAAACTGATTTTAATGTATTATTAATATCCTAAGACAAACAATCTAAAATCCAGAATTTATCCACCGGAAAGCTGCACAATATGACGATAAAGCCATTTAAAGATATTACCGTTTGAGAATCCTCCTCCTACTAGCCGAGTGCAGAAAAAGCATAAACGCATGCATTATATTTATTTTTCAACAAAGAAAGTTATTTCTTTCATTGAATATGATGTTTGCAAAGTGTAAAAACCTGTGGGAAGTGAAATTGAAATCAAGTACAGGGGAACCTTCATATTATGACCCAAGAAAGTGCTAAAACGTGTTCCGAACTACTTTCTTATAATACGCAGCTACAAATACAGATCCAGGTTGTGTAGAGGTGTCCAACAAAATCAGGGTATTTGGTGTGAAAGAATAATGTTAATGTATGGAAAATTCCTAGTCAGCAGTTCCGCTAAATATGTAATTTCTTTAACGGTACAAAGATGTGAACTGATAATAGAACAGTACCAAGACAGAGAGAGAGAGAGAGAGAGAGAGAGAGAGAGAGAGAGAGAGAGAGAGAGAGAGAGAGAGAGAGAGAGAGAGAGAGAGAGAGAGAGAGAGAGAGAACATAGGAAATAAAATGGAATACAGAAGATATACATAAAACACGACAAGCAAATAGGCATTTTCTGAACACATACATTATTTTAGTAATGAAATGACACTTATAACAGAAGACGTCTGTGAGATGTCTGAAAAAATAGTAAAGTTCATGCAGTCCAGGTAAGCAAGCATTTCACATTTTTCTCTGTTTTAATTATTCAAACTGGATTTTTTTTCATAATGCATCCTGCTACACAAGTCACAGTACATGACAGTAACACAGTGAATGGAAATTGTATCTGCAGTGACAACGTCACCATTCCTCGTCAGTGTCAGTGTCAGATTCTCATCACTGTTGTCAGAATAGTCACTGCCACTGGAATTCGCACCAACCACATCTTCTTGTCTGTTGCAACAGCCACAGCAGTCACACATGTCATTACACCTCAGATTGTTTTTTTCTGCATCCACATGTGCCATCCACACATTTCCGTTTCTTGAACTTACACCCAATACTGTCAAGAAGTTTATTTTATTGGTGCAAGTGCTTGGGCAGTCCACTTGACAACAAGCTTTCTTTTGCAGACTTCCCACCCAAACCCTTCTGGAGATGGTGCACTGATGTTGGACTGAAGACACCGTCTGTAAATGGCTGCCTGGTAGTTTGCTCTCAATGCATGTTGTTTTAGGCAGTCCTGCGTTGGAGGCAGCAATCTGTCATTTGCTGTTCCCTGGCAGAAGATATCGTAGCGGGCACTGTTAATGACTTCTCTTTCTTTCGGCCATACCGATGGCAGACAAACCTTTTCAAGCTTTCCAATAATTGTTTATCCGGTACCCAGTCTTTACCAAGACGAGCAAAAGACTTCTCAAACTCAGGTTCTTCTTCCATCAATTTCAGTGCTTTGGATTTGCCCTTTTCACGGAAAGCGCTGATGAAATCACAACCTGTATAGACGTGCAGTCCAACAAGTGCTGTGCAACAGGCAGGACAAAAATGTATGATCCTGTTAAAGTACAGAATTCTGTCATATTTCAAAATGATGATCAGCTGGACATTGATGTCCCTACACACAGATGCACTGATCACAGCCATGTCAGTGCCTGGACTTATAATAGTGATCACATCATGAGTCATGCTGGCATGCTTGGCATGTAGGAAAAGACGCGTGTCAGCTTCCTCATGGTCTGAAGTCAAACCCAGAACAGGCTGCACTGTTACAATGCCATCAGTAAACTGGATCAAGTCGCACATCTTTCCATGTGTGAAATACAGCTTCACATGACTATTGAACTGCGTGCACCAGTCTGCAAACAAGAAATCAATTAAGCTGGTCTTGTTCTCACTTTCCTCCACTGTTTTGGACGTGGTTGGCTGCCTTTCATGATTTTCATGGTTGAAATCCCACCTGCTGCTTTCCTTTGTCTTTTGCAACCTGGCCTAAGTTGCCTGCTCGGCGTTAAACCCAAATAACGAACTCTTTTGCAACCTTTGATGCTGACAACAGGGTAGGTGTTTGCAATAAAATCAATGCAGTCAGCATTCATCTGTTGGGCCTTGTGAAATACCTTCTCCAGAATTTTGTGAGACAGCTCCGCAAATGTCTGACAAGTGGAAATTTTTATTGTTTGGATAAATGCCATGCCATCAATGAGGAAGGCACCTGTCCTAACCCAAAGCATGTTTGCCTCCTCATCTGCAACCTTAGTCTCATCAAAGACCTCCATTAGTTTTGCTTTGTTGGTTTTCACCAATGACCTATCATAATGTCCCAGACACGGAGGAACTGGTACGAGTGGCCCCGTCTTCTTGCTGGTAGTGCAAGTCGCCTGTCACATCTGGGTGGTTGGTCTCAGGTTTTTGTTTGACAAAGTGCGTGTAGCAGCTTCTGCGATACCTGCACAATACACAAACAAGACACTCAATTTCAGTATTTTTTATAAAAATAACTTTATAAAAATGTGTGTGTGTGTGTGATAATAAATGGGTGCATATGTGTGTGTAGTGTATTTTTGTGCACGCATGAGTCACGGAATTAACCACGAGTCATGCACAACAAAAGGCATAACTGCAACAAAATGTAATAGAGTAGTTTGTGACTGAAAAATCAAATACGCGACGTTTCATTCCCAGGACGAAATGTCCGGTGACGAAATGTAAAACGTTACACTTATGAAAAATCTGCAGATTTCAGTCTTTGACTGCACGAACTATTTACAGATCTGAATAAATGCAAGTATCATGAATACATTCCTTATATTGTTGTGATTTGTCTAGTCATGCATGTGTTTGAGCCCAAGAAAAAAGTCAGCAACTGTACGGCAGTAAAAATATCAAAGATGGAAGACAAAAATAAGAAAGGGTTTTACATAAATGCCATACATTTTTCTTGAAAAAATTTGGTATTATAAGACAGTGTTATACAAAACGTACAAATGGGGGATAAATCACATAAAGAACTCGAAAATCACGTACAGAAAATCGCTGGCGGGAGTATGAACACGTAACATAAATGCCCAAAGCCGGTAAATGGGTATGAAAACGAACATAATTTCGAGATGTGGGTGCGAACACGTAATGGTTTCAACCTGGGGGTTCTCTCAAAAACACTAGTAGCCTGCCTAGACAGTTATGCAAACATCTAATGCATTCAGAATGTGAGAATGATGGTTGTAATTCCAACCTTACAAATAAATAAATAAATAAATAATAAAGAAAATTGTGTTGTCACCATACCCCCAGATCTTTTTTTCTGGGGGTATGAATACCCCCTGTTTTTGAAACTGGGGGTATAAAAACCCCTCGCAATTCTAGATGGGCGTATAAAATACCTCTGCCTAAAAAAATTGTATAACACTGGTAGATATTTTGTTTCTTACTGCACTTACTTGAATTCTGTTGCAGCAGGGTCCTGATCACGAACATATCGCAGAACATGTTCAGCATCCTGCACGAGAGCTGCTTTCACAAGACAATCTGAACTGCTTTGGCACTGAAACAAATGGAACGGTGAACTTAAGTAAACTACAGTGTATCCTGTCAACAATGTACCCCGGAACAACAAAACCTCTCTCCAAAAGACACCATCTCATGGCACCAAGTGTTAACAAACTAAATACACGTTCCCACTAACGAATAAACACCTCTCTGCAAAGGACACTTGCTTTTAGCAAGTATCAAGATCAGGCCAATCGGGCTACCAAAGCAGTCCTTGGGGCAAGCTTCAACCTATCATTAGCCCTACCATAACAGAACCCTAAAACTGAAAAAATCTTAACAGAGGCCCAAAACATAGTGTGGTGAATAATAGCCTTACCCTGGGGATTTTAGGGTTGGGTGAAGGGAATGTCAAAGACAAATGGGAAGGGGTGGGGGGAGACCTAGGTATCGGGTTACTGATGTGGGGTGGGGTGGGTAAACCATGGGATGCTGGTTTCCTCTTGTGAAGAAAATAAAAGTATAGACTAAGTAAAAGTAATTTTTGTAATACTCGTTGGATTAATTGGGATATAAATTAAGCCAATAAATAAATAAAATTTCTGACAAAACAATAGCAATGAGTACAAGCTGACTTTACTTACCACACTCAAGATATCTCTCTGTCTGTTTCATTTGGAACATATCCATTTCCCCTTCTTTCCGCAAATCACGCCGCACACAGATCAGGAAACAAGTTGGAAGTATTACTGACGGCAGAAGCAACTGCGCTGGATGACCGATGTCTCTTGGGTTCTGGTGCACTCACACATTCTGATTCAGTCTTACTTTTTACTGCAGTGTCAATTCGCTTCTTCACTGTGAACTTTACATAACAACGTCTATGGTAAAACAGCTGCTTCTCTACGGCGTCACCTGTCTCAAAAATTTGTATGAAATTCCGAGCGATAGAACATTCTTCCTTGCAAGGAAGAGTACTTCATACTTTTGCCTTTTCAGTGGCTGTTTCCCTACGTTTAGGCGTGAATGGAAATAGCTCATCACTTTTCTCAAAGTTTCCAAAGTGCAGTGCACAAATATTCCCCGCCATCATGACGAAATCATAATGACGAAAACTGTTTTATTGCACAGAAGATCATGGAGTTTAATTATCTCCCATTATGAAATATCCCCTGCGCTCTAGTGGATCCACGCCTCAGAAGAAGAAGAAGAAAAATTCACTGCGTGTTGTTGTGCAGGTTACAAGAGGATAAATTTTGACAGAAACATTGTCATAAACATATCTTTACTTTGCAACAATCAGATCTTTGCTGCCATTCCGAAAAAAAAATTGTCAAGAAAAATTGGGTTATCCTCCAGTCTATTATGCACAGTTCTGTTGGTAGTGAGAAAGTGTTGGGATTCAGGCTGTACCACGTCCCTCATAAATTTCACTCAAAACTCGTGTTTGCAGGAATGATAGTCCAAAATCATATGCACAAGCAAACACATAATTATATAATTTTCCATCGTAAAAAGATCAATATACATCATGCATGTATTTGTTTCCCCTGTGGAAAGTGCTGAACTCAGACAAGTAAACCAGCATGGACCAAATTATAAAATACAATCTCATGCGTTTTACGGCTTCTGCAGCAATCAAAATGCGCATGTAATGGGTGTGGATGAGGTGTGATGTGTACGGGCCGCTATTTCTTTATAAATCTGTATGCGCGTTTGAGGAACCAAAGGAATTAATGTATTGTCAGTCATACAATATGTTTAAATACTTTACTTTCTTGTCGTAAATCATAATGTTTTCATTACAATTTTAGTCTCTCCTATTTCAAGTAATGCAAGAACTGGCTATGGCCTGTGCATGCAATGTACACTGTGCAGGTGCATGTAGCAAACTAGACTGCAGATTTTGATGCTTTTGAAAAAGCACCTCTTCTCAAAGCTGACAGACCTCTAAACCACTCTTCTTTAACAGAATATATTTAGCATTAACAGGTGTGCAAACTCGGATGTACAAGCATAGTGTGTATATCCTGAAGCACAAGATAGTCATATATGTAAACGCGCGTGAGACAAGTGTTCATATATTTTACCCTTGGCTTATCTTTGCGACTTTTAGGAACGTTGAACACTGATAGGAAAAGGTGTTGTTGTTTTTTCCTGTGGTGAGAAGCCCAACCTCATCTTTAGGTTTCATTTACTGCGACAGCAAGTACACACGGATACTCTTACAATGACAAAACTGCCCGGTCAGATTGGTTTTTACCAAGAAGTCACACTTTGACACGTGCAAATACATCTAAGGTTGTGAGTATGGACGCTGGCACATATTGTCCATTATTGTACCAGCCTTCTGCTTACATCTACAGCAAATTGTCAGAATACAAGTGAATAAGTGAGGCATATACAGTGGAAAACAGACCGGCGCTAGAGTGCTTCAGTAGTGATTCATTAATTCAAGACGAAGTATCGTTCATTCACAATAATTAATTCACCTGGATTTGCTTGGTGATCCTAGTAAGGTAGAATGTTAAAATGGTTTACTGTCACCAGACACTTGTGACATTGGTACTTGTTAACAAACGGGAAGCAATAAGTGTGCAGACTGATTACAACAAACAATACACACTAACTGACTAAGCATGCAAAACTAAAGCATCAGGGGGGTAGATCATAGTACTCATAGCGTTTCTGGACAGTGTGCCTGTCTGCACAGCATAAAGGTTTTATCATGTGAAAAACATCCTAGGTCAACGATTATAAGTGACAGGTTATAGCTGTGTATGATGTGGGAAAAACGGCACCTTGTTCAAACTTTTTTTTAAATCGTAAATTTTGTTTCTTTATTTATTTATTTATTTATTTATTTATTTATTTATTATTTATTTATTATTTATTTATTATTATTATTATTTAAAATGACAAGATGGCGGCCATACAACACCTCCAGGCCGCCAGCTCCGGTAGAAATGGTCGCCACCCGCAGTCTAGCAGTCATTGAGCCTTCGTTTGATATATGATGTCGGACCCTACAATGTTACATCATGACTGGTGTTTCTTTTGGATGACTTTTGGGAATTTGTTGTGCTGTGGCTGTTAATTGGATTCTCAGTAGTTTCCTCCTCCGTCAGTGCAATTCTAGTCAAGTTTATACACGCCGGCTGATTTTTGTTAGTGCCATTGGAATTCCGATCTCAGACGGAAGAACAGCGCGCATTATGCTGTGGCAAAAAAAACAACGTGCTTTTCTCCCCTTTCAAGCATTTCAGGAGTGGCTCTTCCCACGCCACGCTCAACATCACTGCCCGAGGAGTAGCGTGAGTGCGTACAGCGAGGCGAGTGCCGGCAAGCTTCGGGCCCCAACATTCCAGCCGAGGGACGTGATGACGGACACAGTGACTGTGTTTCTTACAACACTGACTTAACAGCGTGTGCATGTGTGTACTGTGCTTTAGAAACAAATTTGGACTGCCGCTTTTACGTTAATGTTGTAGTTTTACTATTATTTCTTAAAAATAAGTAGGTGTGAAGTTATATATTAGTTATAATTATGGTGGTGACTGTTTATGCCGGAGCGACTGTCTAATAGCCGGCGCTGTTCGTATAGCGACGGGTCCCCAGGTAGCAACTGTGAAAGTATAAGTCGTCTTTTTGTTTAGTTGATGCGTATCTCTCATTTGCGTAACCAGTATCAGCCAAGCAGAAAGTTTAAAAACATTAAATTACGTGTTTAAGAGATACTATGATAGGGCTGTCCTTAGTTTGCTTTGTGTTCGGGAGGTTCAGGTCGGGTTGGGGCCGTTGGCGCCGGCCATGAGACGCCTTGGCGACGGGCTTTACCCGTCCCGAGCCATTGTCCATTTCAGTGTTGTGTGTAAGCTGTTGTGTGAGTTTGGGTGATTGCGAGTTGCACTGAGGTGGCGAAACAAATTTTCCTGTTCGTGGCAACATGTATTTGGAAGAATAAAGTTGATTCATTCATTCATTCATTCATTCATTCATTCATTCATTCATTCATTCATTCATTCATTCATTCATTCATTTATTCATTCATTCATTCATTCATTATTATTACTATTATTATTATTATTATATTATTATATTATAACATCTAGAGTATAACACAAAGCTCTTTCCATCTGTCATACCTGTCTGTCTTCTTCTACTGGCCATGTCTATCTTTCTGAGCTTCTTCATCTGTACACACCTTCAAGACAGCTCCGTTCCTCAGCAGACACAAAACTATTACGCATTCCGACTGTGAGAACTAAGTTTTTGGGCGAGAGGTCTTTCTCATGCCAAGGATCATTTCTTTAGAATAAACTCTCATAGTTCCTCAGATATTTTGAATCAGCCAATAGTTTCCGGCAGTCTTCTTCTTCTTCTTCTTCTCGAACGCCGTCACGTTTGTCGCTCAAAATGAAATCTGTGGTCTTCTGTAGCGCCTCCACAGGCCCGTACAGTTTCTCCTGTAGTATGGCGGGCTTCGGCCATATCTCCTCCCTCAGCAACAGTCCTGGAGGATGTGCTCTGTGGTCTGCTCTGCTTCTCCACAAGGGCACAGGGTTGAGTCGGTTGTGCCTGGTCCTCAGACGGAAGATGGTCACCTGCTCTTGTCTGGATAGCTGATGTCTAGGGGCCATTGTGGTGGTCTGTACACAGACTTAATGATGGTCTTCATCTCTGTGAAGCTGACTCCATTTTCGTCTTGTTCTTTCTCTGCGCCCACTTTTGCCATTCTGTCAGCTTCTTCATTGCCGTAGATGCCACAGTGTGAAGGGACCCACTGCAGCACCAGTCTGGTGCACTTGATGTTTTGCAGTGCTCTTGTAGACGTGGCAGTTTGCTTGCTGTTGCTGCCTCAAGAACAGACATGGCATCAGTCAGGAAGACAATCTGTGCATCAGGGTCTGCAGTGCCACTAAGGGTGTTTGCAGCATGGACCAGGGCTTCCACCTCAGTTCTGTAATTTGTGCAGTGAAGGCCTTTTGGTATTGCCTCTGCCTGCCATTTTCCGTTTGTGTACTGAATGTACACCCCAGCCCCTCCATTCTGAACTGCATCTGTGGGTGATCCATCGGTGTATGCCCGTATCCATGCCTCCTGGGGATACTTTTCTTCGAGCATGGCCAGTGGCTTTCTTGCTCACAGTGCTGTGCTCATCTTTGGTGGTGATGTAGGGTACCGTGGAAGAGATGGTGTTTTCTGGCTTACTTTCCCAGGGTGGAAGGTCGCTAGCAGGATTCAGAGCCTCTACCTGCGCAGGGAACTTTGGCTGGTGTTTTCTCTGCAGAGCTCTCGTCTCATTCACCAAGCTTGATCTGTTCAGTCTCCCTGAGGTTGGCTCTTTCATCGTGGGATTCATAGGATGGTCTTTGGAAGACTTAACCTTTGTGGACTGTATCAAGGCTTTGTTTCCGGCAGTCTTTAAAGACGCATTGATTCCTTTAAACATGCATTCACTGTTATAACTCTTCTTTTTGTTAAATTTCGTTGTAAGTGTATCCTTTATTAGTTTCATGGTACACGTATATCATTTTGTGTGTGAGCATTTTTTGTTGGTGTGTCCATTTTGTTATTCTTATTTTTCTTGTTGCGTGAGTGTGAATGTTAGGGGAATATATATGTGTTTTAGGATGCAAGGTGAATGCATATTAGTATGACGTTTGTAGGGCACCTATAGCTTTGTTATCGAAAGTATAGGCGCCTTAAAATATACATTATTATTATTATTATTATTATTTACTTAATTTATTTTATTTCATTTATGTTAATTAATTATTTTTTAATGTTATTATTTATTTATTTATTTATTCATTTTATTTTTTAAATTTATTTATTTATTTTTATTAATTTTATTTTTTGTTGGGGGGGGGGGGGGAGGGGAATTTGCGCAAATAAATTTCTCAAAATTTGGGGATCAGATCACTCTCAGATATTAACGTGACTGGGACATTAGATTGGTTTCAATATGTCAGAGCTGATTTTTGAGTTTTGGAGTAGTTTGCAAGTTATGAATAGCTTTCCTTGGTGAACTTAGTCAAAAACGAACATGCATTTACAAATATTTATTTCTTCAAAACCAGATAAGATATTCAAAATCGATTCTGACATGTTGTAATGATGATATCGCTTGATATTTTGAATAAACTGGACTTTTCAAAAGCATCAACCGTAGCTGAAATGTGTTTCCGTACCAACCAGTTGTAACGCTGATTTAGTGCTCGTTGTCATGGCAACGGTAAGCAA
This sequence comes from Semisulcospira habei, assembly GCA_036245525.1. NCBI lineage: Eukaryota > Metazoa > Mollusca > Gastropoda > Semisulcospiridae > Semisulcospira > Semisulcospira habei. Next base: position 17,936,724 of record BTPG01000007.1, on the reverse strand, counting down.
ACATGATTAAATGAGCATGTCGGAGTGTTCAGGAGATACAATTACTGATTCTAATGATATACAATAAATCATATGTCAAAAACAAATGTGCTGAAGTGTCCTAGCACGCCTAATGAGTATTTTCAGACAGAGCCACTGCAGAAACTTAGCGTGAAGCTTAGAAACTCCGAGGTCAAATGACCTAATATGTATGTACCGTTCATTTCGGAGGGAACGCTCGAATTCTATGTAGGCGCAACAGTACCTGCCTGTCATAGTTCCAACGGCTTTGTTTTCAGCTGTTTTGAGCCCCCAAAATCTCACTGCGATGCAGAGGGACATTTGGTTGGCATCTACTGGCCTGGAAAAGTTTTCTGCAACTGGGTACAGCTGCCTTGCATTCCTTCAAAGGGACTTATTGCTACGTGTAATCAAGTGCCTGTAGTGTTCATCACTGAGGACGCCTTTTGAACCGGGCGGGTTCTAAATGTAGTGATAATACTGCTAAATATTCCACGCGCAAATATAAAGACAGGAGAGCTCTTAAAAAACGTCACAATCGCCGCCATTTATAAAAACCGCCTGAGTCACATACTGCTAGGGGCTTTTTGTCCTTTCCATCCATTTTGAGAAAGCCGTTCTTCCGGTCGACAGAAGTTTTTATTCACACGCACATGGCCTGTTGGGCTGCATTTTGTGTCAAGGGAATGTTGTTTGGCTGTGGCATGTCTCGGCTTTCACATTAGCACTGGACACGCCAACACTGGTCGGAAATGGGTTAACACATTTAACCCCAAGCCCGCATTTCCCAAATTATGGAGGTGTCAAGTAACGACTATGTACCAACTGCAGAAGATGGATCAACAATGATTATTCAAGGGCAGTGCCAGATTAGCTTGGCGCCTAATGGCGCCAAGCTAAGCTGCCTCTACCCTTAAATTATCATGGTCGATCCATCTCCTGCTCTAGTGCGTCGAGTCTAAATGGGTTAAGGTGTAAATCATATGCAAGCATAACGATGTTTTCACGATTTGTTTTTTCTTGAAGCAGGGAACACAGCGAACTTCAGTCAGTCAACAAAGTAACAGGCCAGCCAGCCACCCAACCGACCAGCCAACAAAAGAACAACAAAAATGAGTCTTTATTACTCCGTGAACTGTGTTGCAAGCCCACTCTCCCGTAGCAAAAGTCACAGACGCGATAATGTGGTCAGGCATGTAGACAACAAAAAATGTTTCAGGACACATGAACAAAAAAGTAACTCTCTTGTGCGTGCAGCCACCTGCGCTGTTTACTGTACCGTGGCTACATGCACAAGGGGGTTAACCCATTTAACCCTGCTCTTTGTGTGAGCCTCCCACTCGTATGTCTATAATGGTTAACTCGGCGCACCATAGCAACATATGGATCGGCCATGATAGTTCAAGGGTGGCGCCAGAATATCTTGGCGTCCATAGGCATGAACTAGTATGGTCGATCTATTGTACAGTCTTCAGTGGATAACTTCAAAATTTTGGAATTTTGACCTTGGGGCACAATGGGTTCAGTGACACATGGGAGGTGCAATAGAGTCTTCCTCCGTACGGACACCTTAATAGTGCTTAGAATATTTACGACACTGATTTACATGGGAGAGAAAAACTGAATGTTTACCCACGAATCGCAAACTATTGTAGGGTGGTATGGGTTAACTCTTTCGAGACCGGCCGCAACCGGATTCGCGGCGTAAAGCCGCGAATCCGGTTGTGGCACGTCTCGAAATAGTTAATAACATCACGTTCAGAGCACCCATCTTTACAGTTAACGCTGCCAGCCATCTGCTACGTGGACAGCCAAGCACGACTCACATGTCTCATGAGTCCGAAATACCTCAGGCGGTTAAGCGTCCGAGCAAGAGAGCGAAGGGAATCGCCTGGTCGTGGGTTTGAGTCCCCGTCCCGGCCCCAGTAGCTGGACTCGCATGCCCGTTGAAAGATCCTGATAAATCAACATGGCAGTGCGCCTGAATTGATCAGTGTTAGGTCGTGCTTCATAGGCACTAGATTTCACTGTTCCCCATAACCCGCCCGTCAGGGCCGTCCATTATCACTTTGGTGTCGTGGACGTAAACCCCAAAATTAACCAATCAACTAAATACATGTCACAAGAGATGAATTAGCCGTGACAGGCAAGGCAAGGGTATTGCATGATTCGGATGAAGCGCCCAGCCGATCTTGCGCTGCAACGGAGCTTTCGAAATATGTCCCTTACTTGATTTTTCCATTGTCATTATACTTCCAATGGCCGAAAAGAAGCCATTTTGCCCCCAACGGGGCAAATTTATGGGCTGCGTAAGACTCTTTACAAAAATAAAATGTAATTACCTTTGGAATTCATTTGTCAGAGCAACTCTGCGCCCTAGGCGGCATTCAGTAATGTGGAGTTTTGCCATACTGACAATGGACAACCAGGGAACCTTGCTCCTAGGTAGCCGTCTTTGTCAAATTTGAGTGAAAAGATGTTTTCTTTAGAGCGATGGGTCGTTCGGGCGACACATGAAAACTATCCAGCGTGAGAGTTAGAGGCGCTGCCGCTGTACGTACATTTTTGTTCTTTCAACGACCAAGAGCCAAAACCGGTGTCTCATGAGGATCTATGTCTCTTGCATTTGGCTTATGCTCGTTGTGCTCCGGCATTCATCAGGTTAAATAGTTAAAAAGAAAACCGACATGTAACAGTGAAGACTACTGATAATGCGTTCTTGCAAGCCGTACACTTGCATTGCGAACAGCAACGATGTGTTGTAACGAAATTTGTGACAATGTGAAAATTGCTACAAAAATCGCTGACACACCTAGATTGGAGGCTGCACGTGATTTGTGCAGCCGGCAGTGGTAAATCAGGAAAGCGGTCAAAATTGCGCCTCTTTTGACGCAAACAATGGGTAAAATATCCGGACAAATACGCGATATTGAATGTTTGACTGCGGTTTTAGTCCAATGTCTTTAGCAAAACACGTAAACGCCCGAACACATATGCAATATCGCATGTTTGTCGTGACTTTTAATCCATGATTGTCGGCGGAACACGTAAAATTGTGACATAAACTATAGGCACTTCTGATTCGTAATGTCTATTGCATTCATCCCTACGTCGCACGACTAAACCCTTAGCGAAAACAGTACCATGTGACCTCTCTACAAAAAAAAACCCTTGTAACGACTAATGGCGGACTTCTTGTAGCCCTCTTTGTGACGCGTCTTGGATAAGAGTTTTGCTCTATAAAAGAGTAACAAAACGTTTTAAAGTACAAAGGTACTTAGTGTTATTCGAAACAATAGACACAATACTGGAGTTGTTTGTAGCAAACAATTGCAACAATATTGTGTAACAGACCACTTAAAAAAGAAGCCTTGCAAAATCGAAAGAACATCGGTGTCTTATGAGACTATTTTATTGAAAAATTCTAAAGTTTACGTTGCATATACTCTGTCAATTTGTAGACAATACTGCTTCTTGTGCGAGGGCAACTTTATGAAAGATGTTATATTACGTCATAAGTCCTAGATACACTCAATGATACGCACCTCATGTCTGGAATAAACATAGATCCTCATGGCGCCCGCAGATGCAAAAGCTAATGAGAATCATGCCCCTTGCTTGCCTCTATCATTATGCTGGTCCTTACATCGAAGAAACTGCGCGAGCTGATTCAGTAACTGCCTTCCATAGTGTAATAGACGCGTTGACAGCAATTATAAACAAACCGCGCTGCTGGAAAAAGGGGACAGAAACAGAGAATTGCGCGAGATCACATTCCAGCGAATCAAACTGATTAGGCTTTTGGGAGTCGGAGTTAGAACTGGACTGAGTGACTGACTGAATAAATGACCGACCGATCGACTGACTGGCTAGCTGTCGGGCTGGCTGGCTGGCTCGCGCACCCAATTTGTTTCATTCATTCATTCATTCATTCATTCATTCATTCATTCATTCATTCATTCATTCATTCATTCATTCATTCATTCATTCATTCACCTATCGATTCATTTATTGTTATGGTCTTTCCTTTTTTTCCGGACTTTCAGGGACTGTAAAAAAAGATGCTCAACAGCTTTGTCCGCCATCATTTCAGTGTTTAAACAATGTAAGTTTGACACTATCTGTATTTCTGTCTTTCTCACTAAACACAGACCAAATCAGGCGACTGCCCAGGGCGTACAAAGCAAAGAAACGACGACCAAAAGGGAGAAAATCTCCATGGAAGAACAAGCACGCAACAGTAATTTCGGGTCGGAACCCGAAATTACTGTTTATTGCCTGTTTTACCAAAGGCAATATTTTGTGTTATTTTTTCCCAAGGGATTCATTTAGACATCACGTGAATTCCAAAGTAAAAATGACAATAGTACCAAGAGCCTAACCCAACACATGTATATAAACCCCATTAAACCCCATTTTGGAAAAAAAATATTTTCAAATTTTTTAGGTGTCAGCTGACGACTATGCACCAGTTGCCGGAGACAACCATAATAATTCAAGGGTAAGGCCAAATTAGCTTGGCGCATGGTGACACCAAGCTAATCTGGCACTTCCCTTGAATTATCATTGTCGATCCATCTCCTGATGTAGTGCGTCGGGGTTAAATGGTTTAAAAATAATACAGGTCAGCTTCAATACACGGCGGTATCCGTTTGTGGCTCCCACGGCGATGTCCGGTGAGTATAAGCCCTAATAAATATTTTGTGCTTCAAGGTTGACCAACGCCCGCCCCCCCCCCCCCCAAAAAAAAAAAAAAAAAAAAAAAAAAAAAAAAAAAAAAAAAAACCCAAACAAAAAAAAAACAATAAAAAATAAAATAAATAAATAAATAAATAAATAAATAAAATAAAATAAAAAAAATAAAAAAAAAATAAAAATAAATAAATAAATAAAAAATAAATTAAAAAAATACAATTAAAAAAAAAAAGAAGAAGAATAAAGAACAACGCGCTACGCATCTTTCTGAAGTTAATAGGTATATTGATATTCTTAAGTTTTCCTTTTTTTCATTTTTTTTTTATTTTATTAAATACTAGTTTGGGATCGCTGTGTTGGATCAAGCCATATGCTGTCAGATCAATCTCAGCACTTTCATAATACAATATGCAGACCGGCGAGGCTTCCACATTATAGATGTTGGAACATTGTTGCATTAACCATTTCAGTGCCAATGTCGCAGATTATTATTTTTTAATTGTTATAATTGTAATAGTTATAATTTCTTTGCTTCATCGCCCAAGAGCCCAAGTCGCCAAAGGGTACAACGTGGTGTCAGAAAAGAGACAGAGATCCTCACGAGTCCCCGCAACAAGGGGGGAGTGTGAAAATCAATGCCTCTGGCAGTGAAGGGGTTGAAGTATCGCGACCAGTTATTGTTTAACCCGTTCAGTTACGAGAATATCTAAACACCACCCAAATGCAAGAGGCATAGATCCTCATGAGGATCTATGCCTCTTGCTGATACATCTTTGATAACTGATACAACGTTGAATGCGTGTCCCTGGGAAAGCCAGGGCGTTTTTGGCGTTGAATTAACGAGAAACGCAATGTGCGTTAACCGGCAGCGCTAACTGGTTAAAGACAAACTCTGGCACCGCAGACGGCTACGCCACGTGTAGTACGCAAGTAGGTATGCCTTATATGGTTCGGGTAGACATGCGAGAATCGACCCCGATGCGCGTCATCTTAAAGTATACCAAGCAATATGACAGTGACGTCGCTCTGTACCATAACTTATGGCATAAGCGACACTATGGGTGACTACTCTCATCCACACATTTTGGATGAGATTATATTTTTATGGTCGCTTATAGCGTTGCCGTATGTTAATATACTGACACGCTAATTACGCTGATAATGATTGCAGACAGCGCGTCCTAGCAGACAGCAAGAGGCAGCCAGACGACATCTGGACAGCAGCGCCGCCACACTGTCTCACTACGTCAATTCCTGCTTGAGAAACCTCAAGATGGCTGTATCGGGAAACTCCACTTTACAGAAATTGATTGGCAGGATGGACCGCGAGCTGCAGGAACACGATGCATAAGGCTAAATTTCTGTGAGTAACACAGATGTAAATGTGACCGGCAAGAGACATAGAATCTCATGAGTCCCCGCAACCGCGGGGAATCATGAGGTTCTATGCCTCTTCCTGGCTCCATTCTTATCTGTGCTCCCAACGCAGGTTGGTGATTGAACTTTGCTGTCTTCGATGATTGAAATGGGTTCTCAATGTATGTCATGACTTAACTAAGACTTTTCTACCCTCCTTATCACAAGACGTGTGGCTGTGTAGGCCGAGTGGAAATGTAGCTAAGAAAATGGAGAGCAGACATTCCCATTACATTCACATCGGACGACATAGCAGAAAATGTTTTAAAAGAGATGTTAATCGACATTGTTGGTTTTATTCCGCATTAACAGGTTCATGTGTAACTAAGACCGTGTTTCAGTGGCTTGATGAGTGATCTGCGCGACTTGCGTCACGTGGACAAGGGAGAGAGACCTGGCGGCTAGCAGAGTCCTTCAGATTGGGGCGGCTCGTACAGAGACGACTGGACTTCCTGCAGGTAGACGCGACTATTGCTTGTACTGCCTATGCCAGCGGCTCTACTCGCCTCGAGGGTCCGATCAGGGAGTTTATTTCGAAGATAAAAGTCGAGGGCTTTAGCCATCGACTTTTATCTTCGAAGTAAACCCCTCCATCCCTTTGCCTCCAACCGGCTCTGTCCTGGGTGACTGGACCTGGGTGGGGTTAGCTCCTTCACTGCCGGAGAACATCAAACAACACCAAATGCAAGATCCTCATGAGCCCCCGCAGTTGCTTGGGCTCATGAGGATCTATGCCTCTTGCTGACACTATTTTGCGTGTGTTTTCCTTGGACAGCTGGCGCTGAATTAACAAAGGTTATAAAAATACAGTGTGCATCCAGGGTCACCTTAGTCAACACCGCAGGGTGGCTTTTCCTCTTTGTCCTGGAACTCGTCTTGCTGTCTTCCTTTTGTGTGCGCTGCCTGCTTCATGTACAAACTGACAGCTCGCCTTTGAAGGTCCACTAGCGCTGTAACTGTTTAAAGATACATTTCTGGAACAGATGGTTATGAAACGCTACACACGGGTCAAGTTATGCTTCATTTAGACACAGGACAATCCAGCTGAGCACACGTCGACTGTATATCAAGTTATACCTGACAATGACTCCACTCCGTTTTAGAAATACAACGCTATCAGTACGAGAAACAGCTGAAAATACATTGACGCGCTAACGGCAGCGCAGAATAAATAAACGTGATTACGCGTGTGCTTTTGCTGCGTGTCCAAACTGCTGCTAATAGCCCAGCAGCTTTTCGCAATTTCTGCAGACTAAGTAGTTCGTCAAAAGAGTAACAATGGTTTGCAGGTACGAAACGAAAGTACTAATGCCATATAGTTTATGCATGGCAACAATATTTGTCCTTAGGATGGATACATTTTTGTAGAAGTGTTTTTCGAAAGCTATTTTTCGATGTGAGGGAACCAGTCCTCGTACACCGCCCGGATAAGGTGCAAGACATTTTTTGTGCATAACATTGAAAATTTCAAGCATACAAGTTACAAGTTTATTTCAGTGAGTAAATTAAAATCATCAGCAAGTAAACATGCATACATATATACGATAAAATAAGTTTAAAAGTATTATTTTTAATGCGGTAAGCATAGTCGCGTCGCTAGTTTCAAAATGGCGGTCAGCTAGAAGCCTTCTAAAGAAGTCAATCAGACGCGCACGGTTGATGAAGCTTTACTTTGCTCCTGAATTGAAACAGAGATTATTTTCGATTTGAACATCTTATCAACGTCAAATACGTTATTTTTCCTGGTCTTGAAAACAGCCTTTTCCATAGAACTCGGTCTTTTGTGGGAGGAAAGCATATCGAAAGTAAACTCCCTTTGTGCATGTTGTGCAATGTGTCTGCCGACCATCTTCAACATTCTTTGGCCGGATACAACATGCATGTTGTTCGTCTGTTTTTCAGCCTAACGGCTCTAAGTGCAGGTCTGCTCTTATTTTTTATTTATTTTATTAGTGGAGATGGGATTTTTAACTGGTCAAGCACACTCGTATCCGACTGGTCTTGCACAAGCCAGGCAGAGTGAAATCAATCTCCGAACCGTTTCCATCAAAATCACCATGTTCAGCTAAACACCTAAATATAAAATTTTAGTTTTTGCAACCAATTCAACCAATCCGCACTCAAGTACTCACAAGGACTCTTATGATTAAGCTTTATCAGGACTGCATGAGACACAATACAGATAGTAGCCCTCTCTATTATATTACATGTTTTATTTATTTATTTTTATTGATTTATGTATGTATTCACTTACATATTTATTTATTATTTATCCTTTTAATTATGGATGGAAGGAATTCCTTGATGCACATGATCACTATAGTGGTATGGTAGTGGTCACCAAGGAGAGAAAATTTGTTTTCAATATGCATACATCTGTGCATATTCATAATCTATCCTTTACTTAACATGCATATTTATAGGTCCCAGGTATCCCCAACTTATTTTATTAATTTATTATTTTTTTGTTTGTTTGTTTGTTTGTGATGTATGTTTGCACATACGTCAGCATAAAATGATTGATTGTACATTGTTTAACGTCCCGACAGCAACAAGACTTTCTCAGGACGTGCCTGCACTGCTTGTGAAAAAACCCAAACTAAACAGAATATTGAATGTATGTCGCCAGCTGGTCTAATACACTAAATAAACCTAACTAGACCCTTTAGCAACACACATCCAATATCAAGAGCTACAAGCAGTGCAGACAGTAGGAAGAGTTTAAAAAAGGTAAATACTGGTGAATGTACGAAGGGTAGACAGAAACACACGCCCCTGAATAGAGGGGAAAACCCACCCTGTGGGGCTGACCAGGGTCACCCTGGGAACTAAAAAGTAGTTAACCCCACCCAAGTCCCCCAGGGTAGACCTGGGTGGGGGACATCAGCACACAAGATGAGAACATAGATATACACATATATGATGTGAACATAACATGTACACATATGGTAATAGGTGCATGCCACCCGCTCCCCACCCCACATACAAAACCACAGAACAAACATCTGTGCATGTTCATAATATATCCTTTACTTGGTATTCATATGTCCTAGTTATTTAAATTTATTATTTATTTTTATTTGTTTGAAAAGTAGGTTTTGTTCATATGCTGATGTTCACATACACATATATGGTAATACTGCCCACTCCCAACCCCACTCCACAACCAGAGAACACCCACCAAACGACACTTACATCTGTGCATGTTCATAATCTATCCTTTACTGAGCATTCATATGTCCCAGGTATCTTGACTTACTTTATCTTTTTTATTTAACCGACATGAGATGGCATTGGTCGCCTGCTCGACATTAAACCCAAATAAGTATATATTTAAATTATTTATTTATTTTGTTTGCTTGTAATGAAGGTTTTGTACATACACATCAGCAAACAATGATTGATTGATTGTACATTGCTTAACGTCCCGACAGCAACAAGGCTTTTTCAGGACGTGCCTGCACTGCTTATGAAAAAAAAAAAACTAAACAGAAAATTGAATGTATGTCGCCAGCCGGTCAAATACGTTAAATAAACCTACAACATGGGGCCTAAATAAAGCTAAGACTGTCTAGCAACACACATCCAACATCAAGAGCTACAGGCAGTGCAGACAGTTGGGAGAGTTTTAAAAAGACAAATACAGGTGAATGGACCAAGGGTAGACAGAAACACATGCCCCAGAATAGAAAGGAAACCCACCCTGTGGGGCTGACCAGGGTGACCCTGGGAACTAAAAAGTACCTAACCCCACCCAAGTCCCCCAGGGCAGACCCGGGTGGGGGCATCAGCAAACAAGAAAATATACACATATATAGATGGTAATAGGTGCCATTCTGCCTGCTCCCAACCCTTACCTAAATACACACATAAAACCGCAGAACACCTACCAAAAGAAGGACATACACATCTGTGTATGTTCATAATTTTTAATCTATCCTTTACCTAGCATGCATATGTCCCAGGTACCTTAGACTTACTTTATCTTATTTATTTAAATTATTTATTTATTTTGTTTGTTTGTTTTGTTTTGTTTGTTTGTAATGTAGGTTTTGTACATACACATCAGCATACAGATCAAGAACATACACCATGGTGCCCCTGTGCATGTGGCCACCAGTACTATTCTGTCAGATCTGTCACACCCAGCCAATCATCTCTTCGAGCTTCTGCCCTCTGGCCGGCGGTTTCGTGCTTTTAAAGCCAGAACCTCTCGATTCAGATGCAATTTTTTTTTCCAGAAGCTGTCCTCAATACATCACCATGCACGGAACAACGTGATTCCATGATTTGTGACATATGACTGATTTGTGTTTAATATTGTGTTTATCTATCTTTTAGTGCTGTATATAGGATGATCGCCAACTAAGTGTATGACATGATGAATGCCCTACAAGTGAGGACATATTTTACTGTCGCCATGCCACACAAAAATTCTTGTAACGTTTTACTTGGTGAATAAATGTCTTATGTCTTATACACGTACATGGTAATAGGTGCAGTATCACTCGCTCCCAACCCCAATCCAGTTACACACACAAAACCGCAGAACATCCACCAATGTATATCTGTGCATGATCATAATCTATACTTTACTTAGCATTCTTATGTCCCAGGTATCTTTGACTTACTTTATCTTATTTATTTAACTGCCATGAGATGGCCGTAGTCTACCGCGCGGCGTTAAACCCAAATAACTATTTATTAAAATTATTAATTTATGTTTGTTTGTAATGAAGGTTTTGTACATACACGGTAATAGGTGCCATACCGCCCCACTTTCAACCCCAGCCCACATACAAAACCACAGAATACCCACAAAAGACATGCACAATTGTATACTGATGGGCATTAGTGGACTGTAAAATCTATATATAGAGACTTCAGGTTAAGCAAGTGGCTTGTATTGACTGCCTGTATTTTAGCTGCCCACCTACAAATTTCAAGTGTCCAGTTAACCACACTGCACATGCAGCCATCAGTTCTGTGAAAAGTACTGTTGGCCTCATGCACAGGGGCACCAAAACTTAGAGATAAGGCCACACCTGATAACAATAACAATACTAATAATAATATGCCTACTCAGCCACTAGTTCTGTAAACAGCACCTTTGTAAACAGTACCAGTGGCCAAATGCACACATACATCATGGATGTTGCTACCACTGATCACTTCAAACAATAGGCTGCCCAGTTCACATTTTGATACCGTGAACTAGCCTGCACATGCAGTCATAGTTCTGTAAATAGTACTGGTGGCCACATGCACAGCGGCACCAAACTTAAAGGTGAGGCCAAAACTGCCACCTCAAACAAAACCAAACACTATCTACACACACATATCAATGATACAGTCAACCTCTGTGTGCGTTAGGGGTAACACGCTTAAAGTATGTGACTGTAAATCTTACAGCGAAATGTCAAAACCAGTAAGAAGATAATGTAACAGCAACAAGTACATGTATTTTGTAAACCACTCAAAACATGACAACTCATCGAGTCTAATGGTGTTATGAGTGGGTGATGGAAACACTGAAAGAAATAGTACGTGTACATTATAAAGTATGTGCCTCCTTCCCCCCCCCCCCCCTCCCATAACTAGCTGTTTATCATAAAACATAGATATCTCATTCATTTGATCACTTGACTGATTTATTAAATCATCTCTTTGTCACCTTTCTCCGTTTTCTTTCTCGTTTTAATCCCAATATGTCAGTGCTAATGTCAGCTACTAAGAATCCTTGCAGCGAACTGCAAATGTCTATATGCAGACAAACTGCAAATAACACAGCAGCAAAATAAGTTCCTCTTTTGTGCAGTAGGCTACTGCTAGCAAGATAGGGTTCAATTTTAAACAAAGCATTGCATGAACTTCCAAGCGTGTTCACATTGTGCTGTGTATTTTTTTTTTTTCAGTGTGAAGTGTACTGTACCATCAGTGATCACTGAGACTGCAAAGTTGGCACTGGCAGTGATCGCACATCACAACATAGCTTGTCAGTGCAACTGATTAAAATAAATGTTACTGCTGCATAAAATAATTAATCAAGTTCCGAAACTTCGCTCAGCCATGACAGTTAAAACCAAGTGGTGTGGCACTCTTTTTCTTTTACAGAATGCATCATAGGTTTTGAAGATAGCGTTTGTGTTGTGGGTTACGTTTTGTTTTGGTGCTGTGTTGTCGAAATGAAACGGGCAAAGCGATGGTAAAGTGAATGGAAATAAACGTGACAAACCTTTATCAAGCCGTAAAAATGCACACAGCAACTTGACACGTTTGCTTTTTTTTTTTTTTTAAACAAACAAGCTTATGTAGAACAAATAAAAAAGAACCCGTCGGCAGACAGAAATTCACGTCCGCGGAGACGGCATCACGTGATGTTTTGATCACGTGATTTTGGGATACCTTATTGTTGCGAAACGATATTAATTTTGCGTTCATGGCAAGCGTTTTCGTAATTGTTTCTTCTCTTAATATATCTAAGTGTGAAAATATTACTTTTAAAAATGAAATCCTTTTAAGTGACATATAGTGCATACTACCACTGAATACAGGAACAATGAGACCCGTGTAAACTACTGATCCCCTGTAAACATGGCCGCTACGTTCCTGGTTTCGTCTGCAGCCATACTGGAAACAAAATGTGCTACAGAAAAATGTCTCCATCCTCCGGCGGTTTAAAACGAGTGCGCACTGCTTTTATTCATACTAGACTTCATTTTGATATACCCAAACCTTTGTTACTCTCTAGAAAATCACTATCTCGTAAACGGCTGATCGTCTATGAAGGGCAGCTGCTAGACTATAAAGCTCATTAGGTGTCTCGACAAGGCATAATAAACTGACACAGATGGTAGTGAAATGTGTCTTTGGATTTATGCGTAATGGTACTTTAACTTCAGCACATGTGATATATTTCTGTTTTGCATTCCACTGGCCCTAATGGGCTAGCTGTTTTGTACACACTTGCTGCCCTGCATCGCACACTTGATGATTATGCGGGTTGTGCACACAAAAGCCAGCCAGACACCGTAAAGCCAGTCAATATGTAAATTTGACTCGGTCGGCAATGAAAAATTCACATCCCAGTCCTACCGGCCGAGAGAATCAAACCCGGAACCTTACTACTGCCAGCACAGAGTCCTTATCCAATAGACTACATCCCATTGTCGTATTATCAAACCCGGAACCTTACTACTGCCAGCACAGAGTCCTTATCCAATAGACTACATCCCATTGTCGTATTAGGAAGGTTTCGTTTGCAACATTGTTGAAACGACTCGCAACAACGTACGAGAGCGAAATCATGGCGGATAACCTGCTTGTTTCAAAAGCTTGCACAACACTCCAAACATTTCCAAGAGGCATAGATCTTCATGAGCTTTCCGGGCTCATGAGGATCTATGCCTCTTGGAGATGTGTGGAGTGTTGTCTGTCCGCCGTGATTTCTCTCTCGTTCGTTGTTGCGAGTCGTTCGTCGCAAACGAAACTTTACTGGTCGTTTGGCATCGGCCGAACGCACAAAGAGTTTTTGGAAATATCTTCGCAAAGAACCACTTATTTATACCAATCTTAGAACAAAAATCACTCAGTGCTAGTTGACCAAATACGATATACTTTCCCCCAAAATATCGAACAATGTGTCAGTTTTGCTGTACAGTCGTAAAAGTTCGGAATTTATTTCAAGAAATGACTGATTTTACATCCATAAATGTGCCCCAGATTATATTCAGCCTAGTATGAGAAAGACCCATTTTGACGTGAAAGAATAAGCTTTTTTATACCTGAAACAGCGCAAATGCATACATGAAGTCGGCATGCTTGACCTCGATATTGAAATCTGGCCGTTTCCCGCCGGGGCTCTATCAGGTTATTGAAAATGGCTTGCTTTTATCTTTTCACGAAATTTTGGCGACTGCACAGCAAACTCAACAAATCACAGGAGTTAAGTAAAAAAGAAAACTCATAATATTAGGTTCACTGGTACTAATGATATTTGTTCAGAAATTATACAGAAAAGTTTTTCTTTGCGAAGATATTTCGGAAAAACCTTGTGCGGCACTCCGATGTCAAAAAGTACCGCGGTTTTCTGTTGCAGAATCCCCAGAACTGTAACCAGGCGAAGTTCATCCTGTGTACAGCAGTCAAGGGTTGTGGGTACGGCTGTCAGCTGCACCACGCCGCCTACTGCCTGATCGTGGCCTACGGAACAGGGCGGACCCTCGTCCTCAGCTCCAGCGACATTCCGTAACGCACGGGGCAGGGCTGTGAGACCGTTTTCCTGCCACTGTCAGGTGTCACGGTCCACAGCAAGCGAAGACCACTGGTGGTGGTCGATTTGGCAGGCACTAAGTGACTTCTTGAGACAGTCCTTGTATCTCTTCTTTGGTGCCCCTCTGTCACGGTGTCCAGTAGCAAGCTCGCCGAACAGGGTGATCTTTGGTAGGCGATGATCCTCCATCCTGGAGACATGCCCCGCCCAGCGGAGCTGTGTCTGCAGCAGCAAAGCCTCGATGCTCACAGTTTCAGCCTGTTCAAGGACCTCGACGTTGGTGACATAGTCACTCCAGTGAATGCCCAGGATGGTGCGCAGGCAGCGCTGGTGGAAGCGTTCGAGGAGTCGTAGTTGGCTGCAGTAGAGGGCCCAGGACTCGGAACCATACAGCAGGGTGGTGAGGACCACAGCCCTGTACACGCTGATCTTGGTTCCTGTTTTCAGCTGTTGATTGTGCCACACCCGCTTGAAAAGTCGACCGAAAGCGCTGTTCGCTTTTGCCAGCCTGCTGTCAAGCTCCTTGTCCAGCTTGGCGTCCGACGTGATAATGCAGCCAAGGTAGGTAAACTGGTGCACTGACTTTAGTTCATACTCGCCAATGGTGATGTGAGGAGGGCGATACGCTGTCTTGGGTGCCGGCTGATGGAGGACCTCTGTCTTTTTCAGACTGACCTCGAGTCCAAAGAGCTGGGCAGCGTCTGCGAAGCAGGACGTGATGCGCTGCAGGGCTCTCTCTGTGTGTGCAACGAGGGCAGCATCATCAGCAAAAAAGCAGCTCACGAATCAGTTGGTCTAGGGTTTTCGTGTGGGCCTGCAGTCGTCTGAGGTTGAACAGGCTGCCATCGAGACGATACCTGATGTACACTGCATCCTCATCATCGAGGTCCACTGTGGCCTGCTTCAACACCATGCTAAAAAAGATGGTGAAGAGGGTCGGTGCCAGCACGCAGCCCTGCTTTACGCCGTTGAGAATAGGGAATGGTTCTGAGAGGTCATTGTTGAGTCTGACCTGGCCTTGCTGGTCCTTGTGTAGCTGGACAATCATGCTGAGGAACTTTGGAGGACAGCCAAGTCTCTCCAGGATCTGCCACATGCCTTGCCTGCTCACAGTGTCGAACGCTTTTGTTAGGTCGACAAACGTTACGCACAGCCCTTTGTTCTGCTCGCGGCACTTCTCCTGAAGATGTCTCAGCACAAAGACCATATCGGTGGTGCTCCTGTTTGCTCTGAAGCCACACTGGCCCTCTGGGAGGTGGTCTTCAGCGATGGCAGGTACCAGCCGATTCAGGAGCAGCCTTGCAAGAATTTTCCCAGCAATGGACAGCAGGGTGATTCCCCGATAGTTGGAACAGTCAGACTTCTCGCCTTTGTTCTTGTACAGGGTGGTAACGACAGCATCACGGAGATCCTTTGGTAGTGTTCCTTCCTCCCAGCAGCAGAGAAAGAGGTCATGGAGCTTGTTGTGCAGTGCTGTGCCTCCATGTTTCCAGATCTCTGGCGGTATTCCATCAATGCCTGCTGCTTTGCCACTCTTGAGCTGGTGGATGGCTGTGAGGGTCTCTTCAGCGGTGGGCGGTTCGTCCAATTCAACCTTTACTGGGAGTTGTGGGATTTGTACGACGACTGCTTCTTGAACAGTGCGCTCAGCGCTGAAGAGGCTCTGAAAGTACTCCGACCAGCGGTTCAAGATGGAGGTATTATTTGTGAGGAGTGCCTGGCCATTCGCGCTTCGCAGGCGTATTTGCAAACACTGTTTATGAAAAATCATGCGGATACCGGGTATTAATGAGAGGACAGTTTTTTCGTAAAAGAAATTTAAAGCTATGTTAGTTATTTTACAAATGACTCATGAAAAGTGGTGCAGAAAATTGTCTGCTTTTCACACCTAGGGCATACAGGTCACTATTGACCTAATCGTACCCGACAGCCGAGACAAACTGTAATGCGATTGTTAATGATAATATTGTTTTTTTTTCGTAAAAAAAGATTCAATTGTTTTAATATTAACCCATATAATTCGTGAAGATAATCCCAAAAACGTGAAAATATATTTTTTCCAAAAATATTTAATTATCACTCACAAAGTTCTAGAGGTACAATGTTGGTTAACAAACTCATTTCATATATCCCTTTTATCTAGCTATATTAAAAATATCTAGTAAAAATAAGAAAAATTACGGGATCCAGTGTGGATCAACCGGGTTTTCGCCAATGAGCATCTTAATAAAAAAAATCGAAAAAAAAATCTCGAAATTATTCTTCTATTAACATCATACAAATTCAAGCGTGTCCTTCCTCAAACGCGGGCTCTAGTCGCTGTCACACACACACACACACACACACACACACACACACACACACACACACACACACACACACACACACACACACACACACACACACACACACACCATCACACACACACACACACAAACACACACACACAAATACACACACACACACACACACACACACACACACACACACACACACACACAAACACGGCGCTTTGGCGCCAAAACGACATTTTCTAGCAAGGTTTGCGTAATTAGTCGTGACGTTATTTTTATCGTGTTACTTCTTTGCCAGAATCTTTTCTCTGGACGCCAAAAAAGTCATGTGCATGATCCGGAATGCGATCCGACCCAGCCCCATTTGAAAGTCTACCGTATTTTTTAAACAAAAATCAATAATTCTTATTAGCAGAATAAAGTGAGCATGAGGGAAGAGAAGTTCAACATTGCACACATAACAAAAAGCTCAAAAAAAAAAACAACAACAAAAAAAACAGTCAATTTTTTTAACTTTACTACTAGAGCACCACACAACTCAAAGAAATTTTACAAAGCAATTTTCTAAGCGGAACATTCATGCTTCGAAATAGTAATTCCACGGCGATCAAATCGAGGATCTGTTAGGACCCACTGAATCTCCTCCAATTAAAAACAACAACTATGGATTCATCTGGGGTGTCTGGATACGCAAAGACGTCGCCGTGTTGTTTTAGAAAGCTGACTTGAGCCGCCTTCTCTTCAGTTTTGACGAACTTCATCTGAAGACAAAAATAAGTGACATAGAAATATTTTGACAGTAATTAATAGTTATGACACTCACAAACCAGATAGGTGAGGCTTGCGCTGGCAGAATTGTTCAACAAACCAAGGGGAATCACTCAGCGCTGGACAGACGAACAGTTAGATCCCCTGCCCCCGCCTATCAGGCACCCATTCGCCAGGGATGTAGATGATCGTCTTGTTCTATACCTGCGTATTTCTCTGTGGGCTGGCGAATGGGTGCCTGATAGGCGGGGGCAGGGGATCTAACTGTTCGTCTGTTCAGCGCTGAGTGATTCCCCTTGGTTTGTTGAACAATAGTTATGACAGTTTAATGGAATTGAACATTTAAAAGAAACTCAAACCGATGTCACAAATAGGGCAGGTGACCAAAATCAATCAAATCGATAACTTTTCAAGCAGTGTTTTAACTATTTGAAGCTCAACTTAAACATCTACTAAAGCTGAGCCGTAAACAAAAAGCGAGAAGGGGAAAGCTTTCTCCTTATGATCGTCAAAAGCAATAAAATTTGCAAAACAATCTGAAAATCAGTAACCTGCTGCCAATGCTACACGAACCGGAAGTAACCTGCGTGCGTGCGACGCTGAGTCATCGTGTCCGATTGATGCAAGTTACCTAAAATAACGTTTCGATGAATATTCGTCAAAACAAATAATGCAACGCTGTACCCTCAGTAATATGATATAAAATATCTTTATTAAAGCTGAATGGAAAAGAAACACAACTTCAGTTATCACAATAACGCCAAACACATCATTTCGAAGTAACCTACACAACACGTGACATGACTGGAAACTAGATCACAGATCACTGAAGTCCCATTGAATTATCATCCTAGGGCATAATAAACGAACTGTAATCAATTTCTTCCCCTTAATCGAATGAATTAGTCATTTATCAAAGTTTAGTAACTCATCTCAGCCTAAGATAATGCAGAAAACAGCCAATTCGAAACGATTTTCAGAGTTAGTCGGAAACGTATGGTCAGAAGTAACCTGCAAATGGCGCGTAAACGAGTATGACACGTCACAGTTTTGCGGCCCCAACGGACGCAAAACGTAAAACTTCTGCCTCAAGTCGTCATCAATGTTTTGATGTGTGATACACAAACCATTGGTGTAGTGCTGGCGTTTGAAAAATGCCGTCCTTGCAAGAAATCGTCGAAAGAAAACTTGCGGTAACCTGCGTTACGGCAGATGTGAAGCGACACTATAAAATAAACAGATCGTAAACAAAGTGAGGAGTTCCAGTTTTGGGCAGCGATTTTGTGTGCTAAAATCGAAACCAATCAAGAATAAAGACCATTTATTGTGCACTAATTGCCTCAAGGTTGCTTTTGCTGATACTGGCTCCCCATCCCATAACGCATCCAATACAAGATTCTGTCTCTCTGCTACAAATCCCTGAACAACCACGCTCCTACCTATCCCTCCAACATATATCACCCCTACACTCATTCCCGCTCCCTCCGCTCCGCCTCCGACTCACTCCGCCTCCTCATCCCCCGCACCAAACTCAGCACTTTCGGCCCCCGCTCCTTCTCCGTCTACGGTCCATCCACCTGGAACACTCTCCCACTCTCTCTCCGTCAGAAATACTCTCTCTCCTCCTTCCAGTCCGCCCTCAAAATTCACCTCTTTCAACCGTTCTAGCACAATATCAAGACACTCCCCAACCTAAGCTGACTGTCGTAATATGTTTCACTATTTGTGGTACGTGAGTCATTGTCTAAAGCGTGCGCATGCGTGCGCTAGTTGTGAGGACGCGGTCAGAGTTATAATTATTATAAGATAAGCGCATTATAAATACCGTAATTATTATTATTATTATTATTATTGAAGCATACAACAAACATCTCATTTTATTATGTCCTTTTCCCGATTTCTTTAAAATGTGTCAAGTGAGACCATCTGCAGTCACCATTAGCAATGAATGACTCATCTATTCTGAAGAAGAATAATAGCACGAGCAGCGAAATGACGTCACTTCAAGCTTCACGTCATGGCATCATTAGTAGTCTAGCAGATTACGCAATTTCTGCAGAGGTAAGTAGTTCGTCAAAAGAGTAACATTGGATTTTAGAAGTGTTTTTCGAGAGCTGTTTGTTTGCTGTGGGAGAACCAGTCTTCGTACACGCCCCGATAAGGCACAAGACATTTTTTGTGCAGAACATAAAAATTTCAATCATTACAAGTTACAAGTTTATTCAAGTGATCAAATTAAACCCATAAGCAAATAAACCTGTATACATATTATGATAACATACTTTACAAAGTAAAAATTGTAATGCCGTAAACATACTCGCGTCGCTAGTTTCAATATGGCGGTCAGCGAGATACCTTCGAACGAAGTCAATCGATGCAGTTTTACTTTACTCCTGAAGTGAGACAGAGATTATTTTTGATTTGAACTTTGAAGTACATCTTATCAACGTCATATACGTTATTATTCCTGGTCTTGAAAGCAGTCTTACCCATAGAACTCAGTCTTTTGTGGGAGGACAGCATATCGAAAGTAAAGTCGCTTCGTGCATGTTTTGCATTGTGTCTGCCGACCATCTTCAGCATTGTGAAGACCTTTTGTCCAGATACAACATGCATGTTGCTCGTCTGTCCACCTCAAACAAAACGCTACATACACACACATATCAATGATACAGTCAACCTCTGTGTGCGTTAGGCGGGACAGGTTTAAAGTATGGGACTGTAAATCTTCCAGCGAAATGTCAATCAGTAAGAAAATGAAATAACAGCAGCAAGTACATGTATTTTGTAAACCACTCAAATAAAACATGAGAACTCATCGTACCCAATGGTGTTATGAGTGGGTGATGGAAACACTGAAAGAAATAGTACGTGTACATTATGCAGTACGTGCCTCCACCCCCCACGCCCCTTACCACCCCAGCATGCCCAAAATCTAGCTGTTCATTATAACATATATTCATTGATCACTTGACTGACCGATTTATTAAATCATCTCAGTGTCACCTTTCTCCGTTTTCTTCTCTTTTTAATCCCAATATATATGAGTGTCAGTGATATGCCAGCTGCTAAGGATCCTTGCAGCGAACTTCAACAGTCAATATGCAGACAAACTGCAAATTACGCAGCAGCGAAATGCAGTTCCTCTTTTGTGCAGCGATGCTACTGCTAGCGAGATTGGGTTTAATTTTAAACAAAGCATTGCATTAACTTCCAAGAGTGTTCATATTGTGCTGTGTATTCTTTCAATGTGTAGTGTACTGTACCATCAGTGATCACTGAGACTGCATAGTGGCAGTGACCACAAATCACAACATAGCTTGCCAGTGCAACTGATTGAACTAAATGTTGCAGTAATATATAATTAATCAAGTTCCCAAACTTTTTCAGCCATGATAGTTAAAACCAAGTGGTGTGGCACTCTTTCTCTTTTACAGCATGCAGCATGTTGCACTCCGGACATCGGTTTTGAAGATAGCGTTTGTTTTTGTAGGTTGGCGTTTGTTTTGGTGATGTGGTGTCGAAATGCGATGGTAAAGTCAATGGAAATAAACGTGACAAACCTTGAATAAGACGTAACAAGATGAGAATTTCACCCAAAGTCTACCGCATTGTTTGGAGCTCACATGCGTTTTTCTTTTAGGAACATTTAGAGTAGCTCATATTTTTAAGCTTATCCTTCTGATCCATTTCCCCCCCTTTCTAAGCCAATCTCTGATCAACACACATACCGACGCAGACAAAAAAATACGGACACACGGCGCTTCCCGCCATTAGAACGCTCTGTGGGTTCGTGTAGCGACAGGAATTCCGAAGAATAATAGCACGAGCAGCAAAATGGCGCCACTATAAGCTTGACGTCATGGCATCGCTAGTCTCACAACGCTGTGTACACAGTGACGCATTTGATGTTTCACGTCAAGCATCTGAAAGGCATGCAGCCTCTTCCAGGTCTGACTGTGTTCTTCCATACAGCCTCTGCCAGGACTGACTGTTTGATGGGAGTATATACTGGATCCAAAACGTACAAAAATGGATTAATTATTATTCAAAAAGTTGAAGAGGTCCTGAAAACGCTGGTTTACGAACTCATCCAATGTCTATTTCAAATATAGCTTCCCAAAATTCCAAGTGAATAAAACGAAAATTACGGACTCAAATGTGGGTCAACCGACTTTCTATACACAGTCTTCCTAAATATCAATGAATCAATGAATCAATGAATCTTTATTTTACAACGGTGAAGATATTAACACAGTCGGTGACTATATCATTTTTCGTACCTGCCGTTGCTAACACTACGACTAAGTACAAAATATACATAAAACAGGGACATCAAAGCACAGTGATACAAAATATACAGTCCACTAAATAAAAACACACGCATGCACACACAAACGCACACACGCGTGCGCGTCTGCACACACACACACACACACACACACACACACACACACACACACACACACACACACACACACACACACACACACACATATATATATATATATATATATATACATACACGCGCACATACACATGATAGTTAGAATATACACGTGCATTCGTGTGTCTACGTTTAACTAGATATTATTATTTAAGTGATGTCAGGTATCTATAAAGGCTTGTCTTTAAACGAGATAATGTCGGCGTGGCTTTAACGTCATGTGGGAGTGAGTTCCACAGTGTGGAACCCGCAAATGACAAAGTGGATTTCAATAAATCTATTCGGGGTTTTGGAACAATATAAAGACCCCTCATATTCCCATGGCAGGAATCTGATTTTTTTTAAACAGATCTATTAAATATTCTGGAGCGATATGGTTCCACACTTTAAACATCAGTACCACTTTGTTAAATTTAAAGTGATTTTGAAGGGGTAGTAATCCAGTTTTTTTGAGTTTTTCCTCGGTTGTCAAGTGCGGGCCGGGAAGAATTATTTTTGCCATTCTCCTATGTAGAGAATTTAATCTTTTTAAGTGGACATCACTGCAACAATCCCACACCGTCGATGCGTAATTTATATGTGACATGATGTGTGCATTACTGAACAATTTTCTGGTTTCACTATCTGTGAAATACTTTAATTTCGACAACATAAAGACATTTCTAGAGACCGTTTTACATACATTGTCAATGTTCATCTGCCACCTGAGCTGATTATCAATTGTAACCCCCAATAGACGATGTTCGGCTACCTGTTCTATGATGTCGTCGCCGAGCGATAGATTAAGCTTTAATGGTTTCAACTGATGCTTTTGGCGTGTTGCAATAATCATAGATTTTGTTTTAGTAGGATGCAGAATCATAGAGTTGACCTTACATCATGCTGCTATATCATCGAGGCTTTGTTGAAGGCCGTTTTCAACTACAATTATGTTTTTGTTAGCTGTGTGGATTGAGGTATCATCGGCGAACATATCACACTGTGCTGCTTCGCAGGTTAGACTTTGAGGTAGGTCATTGATGTAAATACAAAATAAAAGAGGACCTAAAATTGTCCCCTGCGGAACTCCGAGTTTTACATCTTTAGTAGAAGAGTAGGCTCCATTTACAAGTACTTTCTGCTTCCTGTTTTCGAGGTATGACGTAAACAACGAAACAGCCATGTCGTTTCGAAGATAATGCTTAAGTTTAGAAATCAATATTGTATGGTTCACTAAGTCGAAAGCCTTTTTAAAGTCGAGATAAATTACACCTGTCAGCTGCGAATTATTTATATTTGAAAGCCATATGTCTGTTAGTCTGTTCAGAGCCGTTTGACATGAGTGCCGAGGGCGAAATCCTAACTGAGACGAATGGAGCAACTTTCGTGATTCTAAGTAGTCATACAGGTGTTTATGTATATGCCTTTCGAGGGGTTTAGATACTACTGACAGCAGAGAAATGGGTCTATAGTTGTTAGGGTCAGTACGATCTTTTGATTTTGGCGATGGAACGACTTTTGCGACTTTAAGGTCTGTAGGGAATACATTGTTTTGAATACCTAAGTTGTAAATATAAGTAAGGGTCTCTACGACGTATAGTATAGACAACTTTAATATTTGTGAACTAATATCATCATGGCCGGAGGATTTCTTATTAGCTAAGTCACTAATTAATTTGCCCACTTCGTGCACAGCAAGTGTGGGGATATTAAATGGTGGTGTGCCAGTTGTTTTTCTGTTGCAGAAATTAACTAAGTAATCTGGGCATATGTCAGCCTCTGTATCGCGACTAAGAGTATTTATCAAATCCGCAATAGACAGAAAATGTTCGTTGAATGTGTCGAAGGAGAGATTACTAGGGATGGTTGTTGACCTACTACTATTGCCTCGGGTGATCGAATTTAGTACCCGCCACACTGCTGACACATCTTTGTTGTCCTTGACAGTGTTGCGGATAAAGTCCCTCCTCGCGGCTCGCACCATTGATCTCACACGGTTTCGCTGCTTTTTAAATTCATCAAAGTTTTTTTTTTTTATCTTTTTAGGTCATTTCGCACCGACATAGCATGCATTATTTCTTTTGTCAACCAAGGGGGAAGTATATCACTCTTTACTCTTTTTGGTCTAATCGGCGCATGTCTGTCTAATAATCCAAGGAATAAACTGTACCAAATGGACAGCGCAATATCTGGATTATCTGAGAGAAGGACCTCGTCAAAAGGAGTGTTACTGAGATCATGTAGAAAGGCATTACGATTGAAATGCTTAAATGACCTGTAGGTTGTTGTAGTATGACTATGTTTCTTTAAGTTGGGGAGTTTTACAGACCAGCAACAAATCACGGGGCAGTGGTCACTAACACCGGCTAAGATCTGAAACACTAACATCGGTCACCGCCTGCGGTTTGTTTGTATAGACATGGTCAATGAGCGTAGAGCTCGTGGCGGTAATTCTGGTGGGGGATTTAACTAGCTGTACTAGGCCAAATAAAGAAGATGCAGTTTCCCATGCGGGATGGGGTTTAATCATGTCTATATTAAAGTCACCTAGAAGAATGACGTCATTTTGCCCTTTACAAACTTTGTCTAGGTTAGTAGTAAAATTGTCATACCACTCGAAAGTAGACGCCGGATTGCGGCAAAGAAACCCGACAAATGACGGTGAGCAATACGGGCTCTTGACCTCAATCCACACACACTGTATTAGATTGATTGATTGTACATTGCTTAACGTCCCGACAGCAACAAGGCTTTCTCAGGACGTGCCTGCACTGCTTGTGAAAAAAGAACTAAACAGAACATTGAATGTATGTCGCCAGCCGGTCAAATACATTAAATAAACCTAACACATGGGGCCTAAATAAAGCTAAGACCATTTAGCAACACACATCCAATATCAAGAGCTACAGGCAGTGCAGACAGTAGGGAGAGTTTTAAAAAGGCAAATACAGGTGAATGGACAAAGGGTAGACAGAAACACATGCCCCCAGAATAGAGAGAAAACCCCACCCTGTGGGGCTGACCAGGGTGACCCTGGGAACTAAAAAATACCTAACCCCACCCAAGTACCCCAGGGCAGACGCGGGTGGGGAACACTGTATTAGAGAGAGAGAGAGAGAGAGAGAGAGAGAGAGAGAGAGAGAGAGAGAGAGAGAGAGAGAGAGAGAGAGAGAGAGAATGAAATGAAATGAAATGAAACTTTATTTCTCAAGGACAAATGATTAGGTACACAGACCTTTCTTCAATCATGTCCTTGCACACGCACTCACACATCAATCTCACGCGCGTGACTAAAACTAATAAAACTGGAAAGGCAAAACGTGAGCATAAAAAAAAAAAAACTAGTTAGCAGTCACTCACACACACACACACACACACACACACACACACACACACACACACACACACACACACACACACACACACACACACTAAGAACCTGATTAAACATGAACGTTAAAAACTTAATTTGAACAGCAACAGCAAACTCGACAATACAACTCAATGCGCTGGAAAAACGCCGACACAACTACGCAACTATGGGCTTAAGTTTCTTTCATCTGCCGAAATAAGCGGGCTCTGAATGTGGACAAAGGAGCCCCAGTAATGTCGATAGGCAACAGATTCTATAGTTTGGCTCCTGAGTAAGACAAACTAGTTTTTAATATATCGAGGGGCGGCCTTGGTATAGATAGATTGTTCCTCGTCGTTTTATAAGGCGTATGAACAGGGCTAAATAGATCTGTTAGATAACTAGGCGTTTTAGAGTGGTAGATTTTAAATATAAGTACGCCTTTATTGTACATAAGTAACTTACGCAGAGGCAACATGTCGAGGGCTTTGAATCGGTCGTCGGTGCTTTCTTTACTATCCAGGTGGATTAATTTGGCTGCTCTACGATGAAGAGCATTAAGCCTTTTTATGCACGCATCGCTACATCCATCCCAAACTGTAGAAGCATAGTCTATATGGGATTGAATATGTGCGTAATAAAATATTTTCCTTGTCGGTGTATCTGTAAAATAACGCAGTTTTGAAAGAAAATATAAATTCCTGGACACTGTTCGACATACGCTGCTGACATGAGCGAGCCATGTGAGTTGGTCGTCGATAATGACGCCTAACAAGCGTTGCTCTCTAACTTGTCTAATCGGCTCAGAGTTGAGAGAAAGGCTAAGCTAATAGCTGCTGTTTTTGTCGTGTAGTTATTAGCATGCATTCTGTTTTAGACGGATTTGGTACCATATAGTTAGTGTGACACTATTTTGAAACATCAGTTAAGCCCTGTTGAAGTGAGGAATTGATTGTGGAGATATGATTGTGGAGATATATGAGAGAGAGAGAGAGAGAGAGAGAGAGAGAGAGAGAGAGAGAGAGAGAGAGAGAGAGAGAGAGAGAGAGAGAGAGAGAGAGATGAAATGAAATTAATGTATAGCCATGACGTGTCTGGTGCTTTGAGTCAGTTCAGCAACAATGTATAACAACAGCAACAATGTATAACAACAGCAACAATGCATAATGTGGCTAGCGCTTTTATGTCACCGTCACCGTCTGTAGTCGAGAATTCTTCGTGTCGACATTTTTTTCTGTGATATAATAATTTTTTTTACAAAACATTGAATAGATATAAAGCTGGTTAACTGTATCATCCAATAACTTTCGCGAAGCTAGCTGTATTCAAATTTCAAATGAATATTACACAAATTACGGACTCAAATACGGGTCAACCAACTTTATATAAACGGCAATTTTTCTTTTTAATGTGTAATCCAATTTTAAAATTGCTGAAAAGTTCTCCGAGACACATCTTGAAGGAAGCATTTCCTAAATTTTTAGACATGTACGTACACAGACACAGGAAAAACTCGTGTCTACACACACACACACACACACACACACACACACACACACACACACACACACACACACACACACACACACACACACACACACACACTGGGCTTTTCCCGCCAAATGTACGTTCAACAGCGCGTTTCGGCGTAGCTAGGCATGACGTAATTTGTATCGTGTTACAGAGTCTGATGTGTGGCCGCCTATGTTCGTCATTTGCATGCTACGGAACGTGCTCCGACCAGACCCATCTCAAAAATGAACAAAGCGACTTTGCACGTTCGCTTTCCTTGGGGAACAAAAAACAAACTTATCTAGAACAAATCAAAAGAACTCGTCGGCACACTGAAATTAACGGCAACGAGCCCGGGTGCATCTTGTATCGTGTGACGATTACGTGATTTGGGATACCTTTTTAGTTGAGTAACGATATTTGAACTCAAGGCATGCTTTTTCGTAATTGTTTCTTCTTTTAATATTATTAAGCGTGGAAATATACTTAAAAAATAAAATTGACATCTTTTTGAGTAACATAATTAGAGTGCATACTACAACTGAATACAGGAACAATGAGGCCTGTGTAAACTCTGATCCCCAGTGAACATGGCTGCGATAGTCCAGGTTTTGTCTGCAGACGTACTGGAAACATTATGTGCTACAGAAAAATGTCTCCATCCTCCCGCGGTTTAAAATGAGTGCACACGGCATTTATTCATACTAGATTTCATTTTGATATACCCAAACCTTTGTTACTTTGAAGAAAATCACACTCCCGTAACGGCTGATCGTCTATGAAGGACTAGACTAATCATAGGAGGGCTAGACTAAAACACTGACATTGAAGCAACAAGATAAAAATTACTTCACGTCTAGTTACACAAACCTCGCTGTAGAACGTACTTTTGGCGGGAAAGGCCGTGCATGTGTGTGTGGTGTGTGTGTGTGTGTGTGTGTGTGTGTGTGTGTGTGTGTGTGTGTGTGTGTGTGTGTGTGTATGTGTGAGTGTGTGTGTATGTGTGTGTGTGTGTGTGTGTGTGTGTGTGTGTGTGTGTGTGTGTGTGTGTGTGTGTGTGTGTGTGTGTGTGTGTGTGTGTGTGTGTGTGTGCACAAAACCCTTAAAGTGGGTTCCTTTCTTTAACATTCTTATGGAAAAAGGGTGTGTGTAAAATTCTGGGTGACCAAGTCAGACACCCGTTTTTTCTGAGGGTTGTTTTTGCATTATCTTTTATTCAAAAGTCAGGGAAAATATCAAAATAGTATGTCCCCATTTTGAGTGGTTAACATGATGTTTTGTGCTTGCGACGCACTCCGCCAGTGTGTTGCCACGGAAGCGAGGGTCTGTGTGACGTCAACTTTCTTAGCTACAGATCAAATTGATACCTGATTGGATGACTGCGCATTGACATGAACTGATTTGTTTCCCCTTATCGTCTTGCTGACTCGGCAAAACACCATTGTCTTTCGTCCCGCACCGCTGTTTCGTTTGCAAAGGTAAACTTTATGCAATATTTTTTTTTTATTTAAGAGCAAGCCCAAGTGTACTTATTCAGCGCAGTTATTTCACTGAGATGCTCCCATGTCAGGACGTTAAGCAATGTACAACCAACCAATCCGATACAATTGCACAGTCAGCCGATACTGACCCGCTTCGAAAAATGACGTCTGCTTTGAGGTCGGTCGTCTGCTTCTCAGTCTTGATTCCAGAAGCCCGGGATTTTAAAAAAAGCTTTGTTCTTCAATGAGAGGAATTCGTCCAATAACACCATTACAAGGTCAATCTGTCACGCGATTTTGTTTCTTTTGTCTGACGTGCTGTCAAAGGCCAGGGAGACGAAGCCTGGTTACACCCTCAGATCATTTCCTCGTGCTTCGCGTGGTGGAGGTATAGCTATTTTGATGCGAGAATGTCTGCTGGACCAGGCCACAGTCAAATCCACCTTCCCCTTCCCACACTCATCATTTGAACTGGCACAAGTGACACTTAATGTCAAACAACATGTTCATTTCTTCTGCGTATATCGACCACCCCCCAGCAGGAAGAATAAGCTTAAAGACACTGTCTTCTTCAGCAAGTTTGCTGATTTCCTTGAACATTGCAATGCATTGAGTGGGAACCTTGTGATTGTTGGCGATTTTAACATTCACTATGACTGTTCTTCAAACGTAACTCACCATTTTTATGCTGAT
Source organism: Semisulcospira habei (assembly GCA_036245525.1). NCBI lineage: Eukaryota > Metazoa > Mollusca > Gastropoda > Semisulcospiridae > Semisulcospira > Semisulcospira habei. The sequence goes on along the minus strand of BTPG01000007.1, from coordinate 17,907,815 downwards.
GACACAGAGCTGTATGCCAGTGCTCAACGCGAACATGTTAGTCAGATGTTCCAGTCTTTAGAGTCTTGTGTCACAGACGTTCAGAATTGGACCACACAGAACAAATTGCAAATGAATAGTGACAAAACTGAGGCCTTAAGATTTTCTTGTTCAAACTCCACTGATCTCCCAGGCTCGATCAGGATTGGTCAGAACAGTATCCCCTTTCCGAGTCTGCCAGTAATCTTGGTGTTATCTTTGACAATAGGCTGACCATGAGAGAGCATGTCAACAAGGTTTGCCAATGTTCCCTCTTTGAATTGAGAAAGATCAGTTCGACACCTTATCACTACCGAAGGAACTAAAACGTTTGTTACTTCCCTTGTTCTTTCAAGCATTGATTTTTGTAATTCCCTTTCGGCTGGTGTTCCTCAGAATCTTCTTGATAAACTTTAAAGAATTATGAACTGCTCTGCCCGACTAATTTACAGAGTACCGAAACGTGTGCACATAACACCCTTACTTGTTGACCTGCACTTGATGCCTGTATCTGGAAGAATTGTGTACAACGTTTCTGTCATTTGTTACAATGCTATTACCGGTTCTGATCCCTCATAACTGTCCGACCTGGTTCATATTTACACACCTTCAAGATCCCTACGTTCAGCATCAGACACGCGTATTTTCAGCGTTCCTAGGCGAAAGAAGTCTAGCCAGAGCCAGCGTGCCTTTTCTTATTTCGGTCCAGTCACCTGGAACGACCTTCCGGCCCATGTCGGACATGCCCAACCCTGTCTGCTTTTAAATCACTGCTCAAGACCTATATGGTTTCTTATGCATACAGTTAGATGCATTTTCAGTGCGTTAGCAATCTTTGGCAGTAACTGTTCTTGTAACGGTGTGTGTGTCTGTGTGAGTGTTACGTGTTTAGTCGTGGTCGTAGTATGATAACACACCAGAAGCACGCACGTAAGGTTCTTTTAAAGAAATTTCACTCAGCTGCAACCCGTCACACGTGGCGTAAGGATTTAGACTACACTGGAGTACAGTTCCAACAATGTTTTATTTCAGCGATGCGATCTCCACACAACACAATGCGTTTCTCATACAACGTACACCGTTACGCTGCGTCTCACAATGTACACCCAATACGAGCCAGGTACCTACGATAAACTGTGTGTCCCTGCAACTGACAATGTATGACAAAGTACAAACTTGCTTCCCAGCACAATATTTTATAGTATAACAGCTTTCCAGAATAATCCAGCGAAATCACACAACGCAACCAATCAGAATGGAACACGTAACCGAAACTCATAAATATTAAAGAAAAAGAACTTTCTAGAATAAACTACAATAGTCTAAAAAAAATTCGACTGCTAATTTCAACCCCAAATCCCAGTGTGTAATGACGTCACACAACAGTATGGCAGACAGTTCACGACCTTGCCCACACTTTTTGTAAGTTTCACGATCTTTCATAATACATACTGACCGGCTGCTAACTTCATGCATACAGAAACAACTACGACTATGAATATTAGAGCGGCTTAAATTCTGTGTTGCAAAATGTTGCCTACACTTTGACGTCACATGTAAGATCACTCGACAGAGCGCGACTTTGCTCGAACGTTCTAGTCTATTCTCAGCGAATCTACACATCACAAAAATCGATCACTCTTCTCCGTGCGACTTGCTAGAAACTTCCGGACTAACTTAGCGAATCATAACAAACTAAATTCCGCTCTTCGTGTGAACAAGAATGAATCTTACTTAAAAGGTTCGTGATTCTTAACCATGATGGCTCAAATAAATATCGGATCGTTTCCTACGATTAATACACACATGCTCTCACAGAACAACACAACCACAATCGTAACAGCGAGCTTCTGATAAGTGTCACTTTAGTTTTTGTAACATTTATTGCAGCGTTTTCTTTCTTGTCCTTCTTTTCTGTGATTTTTTTTATCTTGTAAAGCGCTTAGAGCACCATTTATTTTGAGGTTAAGCGCTATATAAATGTACATTATTATTATTATTATTATTATTATTATTATTATTATTATTATTATTATTATTATTATTATTATTATTTTGAGCGAAAAGTAACTTCACACATGCACTATGATGCCTAACAAAACGAAAATGCCGCAGATTTCAGTGTGTATTTCAATCCTCGTACGCAAAACTGTCTCGCGATTCCAGGAACAGACTTCCACGAACAGCTTTTTCGGATTGTGCAAAGTTGTCGCTTTATACTGTATTACCAGTTATTTTTCGTGGGGGGGGGGGGGGGGGGGGGGGGCTGGGGTTACTGCAGTAATTATGTATATCTGATCCAAAATGTCAAGTTTACATGGTTGATTTGACATGTTTGCAGCTCTGTTTTGGCCACACTCAGGTCTTTCTGCACACACCCAGCGCCAGATGGCAGCAGGATGTCCAAAACCATAGGGATCTATGGAAGTGGACAACCCTTCCAGGCACATGATCAAGGCCCATGGCAAAATTAGTCAAATGACAGGTGGCGACAGGAGCTCTCTGAGGCACAGCGGTTTGACTCTGTCTTTACCGGGGACTGGTATGAATGTGTGTCAGCTACAGCAGCCCAGTCGGTCGGGAAAATGACCATGAACAAACCCAAGCTGATCCTATCATTTGAAGATGTGAGGAAGGTCCAACAGCTTCTTGAGACAAGGATGGTTTCGGAAGATTATCTGACAGTGGTTAAAGCAACTCTTTGCGCTGTATCACTTTCAACCGAAAACGAGAGGGAGAGGTTCAGAGCATGAAGGTATCAGACTTCCAGAATGCTAAGATTAGATCGATCACCAATCATGATATTTTGAAAGGTCTCACAGAGGTTGAGAAGAAAATGGTGAATCATTTTCAGCGAGTGGAAATTAGAGGCAAATTTATTAGGAGTGTTCCCATTTTGCTGACGAAGAAGATGATGACAACTGTGGACAGAATCCTTCAAATGAGGCAATCAGTGCCAGCTCTCGCTGGTTCCCAGTAAATCTTTGCCACACCTTCTGGTCATAGGCCTTACAGAGGCCATGATGTTCTTAAGGAACAGGCGCTGCAAGCACAAGTGTCAAAGCCAGCATGTTCACATTTACTCAGTTATGGAAGGTTGCAACTTTGGCTGAGTCAATGGCCATCTCAGAGTTGGATCAGGATCAGCTGGCAGATTTCCGTGGTCATGATATTCGGATACATCGCCAAATCTACCGCCAACCTCATGACGTCTTTCAAAGATTCTTCTGTCAGTTAACAATGGGATGACAGATTTTGAGAGTTGCATTAGAGCTGAGCTGGACGATGAAGAGATTGACTTTGACAATGAAGACACATCAGAAACTTGCAGAGATGTCTCAGGGAAAACAGCACCTGTGAATAAATCAAGTACCAAGTCAACAACAAAGGAATTCATGAGCATGACAGCAAAAGGCGCCCAGAGCCTGATGAAAATCTAGATAGTTTTGATGATGACAGTACTGCGTCAGCTCCTTTTCGAAAGAAAGCTAGATTTTCAAGGAACCATGGTGGAAAGCTGAAGAGAAAGCTGTTCAAATTCATTTCCATACACACCTCGTCGTGAACAAACTTCCTAGAATGGCCAAGATACAGCAGGCAATCGCACAAGAGCCCGCACGCAGACATAGGCCCTAGACAAACATTAAGGATTACATCCGCAACACACTGAAAAGTTACAAAAGAAATGAATTGAGATTCTCCGAGACAGCACACTCGCGGCATTTTGTTTTCATAAAGATTTATTACAAGAGTGTTATTATTGGGTTGGTTTCAGCATGTATAGCTTGTTTTTATCTGATGGACGCCTGGATCATTTTGTATAGTGTATAACATGTGACTTTGCAAACGAAACAGCGGCTGGGGACGAAAGAAAATAATAAGATAAGAAAACCATTGTCAACATAAAGATTTATTACAAGAGTGTTACTATGGGGTTAGTCTGCCTGGATCATTTTGTATTCTGTATAACATGTGACTTTGCAAACGAAACAGCGGCTGGGGATGAAAGACAATAATAAGATAAGAAAACCATTGTCAACATAAAGATTTATTAAAAGAGTGTTATTATTCGGTTGTTTTCAGCCTGTAAATCTTTGTTTTTATCTGATGTACGTCTGGATCATTTTGTATACTGAATAACATTAACCTTACTTTTCAACTAAACAGTGGGGGCTTTGGGTGGGGTTAACTACTTTTTAGTTCCGAGGGTCACCCGGCTCAGCCCCACAGAGTGGGGTTTCCTCTCAATTCTGGGGCACGTTTTTCTGTCTACCCTTGGTCCATTTACTTGTTGTTGTTTTTTTTTAAGCGCTCCCTACTGTCTGCGCTGCCTGTATCTCTTGAAAAAATGTACCCAACGGACAAAGAAACACGCTTAGAAAAGACGGTTACAACACAATTTATTAATATTTCAGGTAAATACCCTTTGTCAAAACAGACAAACAAACAGAGATAAGTCGCTACTTATCTTCATTCGCAGAAAGAATGTGCCACATTCCTTCTGCGAATGAAGATAAATAGCGACTGATCTCTCTGACTGATCCATCTTTTCTTAGCATATTTCTTTCTCCGTTGGGTAATTCTTTGCATTTTACACGCCTTGTTGGTCTGAATTAATTTTTTTGTATCTCTCTTGATGATGGATGTGTGTTGCTAAATGGTCTTATGTTTATTTATCGTATTAGATATACATTCAATATTCTGTTCATTTCTCTTTCACAAGCAGTCCTGGTTGGTCCTGAGAAAGTCTTGTTGCTATCGGAACGTTCAGCAATGTACAACCAATCGGGACAAAAGACAATAATAAGATAAGAAAACCATTGTCAACATAAAGATTTATTACAAGAGTGTTATTATTTCAGTGTGTATAGCTTGTTTTTATCTGATGTACGCCTGGATCATTTTGAAAATGCCTGTAACTTTTTTTGTAATTATAGAGTACACTTTGCATACTGTGCATTGTTTCAAAAGTCACAGGAAGCATAAAGCTTAGCTGAGTTGGTATACCTCGCCCTCTACCTAGGTTAAACGCACCAGTGGCGCCATTGTTGCTATTTTCGCACCAGAACTGCGCGCGCAGGTTGGCGTCTGCACTTGTAGTGTGGTCTCGTACGTTCACGTGGAAGATTGTGATTGCAGTCGAAAAAAGGTTCGTTTGCGGTTTTAACTTTTAGCCGCGCCTTTTACCTCCCCTAACACGCCAGTGTTGTGTAGAGATGGCGGAGGCTTGTGTCATGCCACTGAGTCAAGTCCATTGTACTTGCAGTGCGCTCATCTCTCGAACTTCAACTATAACGGTGCTTTCTGCCGCAAACGACGCAGATGTCGCAAAATCACCTCCATTGAGGAGAGAAAAAAAGCTATTTTTCAAATCTGCTAAGTCGCGCAATGTTTCGTGGTAAGGATGGTTGCATTATTGCCGGATTGCATATGGGAAAGGGTTTATGCTTTATTCATGTTATTTTGCAGCAATCAAACGACGGTCACGTGATTCTTTCTCCGAGGTTGCCCATTACAGGTGAAGAAAGCACACGCTCTAAACCGATCGGGTGCACCAGACCGGTCCAAGCGACCAGTCTGGTGCCAAAATATCAAGATTGGCACCGCTGGTGTGTTTAACCTAGGCACAGGACGAGGTATACCAACTCAGCTAAACTTTATTGTCGCACTTGCTAGAACTCAGGATATTTCTCTCTCCATTTTATGAATAGAATCACATAAGTCGCTGAAACCCTTTACGTGCCGAAGGCAAGAACTAGTTTTCCTCATCACAAAGTTTCCAGAAAAAGTTTTGACTGCTCTTGATTGTTTGACTTGAAGTGTTTACAAACAATTACTGTGTTTTTATATGCATGCACCTTTGATGTGATTAATAAAGGCTGAAGGTTAAGTGATTTCTTATGTTGTCAGTTAATTAATTAATGGCAGTGTTCTGTTTTGTCATTTTAACTCATTCTACCCCAAGACCGAAATTCCCAAATTTTGAAGTCGTCCTCTGAAGACTGCCTTGCAGTGCAGGACACAGATCGCCTGTGGGCGCCAAGCTATTCTGGCATCAACCTTAAACTATCACGGTCGATATTTATTTTGCTGTGGTGTTTCTGGGGTAGAATGAGTTAAGTGTTAGTTTCTTCGTCTGGGTCTTTTTCTATCTTTCATATTTTTCCACACTTTTTAATTCGCATCATACTGAGGCTAAAAGCTTCAAATTTGTACACTGCCATATATGCAAGCTACATTACAGTACTTACAGATGAGGACATAGACTTTAATTCAAGGCTGGTGCCATAATAGCTTGGCGCCTAGAGGCGCCAAGCTATTCTGGCACAACCCTTGGACTATTTTAGTCACACTTGTTACACACACTGGTGTATTTCGAATGATAAGGGTTAATGTTCAAAATGTTCTGTTGCTGTTTGTCTCAAACTCCACAGTATATTAAAAAAAATGTCCCTTAATTTCCAGAATACATTATTTGATTTTCACATAAATGCCATGATAAACTTTTTTGCTTCAGAAGGACAAAACGTAGCAATGTTTAAAAGATTTCCTCTGTGAAAAGTTAGGGTACAGTGTTCATTTAATTTTGCACCATACAATGTTAAAAATGTTAATGCGTACACACACATTAAGTTGAAAAACAAAAAAAAAATGAATGTGAAAAAGAAGTATTCCATGAACTTGACCTTATTACAGACGCCTAATGTTGTGAAGACACCCATTTTAACTGTAATGCCAGTTTTTGTGTGAGAGGCAGCCACTTTATTGGTAGAAATCCATTTGTTCTCCATCCAGTGGCTCTGTTTCTAGAAAATGTCTATTTTATTTTAAGTTATAGAGCTTAGTTAAAAGGTGATTTCTAAACATTTGCATCAATTTCAGAGCCCTAGAATAAATAAAAAATGGGAACCCATTTTCACATAAAATGGTAGGTAACCCACTCTTATTCTTGTGTGTGTGTGTGTGTGTGTGTGTGTGTGTGTGTGTGTGTGTGTGTGTGTGTGTGTGTGTGTGTGTGTGTGTGTGTGTGTGTGTGTGTAAACAACACAATCTCCGAAGTTTGCGTACGTAAAAGCTTGAAATTAGCGGAGGTGCTTCATTTAGTGGGTACCTAGGAGCCCTTGCGAACATTTTCAAATCGGATGTCTCATTGAAGAGTTAAATGACCGTTTATATGAAGTCGGTTGACCCACATTAGAGTCCGATTGTCCCGGCTCTGGGGTAGGATTAGGTCAAATTGGGACCTTAAGCCCTAGGTGTGAAAATCATCAAGAAAATTGCAAAGTTTGATCCTCTAATACGTCAAATGTTAGTACTGCGATGCGGGAGGTATACCATCGAGTCGTCACTATGAGGACGGCGTCGTGGGACAAATGATGCCTTGACGTGAAGCTTGAATTGACGTCATTTTGCTGCTCATGCTATTATTTTTCTTCAGAATAGCTATGCTACGAGAGACCACATAGCTTAAGAATGGCGGGAATCGCTGTGTGTCCGTCCTTGTGTGCCATTATGTGTGGATCAGAGGGTGGGTTAGAGTATGAGATGAATCAGAAGGATAAGCTTGCAAATAGGAATAACTTTGGGCTGGGGTTCCATCTTGTTTAATTAAGTTACGCGGTGACAAGAATATGGCAGTTTCACAAAAAGCGGTTGATCCCCATTTGAGTCCGTATTTTTTGTTATTCTTGCGACATACTTTGCATACAGCTATATTTTAAAAGTCCCCCAGTAGCCGTTTTCTAGATCACTCTTGTAAGATGTGCTGAAAACATTTAAGGAGATATTTGCAAGTATCAGTCCTGTTGGAGCACTCTGCTTTAACCCATTGTGCCCGAAGGTCGAAATCCCCAAATTTTGGAGTTGTCCTCTGAAGACTGTACGACAATTCAGGAGACAGATCGACCATGCATATGGACAAGAAGAAATTCTGGCACCACCCACTATCATGTTCGACCCATATCTTGCTAAGAGCGGAGTTAACAATTATAGACATACGAGAGTTAGGCTCACACAAGAAGCAAGGTTATATGGGTTAAGCCGCTTGACACTTTAAGTCCCTTGTGCATGGAGCTACCTGCACAGTATACAGCACAGGTGGTCGCATGCACAAGAGGGTTAATTTTTTCTTCATGTTTTGTCCTGAAGCATTTTTGTTATCTACATGCCTGACTGTATCAGCGGTCCGTGACGTTTGCTTTGGGACAGCGGGCTCGCAATACCGTCGTCAGTTCAGGGAGTAATAAAGACTCATTTTTGTTGTTCTTTTGTTGGCTGGTCGGTTGGGTAGCTGGCTTAATGGTTGGCCTGTTAATTTGTTGGCTGGTTGAAGTTCGTCGTTTTCGCTGCTTCAAGAAAAACAAATCGTGAAATCGTTACGCTTGCATATGACTCACACCTTAACCCATTTAGTCCCGACGCACTACAACAGTAGATGGATCGACCGTGATAATTAAAGGGTTTACATCTACAACTAGTGTTTTCAGAATACCGTATTCCCCACATACCTTTAAGTCGCAAAAGTCGCTAAAGAACGCTCTGACCCCAATAACTATAGACCCATTCGGAATTTTGTCAAGAAATGACTGATTTTACATCCCTAAATTTGCCCCAGATTATATTTGGCCCAGTATGAGGAGAGACCCATTTCACGTGAAAGAGTAAGTTTTAACACCTGAAACATCGCAAATGTATACATGAAGTCGGCATGCTTGACCTCGATATTGAAATATGGCCGTTTCCCGCCGGGGAACTAACAGGGTATTGAAAATGGCTTGTTTGTGTCTTTTCACGAAATTTTGGCCACTGTACAGCAAACTCAACAAAGCATAGGAGTTAAGTATATATATAAAAAAAACAACAACAACAACAACAACAACAACAACTAACAAACAAACTCATATTAGGTCCAGTGGCACTAAATGATATTTGTTCAGAAAGTGATACAGAAAAGTGTTTCTTTGCGGATATATTTTGGAAAAAAACCGTTGTGCACTCCGATGTCAAACAGTACCGCAGTTTTCTGCTGCAGAATCCACAGAACTGTAGCCAGGCGAAGTTCATCCTGTGTACAGCAGTCAAGGGTTGTGGGTACGGCTGTCAGCTGCACCACGCCGCCTACTGCCTGATCATGGCCTACGGAACAGGGCGGACATTCGTCCTCAGCTCCAGCGACCTCCCGTACCGCGCGGGGAAGGGCTGGGAGAGCGTTTTCCTGCCACTGTCAAGGAGGTGTAAACACACTTCCGGTCACATGGTGATGTGGGGAAGTAAGGGGTCTGTGTTACATCTCGTGTACATGTTTACCAGTAGAAACCTTTTCCTGCAATTGGGCGCTTATCATTTTGTTGTTTCTGAAATGTTTTGTTCTTTCCAGCCAATCAAAAGCCACAAAATGCCCGTCCACGGTCGTGAATAAAAAAAAACTGGTCTCAGCAGGAGAAATAGATCCTCATGAGCCCCCGCAGTCGCGGGGGCTCATGAGGATCTATGTCTCTTGCAGTTGAATCCTGCTCAGTTTATTTCGGCAGTGGATGGGGTTAAACCTCACACTGCACTGTTGAAATGTACGTAAATTATTTGTGAATTTGGAAAAATGCACAGTGAGATTGAAGACCTCAAACTGACGGCGGCTAGCTAGAGTTCCACGGTTATGGACTATGGAAAGGAACCCACGTGATCGCGTTGTTGAATATCATTGGCCTAGACGAGCATTTTTTTTTCCCGAGTAAAGGTCGAGGCTATAAGCACGACTGCGCCCGTATGGCTTTTCAGTAGTGCTTCTAAGCTCCACATAACAGGCGTAGTTTGCAGGATCGAACGCGCTCCTAGGTCACGCATCGTGAGTCGAGTATTTACTGTTAACTATTCCAATAGAAAATAAGCCAATTTTTACAAACTGAGCCGAGTTTTGGCATAAATTCAATTACATTCACAAGATTGAACATAACTTTACACCTCCACCAAATATGTTTTTGGTCTCACAAGGGCAAATCACAAACTCTTTGGAAAAATAAGTATGCATACCAATCTCACTGGGTCATTGGATTTTCCATGTAAGAACCACAGACCTTTCATTATAAAAAACAAAGTACATACTCTACAAAATAAAACATAAGTTTTAATAATTGATCATTTGTCAAAATGTGTTATAGTAGTATGATTTCTGCTGACAATGATTTCTCATAGTGCAGCGTGCCTTTGAAAATCTGAGTTCCATGGAGCATGTTTAAAATGTGTCACGTTTTGTTCTCAAGTTATAATTCTGCATCACCTACCTCATTTGAACATATATAACATGACCACTAACATCACTTTGCGGCAGTAGCCAAACACATCACTCGAACTGCAGACGAAAATGTCGTAGTAATAGCTACAGCCTCGCCAAAAGCTGTGCACTGGCATAAACCAGAATGCTGTGGTTAGAGGAATCCAACTATGAACTGAAATCGCACTCAAAACGTAATGGTGACGTACAACAGCCTGGCAATAAACAACCCAAAATGCCTCTATGAAAACACCGCTGTGAAAACGTATTGAAAGTAACATAGATGAAGGGATTTGCACCAAAGTTGGTGACGCACAATAACCTAGCATTGGTAAACCTCTCACAGTGCATTGAATTACTCCATGGGGAAATGCAATGAACCCGACGAAATCACAATGAACGGATAACAAATACTGTCAAACAACAAATCCACAGAAATGTCTTTGAACAGAAGGGTGGATGTGATAACTAAATCACATCTCTGTGGTCAGGTTTGGTTATGTGAAAGCAGTATTAAAGAAAATTTAATTATTCTACAGTATTCAGTGATATGTTCCTGTCTTGGACAGCATAAAATTAATAGCGTAGTGACTTAGTTTGCTGTCAGTGTAACCTGATATAAAGTGTGTTAGATAGCTTGTTTATGCACGCTGCAATTGAACTCTTTCTCTGCAACTACCGTAAGCTTGGCCTTGATACTGATAGCACCTTTTGGCAGGCCGCATCGGCACCAAAGGGCAGTGAAACATCGCCGCTAGCATCAAGATCATTCCTCAATTTTTATTTGTCAGATTTCTTGTCATGAAACATGGCATACCAGCAGCACAACCCAAATCAAACAAAATGTATAACTGGTATACCTGAATCAAGGTTGTTGCAGTGTGTTTTACAAATATCCTCTTGACAGCAAACCAAGTATTAACTCCCTTTTAGTATGGCTACCACTTACTTAGATTAAAGGGGACTTGGGTTAAAGTGAGCCACCAAACTCCTCTTGTCAGTAAACAGCAACTAACAAAAAAAGGAAGTGGCCAATCACTACAGGTTAAAAAAAAGAGACCCATTCATGATCAATACACATCAAATCTCTTACAGTTACACACGAAGTGAGGCACATGATAATGCCAAAACTATCAAAATAAGTATAGTACTTCTGAGGACTTCTACTAACAATCATAATGAAATTCCACAGCTGACAGCATTAAAACAGTCCTTGTACAGGTTGCAACTAAAAATTTCCACATATTATAGGTCCAATGTCCCTGGTTAGCCAACATGAGTAGGACATTTGCGTGCCTCACAGCAATTTCAACAGGTCATTACATGGTAGCATAATTTATAAATGCAATTTTTTGTTAGTTTTCTGGAGGTTTTGTCAATTATGCATTCAGTAAAATGCATTTAATTTTTACAATGTTTAAGTATTTAAGTATTAAAAGATAAGTCCCAGCCCTTGTTGTTCTGCATAAAGTTTCAGTGTTCTGTTCAGCTGTATAGTCAGAAAAAAATAACAGCAAATATCTTTGACTGATAACAATAATTACAAGCAGGAAACATGTTATCTGTGTTAGCATGCAATAAGTTAATTTTAATAAAAAGTGATGTAGCCACATTAAATTTAATCTAGGCTTGATAACAATAATAATGATACTGTTCATTATGTAGGTGCTTTACCCAATGTCTGTGAATCACCTCAAAGCACCGCAAACTGTACCCAACGTGCACACTCATACAAAACACACATGTTCACCCTGACGAAAAACACAGTACAAGACAAACAGTTGTAGCACAGGACATTTACATGGTGTAAAGGTTCACCTCAGCTATCGAGATTCCTTAAATTCAGAGATCGCTTGTAAAATTTAAAGAAGAACAAGAAAGGCAAAGACTTTATGGCTCATGTGTGTTACCAATCCACATGTATATAAAGTGTGACCCTGTCCTTTCCAACAGGTCACTGAACTGAGCAAGTGCTTGTGTCTCAACATAAGCATTTATACCAGTAAAATCCAAGTCTTTAAAAAATGTATAATTTTTTCAACCCTTTGTGACCCTTGACCTTTGTGAGGGGATGACTAAATTAGTATGCATAGAAAGGTTTTATCATCAGCTACCATTATGCAATTGTGTCTCAAATGTTCACAAAACTTTGAAAAATAACCTACAATCCTATCAAAAACAGGCATTTTTCATCCACCTACTGACCTCTTGTGAGCCAAGACCTTTCCGAGCATTCATCAAATTAGTATGCATAACTATGTAGTCCAGCAGATGCCCTTCATAAATGATCAACTGTTTAGAGTAGACGACAGTAGTTTTCTATGAAAAAAACAAAAGATTGAGTTTATCAAAATAAAGTATGGGATGAATGCAATTTACACCCATGTCAAAATTGTGCCCCCAGAGGATGGAGACAGTTTTTTCTGTAGCTAAGTTTGTACTGACTTTACTGCAGCCCTGAAATTGGCAAGTAATTTACTAGCCATGGCGAGTGATTTATTTTTTTGGGCTAGTAAAAAAGAAACTACTTGCCAAAAGCGAGTGCGCTCGTGCATTTTCCAATCCAACTGCAAACTGCCAGCCCAACATCAGGCATGCACAAAGCGCGCTAGGCGGGACCACGTGACCTGACCGGACCGGGAGCCGCCACTAAGGCCATAGTACACAGTGGGCCTCCCCTGCAGTCCCATCTGTTAAAATGTCTTAGTCTTAGTCTGTCCCAGTCATCCCCTAATTTTTCAATCCCATAAAGAACACTACCAACCACTTGCTGCACATTTGCCATGCACAAAATAATTATTAAAAAAATAACCACATCACCCGTCTCATTTCCTGGCTATCAACATGATTCTGTACCAACCCTACATGACATCCAAGTGCAGCCAAAACTAGTACACACCTCAAATCACCATTCACTTGGCAACTCAAACTAGGCCAAAAAGAGTCTGCTGGTTAAGCCAAGACTGGTATGAATCAAAGCACCAAACATGTCTCTTCTCATCTATCAAGAGATTTTAAGCAAATTCCAACATACTGCCTCTGTACAAAATGCCAAAGAAGGCAGCTTTTTAAAATTAAAAACACCGGTCCTTGCACTGCCTCACCTACTTCATTTGAATATATAACGTGTCCACTAACATCACTTTGCGGCAGTAGCCAAACACGTAACTCGAACTGCAGATGAGAATATCGTAGCAAGAGCTACAGCCTCGCCACAAGCTGTGCACTGGCATAAACCAGAATGCCGTGGTTAGAGGAATCCAACTACGAACTGAAATCGCACTCCAAACTTAATGGTGACGTACAACAGCTTGGCACTAAACAACCAAAAATGCCTCTATGAAAACACTGCTGCAATGTATTGAAGGTAACATAGACAAAGGGATTCGCACCAAAGTTGGTGACACACAATAACCTAGCACTGGTAAACCTCTCACAGTGCTTTGAATTACTCCATGGGGAAATGCAATGAACCCGAACAAATCACAAAATACGCCACATGACTGACAAAACAAAGCCTTCAAACTCAAAATCAGGCAAGCATCTCACACAACCATATCTCAACTGGTTAGAAATTGAACATACCTTCTAATCCTGTGTCATTTTTGCATACGTCCGATGGGATAAAAGAGTTATTATTTATTGTTTTGTGCGATCAAGCAGCTGAAGCCAAAATTTCGAAACGTGACATCACTCACGTGTGTTTGCTTTCAGATAAAAAAATTCCGGGGAATGAAATAGAATTTCGAAACCAAGTTTAGGCCTATAGAGAGCCAATGCAAGTTACTATTTTAATACCATATCGTCGAGTTTTACATGTGTCTAAGTTTAAAGTAGTTTGAGGGCAAGTAAAGGCTAGAATGAACATAACGTGCATCGTCAGGTTCACACGTGCGAATCTCGCTGTGAACCGGAAGACAAAAAACGTAACGTGAGGCACATAATTAACATATATCCTAGACAACATTACTCTTCATTCTGATTACAGTAAACAAATTCGAAATCCTTTTGAGAATTGAAAGAAGGCTGTGTTTTAAACTTCTTCAACCCAAAAGTTGTAAATTTTGTGTTACGTTTAAACACGGGAGAAAATTTCACAATCATCAAAGCGCGTGATTTTCTGGAATCGGCGGCCATTTTGACATTTGCACTTGGTCAGTCCTACGTAACTCATACATACAGGTGACATCGATGGAGCAGGGAAACGACACAGTTGAAGGTAAGTTTTGATTGTAAATGGTTACGTTCATGCAAAATTGATGACTGAGCACCATAAATGTTTAAAAAAAAAGCAATGTAAGTGTACTGATTTTCTAATTACTTCAAATGAATGTTGACGCAAACAAATGTAAAATCAATCGGTTCAATGACCGCATGTTTTGAACAAAGGAAGAAAACATTACTTGATGGAATTTGCCTCCATCCGACGATGACGGTTTAGTTTTGGTTGTAACAGTTATGTTCAAGTTTCTGAATGCGATATTCAATATTTCAAAGGATAAAACAGAACAAGTAATGTATGTTCGGATTAGTTTTGTAGTGCAGCAACACTTTGAAACAATAATTATTACCTTTTACCGTCACCTTGCCATTGTGGCGGCTTGTACATAACTTCACACACGGTTGAAGGTTGTCAGCGTTACGTTCAGGCAATTACAGCTTTATTTTCAGAGATTAAAAAGAACACTATGTATCACACATTTTCGTCGATTCAGTATTGTTGTCTTTAACGTTCCTGATATAAAACAATAGAGTAAATGTCTTTTGCTCCTGCTGTTTGATTGTTCATAAATTTACACAGTTTGGCCAGGTAAATCTTTACGTAAAGTTATGTTCAAACCATGAGTTTTACATTTTGGGGGAAGGACAAATCATACATTTTTTTAAACCAATTTTTGTTGGTAAGAAGGGATTTTGTGCTAATTTGATTTATCCTTCGGGTCATAAATTATGAGTTGCTGAATTATAGCGTTTGTACATAACATGACACAGTGCAAAAGGGAACAGACATAGCACCTTCAATCAAAAATGGTCGTTATTCTTATCTTAAGCTGTGATAATGTGCCCATTGTCTTTATGTACTTTATAGTATTGTTTCTTTATTATGTAACATAAGATTAAGTAAGAATAACCCTGTTCGGGCAGTATTGGACTGAACATAACATGACGTAACACTTTGGTGGTTGGGTTGTAAAGTTCTGTTACACTGTGATTCATGCTATTTTTGTATGGTTTAGTGTTCTATGATAAGTACAGATAGTCTGTGCATTTTTTAAAACTTTTCTAAACCCAAGAAATGACAATTTTTAAGAAATGCCTTGAACATAACTTGACAACAATTATGTTGTCAAGTTAATATGTACAGTTAAAACAGTGCTCAGCTAACATTTTCCTTCATAGTAACAGTCTCTTTTCAAGTGGAAGACTGGTTTGATTATTTTGTCTATTGTAATTAATAATACAAACTATTAGTATTGTTCTAGCTAGATGACTGTGAACATAACTTGACAAACCAGACTGACATGTAAAGTGTAAAGTTATGTTCATTACTGTAACACAATTCCTAGTATACTGTCTTTCGGATGCCCACTTTGCTAGTTGTTATTTATCAAAATACAGCTTGGGTACTAATCCATAAATTGTTAAACCCATAATATACATTTTTCTGTTTTAAATAGTTTGTACATAACATGACAACATCAAGTGTTGTTAAATTAATAATATGTTCAACCACAGTTGTGTTTAGTTCACACATTGTCTTCCAAGTTACAGTCTGATCATGCCTTTTACTCTTTGTTGTGCTGGCCAAGCTTGATAGCTGCCATGATATATCATAATTTAATAATAACCAGCCATTTTAGTACAAAGCTGTTGAAAAATAACCAGACATATTAGGCTGATGCTAGCTAAAAACAAATAGCAAACATGGACACACATTGAAATTATTTGACCCTCTCTGTTTCAGTTCTTCGGGATTTGTTCCTGAATCAAAGGTTTCCGAGGCTGAAGGGTCTTTCCCAGCCGTGAAAGCACCCAGAAAATCGATGCTAAACACGTGTCGTAGTGCAGTACCCTGACAGGTTGTACCCTGGTGAGCAAGATTATGTCAGCATACGTGTGCTTATGAATGATAGCAGCCAGGAATCTTTTTAAAGTATTTGAAACCAGAAAAATGTAGATTTTGAACATGTTTTAGCTCCATTTAAGTTTGAGATGGAGACATTGAAAATTTATAAAAGGTTGCAAGGTACGGCCAAAACAAGTGGGACTGGTTGTCACTGGCCAATAAATAAAAGGATTTTGAAGTTTCCTTAGGAAACTTGATCAGCAGGAAGCTTTTTATGGGTTGCTTCAAGAAAGCGCTGTGATCATTATGCAACATAAATAAAGCAGTCTTTTTTTTCTGTTTCAGGAGTGATTGTCGGAGTAGATCCTCTGAGGGTCAAATTCCTCAAGCCTCACCAGACAAAACAAGGAGTATTTGTTTACCCTGAAATAGATGACATCCAAGAAGTAGGAGATGATATGATTGTAACGTCAGCTGCAGATTTCGTGCCATTCTCCAACAGTGCACGTGAGTGGAGATTGGTTGGGGTTGATAACTTTTACATTGTTTCTGCCATGTTTAGCTCAAGTACGAAGCTAAAGTGAGTACTTTCTGTGTCAGTGGTCTGCTGAAAACCATTGGTCGTGGTAAACGTAGGTCAAATGGTGCTAGATTATATTTGTTTTAAAGTGGTACAGACAAGTGTTTCTTTGCGGAGGTATTTGGGCAAAAGGTAGGCTCCGATGTCTCACAGCCCATAGCAAGCATGAGCAATGGCTAACTATTGTCAGTTTTCAAGAGTGCTAAATATATTGTTGGTGTTCTAAAATGTATTGGAAGTTTAAACTTTGTTCACTTGGTGCTTTTTCACATTGTGGAACCACATTGTGCAAAGATTTGAACCCCATGTTGTAAAGTTATGTACAAACATATTAAACATCGTTGACACAATTATTAAAAATGGTAAGTGCTGGGGTTTACTGACCACATAATTTGATGTAATTTCCCATTTTTATCTTTTATTTTGACTGCAGTGTTGATAATACCAATATGTTCGGTTATAAAGTTATGTTCAAACTTGCCATTTTCACTCATTATTCCCTTGTATTATCAAATTCAAACCTGATAATTACATCACTGCTGTTCTGTAGTGTAGTAGAAAGCTACAGGTGATTGTGATTTTATTTTCTGGTTCTTGTTTATTTGTGGAGGCACTTGTTTGCTGAAATTTGAAGCTCGTGGTGTAAAGTTATGTACAAACAATTACAATATGTATTTGCTGCTTTCATTACTCGTTTAGACACAATTTTGGGAGAAATAAAAGTGTATTTGTTAAAAACACATCACTTGAGTAGTGTTTTGTTATTTTTGGATTTATGCATGTTAGTTAAAGAGCCTCAAGTTTGTTCGTCACGGTGTAAAGTTATGTTTAAGCATTGTGTGTTTCATGTTTTTAGCTATTATTTTATTCTATGTTGTCAACGGTGTTTTTTTCCCCAAAATTATTCTGTCATCTACAAGAGTTTAGTACACAATAAAGGGAAAACACACCAGCTTAATTGACTTTCTTTGCTGTGTTGTCAAGGATTTCAAAATTTTTGTTCATAAGCAAGTTGTCCAATTTTTAAAAAAGTTTATAGCTACTGTGTTCACACTTATCGCAATTAGGATAGTTTAGAATCTATCACTGTGCAATTGAAATTGTGTGTTTAATACCACACACAATTTTTAAAACATAATTTATGCATTTTTTTTGCATAAATGTATAGCTGAGTGTAAAGTTATGTTCAAACAATTTCAGTGTTGCACCATTGTGTATCTATACACCCCACCAAACTTTCTTTGAAGTTTAAGCATAGCCTAATAAGGAAAGAACAACATGATAATTTTATACAGCATGAATCTACTTTGTGAAAGCTAGAAAATGTGTTTTATAAATGTGTGATGGAGTAAATGTTATGTACAAACCATAACGGTTTTTCTCCAAATACACCCAAATGACTGCTCATGGGGAAATTCTTTTTTCTTTTTTTTTTTTTTTTCTTTTTTTTTTGGGGGGGGACATGTTACTTATGACTAAACACATCACAATCATGCAAAATGATGCTCATATGTTTAAGTTCAAAATCAGAGACCCATGTCACACTCTTTGGACACCCAGCCGTACTCTTGATGTGTATTGGGTAGCTTGTGGTGGCATCATCCATGATGTCCATGTGCATTCAGCGACTGTGCTATCTACAGAGGTGCTGTTTACACTTAGAGAACTGGAGCCTACATGCACATCTATACTATGTTGTGTTGTTGCCATCAGACATCAGGTGTGGTCTCATCTCAAAGTTTTGTTGCCCCTGTGCAGTACTGTTAATCAAACTGATGGCTGGATGCCAAGGGAGGTTAAAACAATACTAGCAGATGTCCTTCATAGACGATCAGCCAGATAGAATTTTTCTTCCGAGTAACAAAGGTTTTGATAATGATATAACAAAAATGAAGTATTTTGCATAGACAGATTTTTACATCAGCTCATGCGTTCAGAGTTAAACATTCAATGTCAATGAACTGTCTACTGATCCAAAGTGTTTGTCACTGTAAAGGACTCATGCAGATGCCCTAAGTGCAATGCTAAGAGAGAGAGAGAGAGAGAGAGAGAGAGAGAGAGAGAGAGAGAGAGAGAGAGAGAGAGAGAGAGAGAGAGAGAGAGAGAGAGAGAGAGAGAGAGAGAGAGAGAGAGAGAGAGAGAGAGAGAGAGAGAGAGAGAGAGAGAGAGATCATGAATCTTTATTTATTCAGGATAAAGCTATTATGCAACTCAATGCCTGTAACATAACAGGAAAATAAACAGAGCATACAAATACGAACAATAATAATAATAAGAAGAAGAAGAAGAGGAATAAAACAAATTAGCTCTCTTCTTTGGTGATTTTCTTCTGTTTTGTTGTTGGGAGCTGGGAGTGTTGGTGTCAAAACTGAAGACTGAGGGAACGGCACCTCTGGTCAGGTCTCTCTTGATTCCAGTCAGAGACCTCTTGTAATCTGAGGGCAGGAAGTGTGCACTGCAGACCACAGTTGATTTAGTAATCTAGATTTGAAGAAGAAAACAAAACGTTATAATGCAGTCCAGCTGACACCACTGGAGGGTCACAGATTAACCTTTTTTCACAACTCAGAGATTCAGCAGATCCGAAAAAAAGAATCCTCCATTAAAACTATACCTGAATTAGAAACGTACATAATTGTCTAGAAACTCTTCAAATGTTGTGTTTTACTGCACCTACCACCTGCATGTTGAAGAGTTATTACTGCTACATTTTTTAAAATATATAAATAAACACTTGTGTACCATATCAGCATGGGTCGTACTTTAGGGAATGCTGTTCTCAGTAATACATAAAATAAACCATTCAAGACATCACACACTTGTACAAAAGTTAAGTGAAACGACTGACTTGTAGGAAAAGTACATTACCTTGAAATACGGGCCTTCGTCCCTTCGAATTTTCCACAGCCATAGTTTCCGGAGCTTTTGGTCGCTAGGAAGAGCATGAAATGAGAGTTGGCCGTCAGGATCATATCTGCTGTCATTTGTACACTGAGGAACACAGCAGTGCCTGTTGCATGATGCTCTTCGCTGTCGATTTATCAGAAGCTCGCTCAGTTCTGCAGTTGTGTCAGCCATAGCCTTTGCGTGGTGCGCCTCGTTCCTGTACCGGAAGTGCCCGGGCGTGAATAAGGTCTATGGGTCTGTCAGGGTGGCAATAGCCTCCAGACTCAACAAGGCTCTCAAAAAAACCCTCTAAACGGCAGTTTTCAATTAAAAAATGTAGGTATATTCATCAACCTTAAGCATCTTTTAGACCTCATGTTCATTTTTTTTGAAACGGTGATAGAAAATATAAAACAGATAAAATAGCAAAACCAGGATGTAAAAGAAGGTATATTTGTGTTACTTATATAGTTTTACTATTTTAAACAAACTGTAAATAAAAAAAAATTTTTCAAGGCTTTAGATCGCAGTTGCCACCACACATTCAGGCCCTCAAATCAGATTTGATACAACAACAAACAAACAAACAAACAAAGAAACAAAAACCAACCAAACAAACAAAACAAAACAAACGAAAACCAAAAACAACAACAACAAAGCCATAAAAACAAACAACAACAAAACAACCAAAACCAAAACAAACAAACAAACAAAACCCATAGAAACGAGGCTCTGGAAGGAGGGGTTATATACCCTAAAATCGTGGTTTGTGATAAATGTTTTGCAAGTTCCTTTGATTATGGGAAACCGTTTTTTTTTTTTTTCATTCTCGTGATCTGTGAAAGAAAGTGTTGTCGTGAAATGTGAAAGCCAAAACGTCCTAAAAGCGCCCTGTTTATTTTGTGACACATGAAAATCTGTTGTCAGACGTAAATCCAGATATAAATATCCAATACCCCACCTCTTCGTTTGATCTTCCGGCCAGCTAGGGGATGCAGTGAGATCGTTTTTTGCATACTACTTTGGTTGTCCCCTCGGAAAGTTCAAGTTCACAAGAAGTCCAGAAAAAGTCGATTAGACATATTTCACAAAAATTGTTTCTTCTCAAATACCATTTTAAAATTCAAACCCAAACCAGGTACAGAGATACTAAATGGTAAGACCTTTCTGAGCATACCAATCTGGATCATCCCTTGGAAAGGTCAAGAATCAAAAGAGGTCAACAAAAAATGTGTGAAAAATGACAAGTTTTGATAAAATTTTTAGTTTTGTCAAAGTTTTACATCAGTGAAATATGTGAACCATAATGGCTTTGCCATTTTTATTATATCTTTACTTTTATCTCATTGTCTCCACATTTTTTGTCCTCATCTCTTTAGCATCATTACCTGCAAACCAGTCTTAGTGCTTGCTTTCATGTTAAATAATAATAAAAATTTCTTGTATAGCGCTGTTCTCCAGGAAAACACTGGACTCACTGCGCATGCACAACAACACACCCTCTCTCTCTCAGATACACGCACAATTATACACTACTTCAACCCACCCCATCCCTTCCCAACCCTTACATCAGAATAAAAGACATTCAGTCAACAGTTAGCTAAAGGAGAGCTAAATGTTAAATGTTAAATGCCCGACAGAAAAGAAAAGTCTTTAAGTAAGCTTTGAACTGTGACAATGTGGGCAGATTCCGCATTTCAACTGGCAGCGAGTTCCACACACTTGGGGCTAAAAAAGTGGAAGAACGCTCCCGGAGAGTTTCCATGTTAAGCTTCGGGATTTTGAAACGTTATCCACTGGAGGAACGGAGGGTACGTGATGGCTGATAAACAAACAGCTTGGCAGAAAGGTACGGCGGGAGAGATCAAAATGCCTATAGGCGAAAATTGCAATTTTGTACTGGCAGCGGAATTTTAGGGGCAGCCAGTGCAGCTGCTGCAGTAGAGGCGTAACATCTCTTTCGTTTCTTCAAGATGAGACGCGCCGCATTGTTTTGAATCATTTGCAAGCGTGAAATCTGGTCTGCCGGTAAACCTGCAAGTACAAAGTTGCAATAATCGAGCCTGGACGAAATGAATGCATTTACAAGTCATGACGCCGCACTTTCTGTGAGATACGGTCTGAGGGAAAAAAATCTGCGCATCTCAAGGAAACCAGCTCGGCAGACGCTACTGATATGATCATGCATGGAGAGCGTCGAAACAATCTTCACACCCAGATATATGACACAGTTCTGGAAGGGAACGCTGCAGCCACCAATGCTTGCGAACTCGCTGTCAATCAGAAAAAGGCGAGACTGAGAGCCAGCAGGCATGACTTCGGTTTTGTCAGTGTTAAGCCGCTTAAGTTTGCTGCTAGTTCCAGGACAGGACGTCGTCTATACAACACTGTACGCTCAACTTAGCGGAGCTAAAATGGCTAGGCGCGCCTATCAATAATACGTGTAGAACATGCCTGAATTCTAGGTTTCAGAGTCTTGGAATACGGGCTAAGATAACTCACACACGTCTGTCCACACTGACAGTAAAGCCCCGTACTAACGTTTCTACAGCTCTGAACTGTTCGCCTGAACTCACTAAAAACTCCACGTGCCAAACGTTCCTTTAAGATTTCACGTGGGTCTCGTGCCACACAGAATAGTTGTCACAAGACAAACCCCTAACAAAAATGTACCGTATTAAACCTACTGTGTGAACCCTATGCGTGTGCATAGAGTTTCATCACAGCTATGCTACGCCAGACCACAGAGCTTACGAATGGCGGGAATCGCCTTGTGTCCTTCTTTATTTCTGTGTGCCAGTATGTGGATCAGAGGGTGGATTAGAGTAGAAGGAGATAGACTCCTGTTGCTACACGAGCCCACAGAGCGTACTAATGGTTGGAAGCGCCGTGTGCCCGTCTTTATTTGTGTGCCCCGACGTATGTGTTGATTAGAGGTTGGCTTAGAGAGGACCCCCAGCTGAGAGACAAGCAAGCAGTCGTGTTTACAAAGGGAAGCTACTCGTAAATATTGTAAGCCAATGGCTTACATGTTCTCGATTTCGTTCGTGATTCACATTACATTTTTTGTTGTTGTTGTTCATAACCGTTGGTGACGCTATAGATTGCTTTCTCAACTTCACTAAATGCAATTGGCAAGACTTTGGCCAACGCTTTTTATTACTTTTAATTCTAGAACTATGGAAAGCAATCTGAAACTTTACGTGATTAGCACCATAGCAGACGAACTAAGGGAGCTAATTTTACCGGAAATAATGACAAGGGCAAATTTTCGAGTGGAGATCGAATTTCTAATGATATCGGCAAGAAAAACGAACGACAAGACAAATTGTGGTTATAATTGGAATTCTGCAGCTAATCTTTAACTCAGATTATTTCCTGAGATTTTATTTCAGTCCAGTTTGGAAGTTATACGCTTTTGTTCTGATTTCTCAGTGAAACAATGGATAAAGCATTTTATCAACCATCACCACACATCAGTTATGGGCTTCCTTGCCAGGCTCGATGAAAGTATCGTGTCTTATTTACACACTTATTTTTACTTAGAGTTTACATATGTTTCAATCTCATCAATGAGTGTTAGTCAAGGGGATGTATCTATGTGGCTGAAATGGCATAAAACTATAACAAAACAAAACAAAACAAAAAAAAAACACCCACCTTTCAATTGGCTATAAAGGCTACACAATGCACATCAGGCTTACTATCCTTGACTTCAACCACCAAGAATGCAAGCAGTATACCAAGAATAGCAACAGTCACTCTGTGGCATACCAGGTAGCAGAGCAGAATATGCATAAGCATGCATAAGTATGTTACACACTTGTGCAACTTCTGGTACAAGTGCAGTATTGTACATGTCATTTTCAGTATCATTACATTACATGCATTTGTATAAATATACTATTTAGGATTGTGACACTAACCATGAAAACTAATTCTTTCTTATGGCAAGTCGGGTGCAGAATTCCTATTCGTGTGCACAGTTCACAGAATATAGTTATAACAAGGATGGAAAATGAAAGCAGACATGAAGAACAGATTTATGAAGAAAAATGTCCAAATGTATTGAAAACAAAGAATGTCTAACACTTTGCTTTTACATTCAAATTTAATACTTTCTTGTCTAGAGAGTACAAAGTGCACAATATGGAGTATCATATTACATGCATGTGTCCATTTATTCATGTCCCACCTACTTGTAAAAACAGATGTAAACAATCTCCACACTTATGACAGAGAGTACATTTTAAAAGTAAATGAAAATGTTTTATCATTCTGCTTTTTCTCATGAAGGAATGCTACGTGGCCTTGTATCCCCAATGCCTCACTGATGGAAAGCTCTCCAGTTTGTTACTGTACCTACGCAGACAGATGACAGAGTGAGTCCCGAGTGGATGTGGTTTATCAGCAAAAGCAAAGACTTGGAGGATGGTTGCACACAAATACACAACCAGATAGTGCCCTCAGGTACAATGGGATTTAGATTGGGACTTGGAAACCGCCATCTGATTATGGCCACCTGACAAGAGCGACAGTGTTT
>BTPG01000007.1:17773454-17880954 GCA_036245525.1 Semisulcospira habei | reverse complement strand
CTATTTTGACAAAGGATATTTACCCGAAATATTAATAAATTGTGTTGTACCCGTCTTTTCTAAGCGTGTTTCTTTGTCCGTTGGGTACTTCTTTGCATATTACACGCTTGGCAGTCACCTTTTTGGTCTGGATTGTTTATGATACGCTAAGTTTAGTCCGGAAGCTTCTAGCAAAGCCGCACGGAGGATAGCGGTAGTAGAGCTGCTCTATTTTTAGCCATAGTTGTTCTCTGTGTGCTTGAATTTAGCAGCCGTTCTTTGCGTGTTATGAAAGGTCGTGAACGGTCTGTCATACTTTTTGTGTGACGTCATTACACACTTTGATTTGGGGCTGAAATTAGCAGTCGAATTTTTGTAGACTATTGTAGTTATTCTAGAAAGGTCTTTTTATTTGATATTTATGAGTTTCAGTTACGTATTCCGTTCTGATTTGTTGCGTTGTGTAAATTCATTAGATGTTTTCTGGAAGGTCGTTTTACTATAAAAGTTGGTGCTAGGAAGCACGTGTGTACTTTGTCATGCATTGTCAGTTGTAGGGAAACACAGTTTATCGTAGGTACGTGGTCCGTATAGGGTGTACATTGTGAGAGACGCAGCGTAACGGTGGTGTACGTTGTGTGAGGAACTTTGTGTCGCTAGTGTTGACATTTTCTGAGGAGCCAATGTATCAGTGTTGGTGCATTTGGTAATGCATTGTGTGGAGATCGCATCGCTGAATTAAAATATTGTTGGAACTGTTACTCCAGTGTAGCCTACATCCGTAAGCCACGTGTGACGGGTTCCAGCTGAATGAAGTTTATTTAAAAGAACCTTACGTGTGTGAGTCTGGTGTGTTTATCATACTACGACTACGACTCTACCACGTAACAATGTTAATGTTTTCATGATGAATTACGGAAATGTGCTGGTCCTCAATAAGTTCTGACACCACCGTTGCATTGAAAAACTCTCGTTTTATATTCAGTTGAATATCCTTGCATGGGGCGATCTTGCTGACTACTATTATGGCCTGCAGTAAATTTCTTTTTCAGATCACGCACTGTTGTTACAAATGATTTCCCAGCAGTGCGTGGATTTGAATATCTAATGATATTTACACCTGTATGTGTCACGACAGCATCGACGTCTTCCTTGATGCTGTCCGTAGCTTTTGGAAATGTCTTCAATGGTGAAGCCGCGCTTATCTTTGATACGGACAACCCGTACGAGATACCAAGCTGGTTAGATCGCGCGTCTTTCAAAGTGGAATCATGAAATATTGCTACCCTAGGCATTGCTACGGGTTTTGATTGTAATGTTGACGCAGTTTGGCATTTGACGTCATCTCTAATGTTGTTATTTCGTTGTTCGAAATATCGATCTTCCTGTCTCTTTTGTTTATGTATTCCGCTTTCCTTTTGGGAAGCTGAGGTAGCGGAATGAGATAAAGAAGGAGAAGTATTAGCCTGAGTACGTGCCGGAGCAGCTGCAGTGGCGACAGCAGGCTTGTCCGTCTTGACCCTGGCCGTGGAGGTGGACTTGACCGCTGCGGCGTAGGTCAGTTCACGTCGGTCTTTGAAGTCCGTTTGGGTCGAGACGTCGACTCTCTCTGCTGAAGCCAGGATGTAAACGTTGCACCTGCTCCGTCAAGAGAGCCACATGTTGAGTAAGTAGGCTAACGGTAGCCTTCAGGTGGTCTACAACATTTTGAAGTCTCTCCTCCCCGTTGTCCTTCAGGTGGCGGCGGTTATCGTGCTCCTGGATGTCGGGATGTTCTTCTTCTTCTTTTTCTTTCTCTCTCTCTCTCTCTCTCTCTCTCTCTCTCTCTCTCTCTCTCTCTCTCTCTCTCTCTCTCTCTCTCTCTCTCTCTCTCTCTCTCTCTCTCTCTCTCTCTCTCTCTCTCTCTCTCTCTCTCTCTCCTCCCTGATCCTTCTTTATCCACTGATGCCAAGCTGCAGGCCATCGGACTTCTCCCTCTGGTTAAGCACCTCGCACTAAACAAATGTGTACTGATGCACACAAAAAACTGTAGGCTTATGTAAATACCGTATGAAAACTCATGCGATTGTTAATGAGAATATTGTTTTTTCGTAAAAAAAAAGATTCAATTGTTTTAAGATTAACCCATATAATTCGTAAAATTAATCCCAAAAACGTGAAAATATATTTTTTTCCAAAAATATTTAATTATCACTCACAAAGTTCTAGAGGTACAATGTTGGTTAACAAACTCATTTCATATATCCCTTTTATCTAGCTATATTAAAAAAATATTTAGTAAAAATAAGAAAAATTACGGGATCCAGTGTGGATCAACCGGGTTTTCGCCAATGAGCATCGTAATAAAAAAAATCGAAAAAAAAAGATCTCGAAATTATTCTTCTATTAACATCATACAAATTCAAGCGTGTCCGTCCTCAAACGCGGGCTCTAGTCGCTGCCACACACACACACACACACACACACACACACACACACACAACAACAACAACAACAACAACAACAACAACAACAACAACAACAACAACAACAACAACAACAACAACAACACACACACACACACACACACACACACACACACGCACACACACACACGCGCGCGCGCGCGCGCGCGCGTGGCGTTTTGGCGCCAAAACGACATTCTCTAGCAAGGTTTGCGTAAGTAGACGTGACGTTATTTTTATCGTGTTACTTATTTGCCAGAATCTTTGCCCTGCACGCCAAAAACGTCATGTGCTTGATCCGGAATGCGATCCAACCCAGTCCCATTTGAAAGTCTACCGTATTTTTTAAACAAAAACCAATAATTCTTATTAGGAGAATAAAGTGAGGGAAGATAAGTTCAACACTGCACACATAACAAAAAGCAAAATAAATAAATAAATAAAAAAACAGCCAATTTTCTTAACTTTACTACTAGAGCACCACACAACGCAAAGAAATTTTACAAAGCAATTTTCTAAGCGGAACAATCATGCTTCGAAATACAAATGTCCACGGCGATCAAATCGAGGATCTGTTAGGACCCACTGAATCTCCTCCAATTAAAAACAACAACTATGGATTCATCTGGGGTGTCTGGACACGCAAAGAAGTCGCCGTGTTGTTTTAGAAAGCTGACTTGAGCCACCTTCTCTTCAGTTTTGACGAACTTCATCTGAAGACAAAAATAAGTGACATAGAAATATTTTGACAGTAATCAATAGTTATGACAGTTTAATGGAATTGAAGATTTAAAAGAAACTCAAATTGATGTCACACATAGGGCAGGTGACCCAAATCAATCAAATCGATAACTTTCCAAGCAGTGTTTTAACTATTTGAAGCTCAACTTAAACATCTACTAAACTGAGCCGTAAACAAAAAGCGAGAAGGGGAAAGATTTCTCCTTATGATCGTCAAAAACAATGAAATTTGCAAAACAATCTGAAAATCAGTAACCTGCTGCCAATGCTACACGAACCGGAAGTAACTTGCGTGCGTGCGACGCTGAGTCATCGTGTCCGATTGATGCAAGTTACCTAAAATAACGTTTCGATGAATAATTGTCAAAACAAATAATGCAACGCTGTACCCTCAGTAATATGATACAAAATATCTTTATTAAAGCTGAATGGAAAAGAAGCACAAATTCAGTTATCACAATAACGTCAAACACATCATTTCGAAGTAACCTACACAACACGTGACAAGACTGGAAACTAGATCACAGATCACTGAAGTCCCATTGAATTATCATCCTAGGGCATAATAAACGAACCGTAATCAATTTCTTCCCCTTAATCGCATGAAATAGTCATTTATCAAAGTTTAGTAACTCATCTCAGCCCAAGATAATGCAGAAAACAGCCAATTCGAAACAATTTTCAGAGCGAGTCGAAAACGTTTGGTCAGAAGTAACCTGCAAATGGCGCGTAAACGAGTATGACACGTCACAGTTTTGCGGCCCCAACGGACGCAAAACGTGAAACTTCTGCCTCAAGTCGTCATCAATGTTTTGATGTGTGATACACAAACCATTGGTGTAGTGCTGACGTTTGAAAAATGCCGTCCTTGCAAGAAATCGTCGAAAGAAATCTTGCGGTAACATGCGTTACGGATGTGATGCGACACTCTAAAATAAGCTATTGAGAGACATATAATTGTTTCATTAACTTCTACTTCTTGAAAGCAACTTATTTTAAAATCACAAGTAATAAACAATGCAAACATGCTGGCTTGGATGGTGTCCTTGCAAGAAATCGTCGAAAAACATCTTGCGGTAACCTTCGTCACGGATGTGACGCGACACTCTAAAATAAGTTATTGAGAGACATAGAATTGTTTTATTAACTTCTACTTCTGGAAAACAACTTATTTTAAACTCACAAGTAATAAACAATGCAAACATGCTGGCTTGGATGGTTCCTGTCGTCTGTTCATGATTCAATTTACAAACCCGTGACCGCCGTGAGATGACCTTAGTCGCCTGCTCGGCGTTTTAACCCCATATCTAACTAACTAACCGTCTTTGTGACACGACCAGCATGACTTTACCCCTTTTTTCACAGAAGCGCTGTGCAACAACAGCAGGTTGTTTTTAAACTTTCTTTGTGGTCTCAGCTTTTTTTTTTACTTATAAGGAACGAACACATGGCATAATGTTTGCTATTTGAAATACTAACTGACCAAAACAGATCGTAAACAAAGTGAGGAGTTCCAGTTTTGGGCAGCGATTTGTGTGCTAAAATCGAAACCAATCAAGAATAAAGACATTTATTGTGCACTAATTGCCTCAAGGTTGCTTTTGCTGATACTGGCTCCCCATCCCCCAACGCATCCAATACAAGATTCTGTCTCTCTGCTACAAATCCCTGAACAACCACGCTCCTACCTATCCCTCCAACATATATCACCCCTACACTCATTCCCGCTCCCTCCGCTCCGCCTCCGACCCACTCCGCCTCCTCATCCCCCGCACCAAATTCAGCACTTTCGGCCCCCGCTCCTTCTCCGTGTACGGTCCATTCACCTGGAACACTCTCCCACTCTCTCTCCGTCAGAACACTCTCTCTCCGTCAGAAACACTCTCTCTCCTCCTTCCAGTCCGCCCTCAAAGCTCACCTCTTTCAACCGTTCTAGCACTATATCAAGACACTCCCCACCCCAAGCTGACTGTCGTAATGTATTTCACTATTTGTGGTACGTGAGTCATTGTCTAAAGCGTGCGCATACGTGCACGAGTTGTTAGGGCGCGCTTAGAGTTATAATTATTATAAGATAAGCTCACAAACCAGATAGGTGAGGCTAGCGCTGGCAGAATTGTATGCAAACCAAGGGGAATCACAGCGCTGGACAGACAACAGTTAGATCCCCTGCCCCCGCCTATCAGGCACCCAATCGCCAGCCCACAGAGAAATACGCAGGTATAGAATAAGACGATCATTTCCATCCTCAAAACGAATGGATCAGGTCTCTTATATAACCCATGTCTTTCTCCGGAACTTAGGAAGTGGGCAGGAGAAACATACATACACAAACATGAAGGTGCGCTACTATATGTGGTCGGGTAAATACCCTGATTTCCCACAGTAGATGCACAGAACATTACACAACAATGTAACGATACAAATTTGCCTGGAGTTATAGTATACTCACAAACCAGATAGGTGAGGCTAGCGCTGGCAGAATTGTATGCAAACCAAGGGGAATCACAGCGCTGGACAGACAACAGTTAGATCCCCTGCCCCCGCCTATCAGGCACCCAATCGCCAGCCCACAGAGAAATACGCAGGTATAGAATAAGACGATCATTTCCATCCTCAAAACGAATGGATCAGGTCTCTTATATAACCCATGTCTTTCTCCGGAACTTAGGAAGTGGGCAGGAGAAACATACATACACAAACATGAAGGTGCGCTACTATATGTGGTCGGGTAAATACCCTGATTTCCCACAGTAGATGCACAGAACATTACACAACAATGTAACGATACAAATTTGCCTGGAGTTATAGTATACTCACAAACCAGATAGGTGAGGCTAGCGCTGGCAGAATTGTATGCAAACCAAGGGGAATCACAGCGCTGGACAGACAACAGTTAGATCCCCTGCCCCCGCCTATCAGGCACCCAATCGCCAGCCCACAGAGAAATACGCAGGTATAGAATAAGACGATCATTTCCATCCTCAAAACGAATGGATCAGGTCTCTTATATAACCCATGTCTTTCTCCGGAACTTAGGAAGTGGGCAGGAGAAACATACATACACAAACATGAAGGTGCGCTACTATATGTGGTCGGGTAAATACCCTGATTTCCCACAGTAGATGCACAGAACATTACACAACAATGTAACGATACAAATTTGCCTGGAGTTATAGTATACTCACAAACCAGATAGGTGAGGCTAGCGCTGGCAGAATTGTATGCAAACCAAGGGGAATCACAGCGCTGGACAGACAACATATAGTAGCGCACCTTCATGTTTGTGTATGTATGTTTCTCCTGCCCACTTCCTAAGTTCCGGAGAAAGACATGGGTTATATAAGAGACCTGATCCATTCGTTTTGAGGATGGAAATGATCGTCTTATTCTATACCTGCGTATTTCTCTGTGGGCTGGCGATTGGGTGCCTGATAGGCGGGGGCAGGGGATCTAACTGTTGTCTGTCCAGCGCTGTGATTCCCCTTGGTTTGCATATAAGATAAGCGCATTATAAATACCGTTATTATTATTATTATTATTATTATTATTATTATTATTTGAAGCATACAACAAACATCTCATTTTATTATGTCCTTTTCCCGATTTCTTGAAAATGTGTCAAGTTTACACTGACCATCTGCAGTCACCATTAGCAATGAATGACTCATCTATTCTGAAGAAGAATAATAGCACGAGCAGGGAAATGACGTCACTTCAAGCTTCACGTCATGGCATCATTAGTAGTCTAGCAGATTACGCAATTTCTACAGAGGTAAGTAGTTCGTCAAAAGAGTAACATTGGATTTCAGGTACGAAACGAAAGTACTAATGCCATATGGTTTAATCATTACAACAATTTGGTCCTGAGGATGGAGACATTTTTTAGAAGTGTTTTTCGAGAGTTGTTTGTTCGCTGTGGGGGAACCAGTCTTCGTACACGCCCGGATAAGGCACAAGACATTTTTTTTGTGCATAACATAAAAATTTCAACCATACAAGTTACAAGTTTATTCAAGTGATCAACTGAATTAAACCCATAAGCAAGTAAACCTGTATACACATTATGATAACATACTTTACAAAGTAAAAATTGTAATGCCGTAAACATACTCGCGTCGCTAGTTTCAATATGGCGGTCAGCGAGATGCCTTCGAACGAAGTCAATCGATGCAGTTTTACTTTGCTCCTGAAGTGAGACAGAGATTATTTTTGATTTGAACTTTGAAGTACATCTTATCAACGTCATATATACGTTATTATTCCTGGTCTTGAAAGCAGTCTTACAGATAGAACTCAGTCTTTTGTGGGAGGACATCATATCGAACGTAACGTCGCTTCGTGCATGTTTTGCATTGTGTCTTCCGACCATCTTCAACATTGTGAAGACCCTTTGTCCAGATACAACATGCATGTTGCTCGTCTGTCCACCTCAAACAAAACGCTACCTACACACACATATCAATGATACAGTCAACCTCTGTGTGCGTTAGGCGGGACAGGTTTAAAGTATGGGACTGTAAATCTTCCAGCGAAATGTCAATCAGTAAGAAAATGAAATAACAGCAGCAAGTACATGTATTTTGTAAACCACTCAAATAAAACATGAGAACTCATCATACCCAATGGTGTTATGAGTGGGTGATGGAAACACTAATAGTACGTGTACATTATGCAGTACGTGCCTCCATCCCCCACGCCCCTTACCACCCCAGCATGCCCAAAATCTAGCTGTTCATCATAACACATATTCATTGATCACTTGACTGACCGATTTATTAAATCATCTCAGTGTCACCTTTCTCCGTTTTCTTCTCTTTTTAATCCCAATATATATGAGTGTCAGTGATATGCCAGCTGCTAAGGATCCTTGCAGCGAACTTCAAAAGTCAATATGCAGACAAACTGCAAATTTCGCAGCAGCAAAATACAGTTCCTCTTTTGTGCAGCGATGCTACTGCTAGCGAGATGGGGTTTAATTTTAAACAAAGCATTGCATTAACTTCCAAGCGTGTTCATATTGTGCTGTGTATTCTTTCAATGTGTAGTGTACTGTAACATCAGTGATCACTGAGACTGCATAGTGGCAGTGACCACAAATCACAACATAGCTTACCAGTGCAACTGATTGAACTAAATGTAGTAATATATAATTAATCAAGTTCCCAAACTTTTTCAGCCATGATAGTTAAAACCAAGTGGTGTGGCACTCTTTCTCTTTTACAGCATGCAGCATGTTGCACTCCGGACACCGGTTTTGAAGATAGCGTTTGTTTTTGTAGGTTGGCGTTTGTTTTGGTTATGTGGTGTCGAAATGCGATGGTAAAGTCAATGGAAATAAACGTGACAAACCTTGAATAAGACGTAACAAGATGCGAATTTCACCCAAAGTCTACCGCATTGTTTGGAGCTCACATGCGTTTTTCTTTTAGGAACATTCAGAGTAGCTCATATTTTTAAGCTTATCCTTCTGATCCATTTCCCCCCTTTCTAAGCCAATCTCTGATCAACACACATACCGACGCAGAAAAAAAAAATACGGACACACGGCGCTTCCCGCCATTAGAACGCTCTGTGGGTTCGTGTAGCGACAGGAATTCCGAAGAATAATAGCACGAGCAGCAAAATGGCGCCACTATAAGCTTGACGTCATGGCATCGCTAGTCTCACGACGCTGTGTACACAGTGACGCATTTGATGTTTCACGTCCAGCATCTGAAAGGCACGCAGCCTCTTCCAGGGCTGACTGTTTTCTTCCACACAGCCTCTGCCAGGACTGACTGTTTGATGGGAGTATATACTGGATCCAAAACGTACAAAAATGGATTAATTATTATTCAAAAAGTTGAAGAGGTCCTGAAAACGCTGGTTTACGAACTCATCCAATGTCTATTTCAAATCTAGCTTCCCAAAATTCCAAGTGAATAGAACGAAAATTACGGACTCAAATGTGGGTCAACCGACTTCCTATACGCAGTCTTCCTAAATCAAACTGTCACAGAGAGAGAGAGAGAGAGAGAGAGAGAGAGAGAGAGAGAGAGAGAGAGAGAGAGAGAGAGAGAGAGAGAGAGAGAGAGAGAGAGAGAGAGAGAGAGAGAGAATGAAATGAAATGAAACTTTATTTCTCAAGGACAAATGATTAGGTACACAGACCTTTTTTCAATCATGTCCTTGCACACGCACTCACACATCAATCTCACGCGCGTGACTAAAACTAATAAAACTGGAAAGGTAAAAGGTGAGCATAAAAAACCTAGTTAGCAGTCACTCACACACACACACACACACACACACACACACACACACACACACACACACACACACACACACACTCACACACACACACACACACACACACACACACTAAAAACCTGATTAAACATGAACGTTAAAAACTTAATTTGAACAGCAACAGCAAACTCGACAATACAACTCAATGCGCTGGAAAAACGCCGACACAACTACACAACTATGGGCTTAAGTTTCTTTCATCTGCCGAAATAAGCGGCCTCTGAATGTGGACAAAGAAGGAGCCCCAGTAATGTCGATAGGCAACAAATTCCATAGTTTGGCTCCTGAGTAAGACAAACTAGTTTTGAATATATCGAGGGGCGGCCTTGGTATGGATAGATTGTTCCTCGTCGTTTCATACTAAGGCGTATGAGCAGGGCTAAATAGATCTGTTAGATAACTAGGCGTTTTAGAGTGGTAGATTTTAAATATAAGTACGCCTTTATTGTACATAAGTAACTTACGCAGAGGCAGCATGTCGAGGGCTTTGAGTCGGTCGTCGGTGCTTTCTTTACTATCCGGGTGGATTAATTTGGCTGCCCTACGGTGAAGAGCATTAAGCCTTTTTATGCACGCATCGCTACATCCATCCCAAACTGTAGAAGCATAATCTATATGGGATTGAATATGTGCGTTATAAAATATTTTCCTTGTCGGTGTATCTGTAAAATAACGCAGTTTTGAAAGAAGATATAAATTCCTGGACTCTGTTCGACATACGCTGCAGACATGCGCGTGCCATGTGAGTTGGTCGTCGATAATGACGTCTAACAAGCGTTGCTCTCTAACTTGTCTAATCGGCTCAGAGTTGAGAGAAAGGCTAAGGGAGGGGGGGTGGGGGGTGGGGGGGGGTGGATGTAGCTGCTGCTTTTGTCGTGTAGTTATTAGCATGTATTCTGTTTTAGACGGATTTGGTACCATATATTCAGTGTGACACCAGTTTGAAACATCAGTTATGCCCTGTTGAAGTGAGGAATTGATTGTGGAGATATTCGAGAGAGAGAGAGAGAGAGAGAGAGAGAGAGAGAGAGAGAGAGAGAGAGAGAGAGAGAGAGAGAGAGAGAGAGAGAAATGAAATGAGATGAAATGAAATTAATGTACAACCATGACGTGTCTGGTGCTTTGAGTCAGTTCAGCAACAACGTAAAACAACAGCAACAATGTATAACAACAGCAACAATGTATAACAACAGCAACAACGTATAACAACAGCAACAATGCATAATGTGGCTAGCGCTTTTATGTCACTTTCACCGTCTGTAGTCGAGACTTCGTGTCGACATTTTTTTCTGTGATATAATTTTTTTTTTTTTTTACAAAACATTGAATAGATATAAAGCTGGTTAACTATATCATCAAATAACTTTCGCGAAGCTAACTGTATTCAAATTTCAAATGAATATTACACAAATTACGGACTCAAATACGGGTCAACCAACATTATATAAACGGCAATTTTTCTTTTTAATGTGTAATCCAATTTTAAAATTGCTGAAAAGTTCTCCGAAATACATCTTGAAGGAAGCATTTCCTAAATTTTCAGACATGTACGTACACAGACACAGGAGTTTCCCGCCAAATGTACGTTCAACAGCGCGTTTCGGCTTAGTTAGGCATGACGTAATTTGTATCGTGTTACAGAGTCTGATGTGTGGCCGCCTATGTTCGTCATTTGCATGCTACGGAACGTGCTCCGACCAGCCCCATCTCAAAAATGAACAAAGCGACTTTGCACGTTCGCTTTCCTTGGGGAACAAAAAACAAACTTATGTAGAACAAATCAAAAGAACTCGTCGGCACACTGAAATTAACGGCAATGAGCCCGGGTGCATCTTGTATCGTGTGACGATCACGTGATTTGGGATACCTTTTTAGTTGAGTAACGATATTTGAACTCAAGGCATGCTTTTTCGTAATTGTTTCTTCTCTTAATATTATTAAAAAATATACTTAAAAAATAAAATTGAAATCTTTTTGAGTAACATGATTATAGTGCATACTACAACTGAATACAGGAACAATGAGGCCCGTGTAAACTCTGATCCCCAGTGAACATGGTTGCGATAGTCCTGGTTTTGTCTGCAGAAGTAATGGAAACATTATGTGCTACAGAAAAATGTCTCCATCCTCCGGCGGTTTAAAATGAGTGCACACGGCATTTATTCATACTAGATTTCATTTTGATATACCCAAACCTTTGTTACTTTGAAGAAAATCACACTCCCGTAACGGCTGATCGTCTATGAAGGACTAGACTAATCATAGGAGGGATAGACTAAAACACTGACATTGAAGCAACAAGATAAAAATTACTTCACGTCTAGTTACACAAACCTCGCTGTAGAACGAACTTTTGGCGGGAAAGGCCGTGCATGTGTGTGTGTGGTGTGTGTGTGTGTGTGTGTGTGTGTGTGTGTGTGTGTGTGTGTGTGTGTGTGTGTGTGTGTGTGTGTGTGTGTGTGTGTGTGTGTGTGTGTGTGTGTGTGTGTGTGCACAAAACCCCTAAAATGGGTTCCTTTCTTTACCAATCTTATGGAAAATGGGTGCGTATAAAATTATGGGTGACCAAGTCAGACACCCGTTTTTTCTGAGGGTTGTTTTTGCATTATCTTTCATTCAAAAGTCAGGGAAAATATCAAAATAGTATGTCCCCATTTTGAGTGGTTAACATGATGTTTTGTGCTTGCTACGCACTCCGCCAGTGTGTTGCCACGGAAACGAGGGTCTGTGTGACGTCAACTTTCTTAGCTACAGATCAAATTGATACCTGATTGGATGACTGCGCATTGACATGAACTGATTTGTTTCCCCTTATCGTCTTGCTGACTCGGCAAAACACCATTGTCTTTCGTCCCGCACCGCTGTTTCGTTTGCAAAGGTAAACTTTATGCAATATTTTTTTTTTATTTAAGAGCAAGCCCAAGTGTACTTATTCAGCGCAGTTATTTCACTGAGATCTTCCCATGTCGGGACGTTAAGCAATGTACAACCAACCAATCCGATACAATTGCACAGTCAGACGATACTGACCCGCTTTGAAAAATGACGTATGTTTTGAGGCCGTCGTCTGCTTCTCAGTCTTGATTCCAGAAGCCCGCGATTTTATCAAAAGCTTTCTTCTTCAAAGAAAGGAATTCGTCCAATAACACCATTACAAGGTCAATCTGTCACGCGATTTTGTTGCTTTTTTCTGACATGTGCTGTCAAAGGCCAGGGAGACGAAGCCAAGTGTGCGGACTTATCCCCGCCTGGTTACACCCTCAGATCATTTCCTCGTGCTTCGCGTGGTGGAGGTATAGCTATTTTGATGTGAGAATGTCTGCTGGACCAGGCCACAGTCAAATCCGCCTTCCCCTTCCCAGACTCATCATTTGAACTGGCACAAGTGACACTTAATGTCAAACAACATGTTCATTTATTCTGCGTATATCGACCAGCAGGAAGAATAAGCTTACAGACACTGTCTTCTTCAGCGAGTTTGCTGATTTCCTTGAACATTGCAATGCATTGAGTGGGAACCTTTTGATTGTTGGCGATTTTAACATTCACTATGACTGTTCTTCCAACACCAACACATCCCATGTCGTGGATCCGCTGCAGACTTTCGGTCTGTCTCAGGGTGTGCACCACCCGACTCACAACAAGGGACACATACTTGATTCGGTTGTGTACAGAGAGGAGGATTCTATTTTTCGGTCCGCCTGTGTGAGCCATGCCTTGTCCTCCGACCATCTTCCTGTCACATGCCTCCTGGATATTGCAAAGCCTCGTCCACCTCCAGTCTTCAGGATCACAAGGAACTTGAAGGGGATCGACCGGGACAAGTTCAGGGCCGATCACAAGGAACTTGAAGGGGATCGACCGGGACAAGTTCAGGGCCGATGTCGTCGCTTTCGTCTCCGGCCACCCACACACCTCGGCTGATGAGCTGAACGCTGGACTGAGGACCCTGCTAGACCAGCACGCCCCGGCTACTCGTCGCAAGGTGATCCAGCGCCTCTCCACACCCTGGTTCCCATCCGTGGCGTCTGAACTGCACGCCTTAAAGCAGGAAAGACGTCAGGCTGAGCGACTTTGGCTTAAGTCAGGACTGACAGTGCATAAACAGATTTTCAGTCAGTTGAAGCACGAAGTCACGCGTCTGACAGACAACGCAAAAACTGTGTTTTATTAATCAATCCAGACCAAAAAGGTGACTGCCAAGCGTGTAATATGCAAAGAAGTACCCAACGGAGAAAGAAACACGCTTAGAAAAGACGGGTACAACACAATTTATTAATATTTCGGGTAAATACCCTTTGTCAAAATAGACAAACAAACAAACATAGAGATTAGCCGCTACTTATCTTCAATGCCATTGAAGATAAGTAGCGGCTAATCTCTATGTTTGTTTGTTTGTCTATTTTGACAAAGGGTATTTACCCGAAATATTAATAAATTGTGTTGTACCCGTCTTTTCTAAGCGTGTTTCTTTCTCCGTTGGGTACTTCTGTGTTTTATTGTTCTAAGGTTGCTGCTGCTGGTACATGTATGCAAAGAATTGTTTTGCATTGCCAACAGCCTTATGGGAAAGGTCATGTCTGTTGTTCTTCCAAGCACCCATCCTCCCCCAGTTCTTCCAAAGCTTTTCTCAGATTACTTTAGTGAAAAAGTCGAAAGCATCCGTGACAATATTGAATGTGCCGATGCTGGTATGAAAAACTATCCAGCTGCAAAGACCTCTTTTTCAGGTCTGCCTCTGACATGCTTTTGTCCGGTAACGGAGAATTTTGTGCATGAAATCATGATTAAGATGTCGCCTAAAACGTGTGATCTCGACTCTGTCCCCTCATCTCTTCTACTTGAATTTTGCGGAGAGATTGTGCCAGCTGTCACATAAATTGTAAACCAGTCTCTTAGAACGGGTGTTGTCCCAACTTGTTTCAAAACACTGTCATTGTAAAATCTCTTTTAAAGAAGCCCACTCTTGACCGAAATGATCTGAAAAACTACAGACCTATATCTAACCTCACATTTCGTTCAAAATTACTAGAAAAAATAGTTTTGTCGCAGTTATTCCACCATATCAAAAGTAATGACCTCTGGCATGTTTTTCAATCAGCCTGCCGCCCCGGTCACAGCAAGGAGACAGCGTTGCTTCGTGTCGTGAACGACCTGCTCACCGCCAGTGATGAAGATAGTGTTTCTGTTCTTGCCCTTCTTTATTTGAGCGCTGCTTTTGACACGATAGATTACCAGATTCTCATTCAACGTTTAGATTCTGTTTTTGGCATCAAGAGTACCGCTTTACACTTTATTGAGTCTTGTCTCTCTGGAAGAAAGCAAGTAGTGTCAGTGTTGGGAATAGAGTCCGATCCCACTGAGCTTGTGTTCAGTGTTCCCCAAAGCTCTGTTTTGGGGCCGGTCCTTTTCACATTGTATACCCAACCTTTATCTAGTGTCATCAAACGTAACTCTGTTTCTCACCATTTATTATGCTGATGACACAGAGTTGTATGCCAGTGCTCAACACAAACATGTTAGTCAGATGTTCCAGTCTTTAGAGTCTTGTGTCACAGACGTTCAGAATTGGACCACACAAAACAAATTGCAAATGAATAGTGACAAAACTGAGGCCTTAAGATTTTCTTGTTCAAACTCCACTGATCTCCCAGGCTCAATCAGGATTGGTCAGAACAGTATCCCCTTTCCGAGTCGGCCCGTAATCTTGGTGTTATCTTTGACAATAGGCTGACCATGAGAGAGCATGTCAACAAGGTTTGAGAATGTTCCCTATTTGAATTGAGAAAGATCAGTTCAATTCGACACCTTCTCACTACCGAAGCAACTAAAACGCTTGTTATTTCCCTTGTTCTTTCACGCATTGATTTTTGTAAATCCCTTTTGGCTGGTGTTCCTCAGAATCTTCTTGATAAACTTCAAAGAGTTATGAACTGCTCTGCCCGACTAATTTACAGAGTACCGAAACGTGAGCACATAACACCCTTACTTGTTGCCCTGCACTTGCTGCCTGTATCTCGAAGAATTGTGTACAAGCTTTCTGTCATTTGTTACAATGCTATTACCGGTTCTGATCCCCCATAACTGTCCGACCTGGTTCATATTTACACGCCTTCAAGATCTCTACGTTCAGCATCAGACACGCGTATTTTCAGCGTTTCTATGTGAAAGAAGTCTAGCCAGGGCCAGCGTGCCTTTTCTTATTTCGGTCCAGTCACCTGGAACGACCTTCCGGCCCATGTCGGACATGCCCAACCCCGTCTGCTTTTAAATCACTGCTCAAGACCTATATGTTTTCTTATGCATACAGTTAGATGCATTTTCAGTGCGTTAGCAATCTTTGGCAGTAACTGTTTTCGTAACGGTGTATGTGTATGTGTGAGTGTTACGTGTTTAGTCGTGGTCGTAGTATGATAACACACCAGAAGCACGCACGTAAGGTTCTTTTAAAGAAACTTCACTCAGCTGCAACCCGTCACACGTGGCGTAAGGATTTAGACTTCACTGGAGTAACAGTTCCAACAATGTTTTATTTCAGCGATGCGATCTCCACACAACACAATGCGTTTCTCATACAACGTACACCACCGTTACGCTGCGTCTCAGAATGTACACCCAATACGGGCCAGGTACCCCACGATCAACTGTGTGTCCCTACAACTGATAATGTCTGACAAAGTACAAACGTGCTTCCCAGCACAATATTTTATAGTATAACAGCTTTCCAGAATAATCCAGCGAATTCACACAACGCAACCAATCAGAATGGAACACGTAACCGAAACTCATAAATATTAATGAAAAAGAACTTTCTAGAATAAACTACAATAGTCTAAAAAAAATTCGACTGCTAATTTCAACCCCAAATCCCAGGGTATAATGACGTCACACAACAGTATGGCAGACAGTTCACGACCTTGCCCACACTTTTTGTAAGTTTCACGATCTTTCATAATACATACTGACCGGCTGCTAACTTCACGCATACAGAAAACAACTACGACTATGAATATTGGAGCGGCTTAAATACTGTGTTGCAAAATGTTGCCTACACTTTGACGTCACATGTAAGGTCACTCGACAGAGCGCGACTTTGCTCGAACGTTCTAGTCTATTCTCAGCGAATCTACGCATCACAAAAATCGATCGCTCTTCTCCCTGCGACTTGCTAGAACGTCCGGACTAACTTAGCGTATCATAACAAAGTAAATTCCGCTCTTCGTGTGAACAAGAATGAATCTTACTAAAAAGGTTCGTGATTCGTAACCATGATGGCTCAAATAAATATCGGATCGTTTCCTATGATTAATACACACATGCTCACACAGAACAAGACAACCACAATTGTAACAGTGAGCTTCTGATATGTGTCACTTTAGTTTTTGTAACATTTATTGCAGCGTTTTCTTTCTTGTCCTTTTTTTCTGTGATATTTTATCTTGTAAACCGCTTAGAGCACCATTTATTTGGAGGTTAAGCGCTATATAAATGTACATTATTATTATTATTATTATTATTATTATTATTATTATTATTATTATTATTATTATTATTATTTTGAGCGAAAAGTAACTTCACACATGCACTATGATGCCTAACAAAACGAAAATGCCGCAGATTTTAGTGTGTATTTCAATCCTCGTACGCAAAACTGTCTCGCGATTCCAAGAACAGACTTCCACGAACAGCTTTTTCAGATTGTGCAAAGTTGTCGCTTTATACTGTATTACCAGTTATTTTTCGTGGGGGGCTGTGGGTACTGCAGTAATTATGTATATCTGATCCAAAATGTCAAGTTTACGTGGTTGCATTTGACATGTTTGCAGCTCTGTTTTGGCCACACTCAGGTCTTTCTGCACACACCCAGCGCCAGATGGCAGCAGGATGTCCAAAACCATAGGGATCTAGGGAAGTGGACAAGCACGCCCCTTCCAGGCACATGATCAAGGCCCATGGCAAAATTAGTCAGATGACAGGTGGCGACAGGAGCTCTCTGAGGCACAGCGGTTTGACTCTGTCTTTACCGGGGACTGGTATGAATGTGTGTCACCTACAGCAGCCCAGTCGGTCGGGAAAATGACCATGAACAAACCCAAGCTGATCTCATCATGTGAAGATGTGAGGAAGGTCCAAGAGCTTCTTGAGACAAGGATGGTTTCGGAAGATTGTCTGACAGTGGTTAAAGCAACTCTTTGCGCTGTATCACTTTCAACCGAAAACGAGAGGGAGAGGTTCAGAGCATGAAGGTATCAGACTTCCAGAATGCTAAGATTGGATCGATCACCAATCAAGATATTTTGAAAGGTCTCACAGAGGTTGAGAAGAAAATGGTAATCATTTTCAGCGAGTGGAAATTAGAGGCAAATTTATTAGGAGTGTTCCCATTTTACTGACGAAGAAGATGATGACAACTGTGGACAGAATCCTTCAAATGAGGCAATCAGTGCCAGCTCTCGCTGGTTCCCAGTACATCTTTGCCACACCTTCTGGTCATAGGCCTTACAGAGGCCATGATGTTCTTAAGGAACAGGCGCTGCAAGCACAAGTGTCAAAGCCAGCATGTTCACATTTACTCAGTTATGGAAAGTTGCAACTTTGGCTGAGTCAAAGGCCATCTCAGAGTTGGATCAGGATCAGCTGGCAGATTTTCTTGGTCATGATATTCGGATACATCGCCAAATCTACCGCCAACCTCATGACGTGTTTCAAAGATTCTTCTGTCAGTTAACAATGGGATGACAGATTTTGAGAGTTGCATTAGAGCTGAGCTGGGCGATGAAGAGATTGACTTTGACAATGAAGACACATCAGAAACTTGCAGAGATGTCTCAGGGAAAACAGCACCTGTGAATGAATCAAGTACCAAGTCAACAACAAAGAAATCCATGAGCATGACAGGCAAAAGACGCCCAGAGCCTGATGAAAATCTAGATAGTTTTGATGATGACAGTACTGCGTTAGCTCCTTTTCGAAAGAAAGCTAGATTTTCAAGGAACCATGGTGGAAAGCTGAAGAGAAAGCTGTTCAAATTCATTTCCATACACACCTCGTCGTAAACAAACTTTCTAGAAAGGCCGAGATATAGCAGGCAATCGGACAAGAGCCCGCACGTAGACATAGGCCCTGGACAAACATTGAGGATTACATCCGCAACAC
Organism: Semisulcospira habei; assembly: GCA_036245525.1. NCBI lineage: Eukaryota > Metazoa > Mollusca > Gastropoda > Semisulcospiridae > Semisulcospira > Semisulcospira habei. The sequence goes on along the minus strand of BTPG01000007.1, from coordinate 17,862,343 downwards.
ACTGAAAAGTTACAAAAGAAATGAATTGAGATTCTCTGAGACAGCACATTCATGGCATTTTGTTTTCATAAAGATTTATTACAAGAGTGTTATTATTGGGTTGGTTTCAGGTTGTATAGCTTGTTTTTATCTGATGGACGCCTGGATCATTTTGTATAGTGTATAACATGTGACTTTGCAAACGAAACAGCGGATGGGGACGAAAGAAAATAATAAGATAAGAAAACCATGGTCAACATAAAGATTTATTACAAGAGTGTTACTATGGGGTTAGTCCGCCTGGATCATTTTGTATTCTGTATAACATGTGACTTTGCAAACGAAACAGTGGCTGGGGATGAAAGACAATAATAAGATAAGAAAACCATTGTCAACATAAAGACTTATTAAAAGAGTGTTATTATTCTGTTGTTTTCAGCCTGTATAGCTTTGTACGCTCTGATGTACGCCTGGATCATTTTGTATACTGAATAACATTAACCTTACTTTTCAACTAAACAGTGGCCCCCACCCGGGGCTGCCGTGGGGCTTTGGGTGGGGTTAACTACTTTTAGTTCCGAGGGTCACCCGGCTCAGCCCCACAGGGTGGGGTTTCCTCTCAATTCTGGGACACGTTTTTCTGTCTACCCTTGGTCCATTCACTTATATTTTTCTTTTTTAAGCGCTCCCAACTGTCTGCGCTGCCTGTATCTCTTGAAAAAATGTACCCAACGGAGAAAGAAACACGCTTAGAAAAGACGGTTACAACACAATTTATTAATATTTTGGGTAAATACCCTTTGTCAAAACAGACAAACAGAGAGATCAGTCGCTACTTATCTTCATTCGCAGAAGGAATGTAGCACATTCTTTCTGCAAATGAAGATAAGTAGCGACTTATCTCTGTTTGTTTGTCTGTTTTGACAAAGGGTATTTACCCGAAATATTAATAAATTGTGTTGTAACCATCTTTTCTTAGCGTATTTCTTTCTCCGTTGGGTAATTCTTTGCATTTTACACGCCTTGTTGGTCTGAATTTTTTTTTTTTTTTTGTATCTCTTTTGATGATGGATGTGTGTTGCTAAATGGTCTTAGGTTTATTTATCGTATTAGACATACATTCAATATTCTGTTCATTTCTCTTTCACAAGCAGTCCTGGCTTGTCCTGAGAAAGTCTTGTTGCTATCGGGACGTTCAGCAATGTACAACCAATCGAGACAAAAGACAATAATAAGATAAGAAAACCATTGTCAACATAGAGATTTATTACAAGAGTGTTATTATTTCAGTGTGTATAGCTTGTTTTTATCTGATGTACGCCTGGATCATTTTGGAAATGTCTGTAACGTTTTTGTTACTATAAAGTACACTTTGCATACTGTGCATTGTTTCAAAAGTCACAGGAAGCATAAAGCTTAGCTGAGTTGGTATACCTCGCCCTCTACCTAGGTTACATGCACCAGTGGCGCCATTGTTGCTATTTTCGCACCAGAACTGCGCACGCAGGTTGGCTTCTGCACTTGTAGTGTGGTCTCGTACGTTCACGCGGAAGATTGTGATCGCAGTCGAAAAAAGGTTCGTTTGCGGTTTTAACTTTTAGCCGCGCCTTTTACCTCCCCTAACACACCAGTGTTGTATAGAGATGGCGGAGGCTTGTGTCATGCCACTGAGTCAAGTCCATTGTACTTGCAGTGCGCTCATCTCTCGAACTTCAAATATGACGGTGCTTTCTGCCGCAAACGACGCAGATGTCGCAAAATCACATTGATTAAGGAGAAAAAAAAAAGCTATTTTTCAAATCTGCCAAGTCGCGTAATGTTTCGTGGTGCTAGCATAAGAATGGATGCATTATTGCCGGATTGTATATGGGAAAGGGTTTATTCTTTATTCATGTTATTTTGCATCAATCAAACGACGGTCACGTGATTCTTTCTCCGATGTTGCCCATTACAGGTGCAGAAATCACACGCTCTAAACCGATCGGGTGCACCAGACCGGTCCAAGCGACCAGTCTGGTGCCAAAATATCAAAATTGGCACCGCTGGTGTGTTTAACCTAGGCACAGGATACCAACTCAGCTAAACTTTATTGTCGCACTTGCTAGAACTCAGGATATTTCTCTCTCCATTTTATGAATAGAATCACATAAGTCGCTGAAACCCTTTACGTGCCGAAGGCAAGAACTAGTTTTCCTAATCACAAAGTTGTCAGAAAAAGGTTTGACTGCTCTTGATTGGTTGACTTGAAGTGTTTACAAACAATTACTGTGTTTTTATATGCATGCACCTTTGATGTGATTAATTAAGGCTCAAGTTTAAGTGATTGCTTATGTTGTCAGTTAATGAATTAATGTCAGTGTTCTGTTTTGTCATTTTAACTCATTCTACCCCAAGACCGAAATTCCCAAATTTTGAAGTCGTCCTCTGAAGACTGCGTTGCAGTGCAGGACACAGATCGACCATGTTAATTCAAGGGTGATGCCAGAATAGCTTGGCGCCTGTGGGCGCCAAGCTATTCTGACATCACCCTTAACCTATCATGGTCGATCTTTATTTTGCTGTGGTGTTTCTGGGATAGAATGAGTTAAGTGTTAGTTTCTTCGTCTGGGTCTTTTTCTATCTTTCATATTTTTCCACACTTTTTAACTCGCATCATACTGAGGCTAAAAGCTTCAAATTTGTACACTGCCATATATGCAATCTACATTACAGTACTTACAGATGAGGACATAGACCAATGGCTTTAGTTCAAGGGTGGTGCCATAATAGCTTGGCGCCTAGAGGCGCCAAGCTATTCTGGCACAACCCTTGGACTATTTTAGTCACACTTGTTGCACACACTGGTGTACTTCGAACGATAAGGGTTAATGTTCAAAATGTTCTGTTGCTGTTTGTCTCAAACTCCAGAGTATATTAAACAAATTGTCCCTTGATTTCCAGAATACATTATCTTGATTCTCACATAAATGCCACGATAAACTGTTTTGCTTCAGAAGGACAAAACGTAGCAATGTTTAAAAGATTTCCTCTGTGAAAAGTTAGGGTACAGTGTTCATTTAATTTTGCACCATACAACGTTAAAAATGTTAATGCGTACATAAACATTAAGTTGAAAAAAAAAAAAAAAAAAAAAAAGGGAATGTGAAAAAGAAGTATTCCATGAACTTGACCTTATTACAGACGCCTAATGTTGTGAAGACACCCATTTTAACTGTAATGCCAGTTTTTGTGTGAGAGGCAGCCACTTTATTGGTTGAAATCCATTTTTTTCTCCATCCAGTGGCTCTGTTTCTAGAAAATGTCTATTTTATTTTAAGTTATAGAGCTTAGTTAAAAGGTTAGTTCTAAAAATTTGCATCAAATTTTCACATAAAATGGTAGGTAACCCACTCTGATTCTTGTGTGTGTGTGTGTGTGTGTGTGTGTGTGTGTGTGTGTGTGTGTGTGTGTGTGTGTGCGTGCGTGCGTGCGTGCGTGTGTGTGTGTGTGTGTGTGTGTGTGTGTGTGTGTGTGTGTGGGTGTGTAAACAACACAATCTCCGACGTTTGCGTACGAAATTAGCGGAGGTGCTTCATTCAGTGGGTACCTAGGAGCCCTTGCGAACATTTTCAAATCGGATGTCTCATTGAAGAGTTAAATGACCGTTTATATGAAGTCGGTTGACCCACATTAGAGTCCGATTGTCCCGGCTCTGGGGTAGGATTAGGTCAAATTGTGACCTTAAGCCCTAGGTGTGAAAATCATCAAGAAAATTGCAAAGTTTTATCCTCTAATACGTCAAATGTTAGTACTGCGATGCGGGAGGTATACCATCGAGTCGTCACTATGAGGACGGCGTCGTGGGACAAATGATGCCATGACGTGAAGCTTGAATTGACGTCATTTCGCTGCTCATGCTATTATTTTTCTTCAGAATAGCTATGCTACGAGAGACCACAGAGCTTAAGAATGGCGGGAATCGCTGTGTGTCCGTCTTTATTTCTGTGTGCCATTATGTGTGGATCAGAGGGTGGGTTAGAGTATGAGATGAATCAGAAGGATAAGCTTGCAAATAGGAATAACTTTGGGCTGGGGTTCCATCTTGTTTAATTAAGTTACGCGTTGACAAGAATATGGCAGTTTCACAAAAAGCGGTTGATCCCCATTTGAGTCCGTATTTTTTGTTATTCTTGCGACATACTTTGCATACAGTTATATTTTAAAAGTCCCCCATTAGCCGTTTTCTAGACCACTCTTGTAAGATGTGCTGAAAACATTTAAGGAGATATTTGCAAGTATCAGTCCTGTTGGAGCACTCTGCTTTAACCCATTGTGCCCCAAGGTCGAAATCCCCAAATTTTGGAGTTGTCCTCTGAAGACTGTACGACAATTCAGGAGACAGATCGACCATGCCTATGGACAAAAAAAAAAAAAATTCTGGCACCACCCACTATCAAGTTCGACCCATATCTTGCTAAGAGCGGAGTTAACAATTATAGACATACGAGAGTTAGGCTCACACAAGAAGCAGGGTTATATGGGTTAAGCCGCTTGACACTTTAAGCCCCTTGTGCATGGAGCTACCTGCGCAGTATACAGCACAGGTGGTCGCATGCACAAGAGGGTTAATTTTTTGTTCATGTTTTGTCCTGAAGCATTTTTGTTATCTACATGCCTGACTGTATCAGCGGTCCGTGTCGTTTGCTTTGGGACAGCGGGCTCGCAATACCGTCGTCAGTTCAGGGAGTAATAAAGACTCATTTTTGTTGTTCTTTTGTTGGCTGGTCGGTTGGGTACCTGGCTTAATGGTTGGCCTGTTAATTTGTTGGCTGGTTGAAGTTCGTCGTTTTCCCTGCTTCAAGAAAAACAAATCGTGAAATCGTTACGCTTGCATATGACTCACACCTTAACCCATTTAGTCCCGATGCACTACAACAGTAGATGGATCGACCGTGATAATTAAAGGGTTTACATCTACAACTAGTGTTTTCAGAATACAGTATTCCCCACATACCTTTAAGTCGCAAAAGTCGCTAAAGAACGCTCTGACCCCAATAACTATAGACCCATTCGGAATTTTGTCAAGAAATGACTGATTTTACATCCCTAAATTTGCCCCAGATTATATTTGGCCCAGTATGAGGAAGACCCATTTCACGTGAAAGAGTAAGTTTCAACACCTGAAACATCGCAAATGTATACATGAAGTCGGCATGCTTGACCTCGATATTGAAATATGGCCGTTTCCCGCCGGGGAACTAACAGGGTATTGAAAATGGCTTGTTTGTGTCTTTTCACGAAATTTTGGGCACTGTACAGCAAACTCAACAAAGCATAGGAGTTAAGTATAAAAATTAAAAAAACAAACAACAACAATAACAAACAAACAAACTCATATTAGGTCCAGTGGCACTAAATGATATTTGATCAGAAAGTGATACAGAAAAGTGTTTCTTTGCGGATATATTTTGGAAAAAAACCGTTGTGCACTCAGACGTCAAACAGTACCGCGGTTTTCTGCTGCAGAATCCCCAGAACTGTAGCCAGGCGAAGTTCATCCTGTGTACAGCAGTCAATGGTTGTGGGTACGGCTGTCAGCTGCACCACGCCGCCTACTGCCTGATCGTGGCCTAAGGAGCAGGGCGGACACTCCTCAGCTCCAGCGACCTCCCGTACCGCACGGGGCAGGGCTGGGAGAGCGTTTTCCTGCCACTGTCAAGGAGGTGTAAACACACTTCCGGTCACATGGTGATGTGGGGAAGTAAGGGCTCTGTGTTACATCTCGTGTACATGTTTACCAGTAGAAACCTTTTCCTGCAATTGGGCTCTTATCATTTTGTTGTTTCTGAAATGTTTTGTTCATTCCAACCAATCAAAAGCCACAAAATGACCGTCCACGGTCCTGAATAAAAAAAAATGGTCTCAGCAGGAGAAATAGATCCTCATGAGCCCCCGCAGTCGCGGGGGCTCATGAGGATCTATGTCTCTTGCAGTTGAATCCTGCTCAGTTTATTTCGGAAGTGGATGGGGTTAAACCTCACGCTGCACTGTTGAAATGTACGTAAATTATGTGTGAATTTGGGAAAATGCACAGTGAGATTGAAGACCTCAAACTGACGGCGGCTAGCTAGAGTTCCACGGTTATGGACTATGGAAAGAAACCCACGTGTTCGCGTTCTTGAATATCATTGGCCTAGACGAGCATTTTTTTTCCCCCGAGTAAAGGTCGAGGCTGCAAGCACGACTGCGCCCGTATGGCTTTTCAGTAGTGCTTCTAAGCTCCACATAACAGGCGTAGTTTGCAGGATCGAACGCGCTCCTAGGTCACGCATCGTGAGTCGAGTATTTACTGTTAACTATTCCAATAGAAAATAAGCCAATTTTTACAAACTGAGCCGAGTTTTGGCATAAATTCAATTACATTCACAAGATTGAACATAACTTTACACCTTCACCAAATATGTTTTTGGTCTCACAAGGGCAAATCACAAACTCTTTGGAAAAATAAGTATGCATACCAATCTCACTGGATCATTGGATTTTCCATGTAAGAACCACAGACCTTTCATTATAAAAAACAAAGTACATACTCTACAAAATAACACATAAGTTTTAATAATTGATCATTTGTCAAAATGTGTTATAGTAGTATGATTTCTGCTGACAATGATTTCTCATAGTGCAGCGTGCCTTTGAAAATCTGAGTTCCATGGAGCATGTTTAAAATGTGTCACGTTTTGTTCTCAAGTTATAATTCTGCCTCACCTACCTCATTTGAATATATATAACATGACCACTAACATCACTTTGCGGCAGTAGCCAAACACATCACTCGAACTGCAGACGAAAATGTAGCAATAGCTACAGCCTCGCCAAAAGCTGTGCACTGGCATAAACCAGAATGCTGTGGTTAGAGGAATCCAACTATGAACTGAAATCGCACTCAAAACGTAATGGTGACGTACAACAGCCTGGCAATAAACAATCCAAAATGCCTCTATGAAAACACCGCTGTGAAAACGTATTGAAAGTAACATAGATGAAGGGATTTGCACCAAAGTTGGTGACGCACAATAACCTAGCATTGGTAAACCTCTCACAGTGCATTGAATTACTCCATGGGGAAATGCAATGAACCCGACGAAATCACAATGAACGGATAACAAATACTGTCAAACAACAAATCCACAGAAATGTCTTTGAACAGAAGGGTGGATGTGATAACTAAATCACATCTCTGTGGTCAGGTTTGGTTATGTGAAAGCAGTATTAAAGAAAATTTAATTATTCTACAGTATTCAGTGATATGTTCCTGTCTTGGACAGCATAAAATTAATAGCGTAGTGACTTAGTTTGCTGTCAGTGTAACCTGATATAAAGTGTGTTAGATAGCTTGTTTATGCACGCTGCAATTGAACTCTTTCTCTGCAACTACCGTAAGCTTGGCCTTGATACTGATAGCACCTTTTGGCAGGCCGCATCGGCACCAAAGGGCAGTGAAACATCGCCGCTAGCATCAAGATCATTCCTCAATTTTTATTTGTCAGATTTCTTGTCATGAAACATGGCATACCAGCAGCACAACCCAAATCAAACAAAATGTATAACTGGTATACCTGAATCAAGGTTGTTGCAGTGTGTTTTACAAATATCCTCTTGACAGCAAACCAAGTATTAACTCCCTTTTAGTATGGCTACCACTTACTTAGATTAAAGGGGACTTGGGTTAAAGTGAGCCACCAAACTCCTCTTGTCAGTAAACAGCAACTAACAAAAAAAGGAAGTGGCCAATCACTACAGGTTAAAAAAAAGAGACCCATTCATGATCAATACACATCAAATCTCTTACAGTTACACACGAAGTGAGGCACATGATAATGCCAAAACTATCAAAATAAGTATAGTACTTCTGAGGACTTCTACTAACAATCATAATGAAATTCCACAGCTGACAGCATTAAAACAGTCCTTGTACAGGTTGCAACTAAAAATTTCCACATATTATAGGTCCAATGTCCCAGGTTAGCCAACATGAGTAGGACATTTGCGTGCCTCACAGCAATTTCAACAGGTCATTACATGGTAGCATAATTTATAAATGCAATTTTTTGTTAGTTTTCTGGAGGTTTTGTCAATTATGCATTCAGTAAAATGCATTTATTTTTTACAATGTTTAAGTATTTAAGTATTAAAAGATAAGTCCCAGCCCTTGTTGTTCTGCATAAAGTTTCAGTGTTCTGTTCAGCTGTATAGTCAGAAAAAAATAACAATAATTACAAGCAGGAAACATGTTATCTGTGTTAGCATGCAATAAGTTAATTTTAATAAAAAGTGATGTAGCCACATTAAATTTAATCTAGGCTTGATAACAATAATAATGATACTGTTCATTATGTAGGTGCTTTACCCAATGTCTGTGAATCACCTCAAAGCACCGCAAACTGTACCCTACGTGCACACTCATACAAAACACACATGTTCACCCTGACGAAAAACACAGTACAAGACAAACAGTTGTAGCACAGGACATTTACATGGTGTAAAGGTTCACCTCAGCTATCGAGATTCCTTAAATTCAGAGATCGCTTGTAAAATTTAAAGAAGAACAAGAAAGGCAAAGACTTTATGGCTCATGTGTGTTACCAATCCACATGTATATAAAGTGTGACCCTGTCCTTTCCAACAGGTCACTGAACTGAGCAAGTGCTTGTGTCTCAACATAAGCATTTATACCAGTAAAATCCAAGTCTTTAAAAAATGTATAATTTTTTCAACCCTTTGTGACCCTTGACCTTTGTGAGGGGATGACTAAATTAGTATGCATAGAAAGGTTTTATCATCAGCTACCATTATGCAATTGTGTCTGAAATGTTCACAAAAACTTTGAAAAAAAAACCTACAATCCTATCAAAAACAGGCATTTTTCATCCACCTACCGATCTCTTGTGAGCCAAGACCTTTCCGAGCATTCATCAAATTAGTATGCATAACTATGTAGTCCAGCAGATGCCCTTCATAGATGATCAACTGTTTAGAGTAGACGACAGTAGTTTTCTATGAAAAAAACAAAAGTTTGAGTTTATCAAAATAAAGTATGGGATGAATGCAATTTACACCCATGTCAAAAGTGTGCCCCCAGAGGATGGAGACATTTTTTTCTGTAGCTAAGTTTGTACTGACTTTACTGCAGCCCTGAAATTGGCAAGTAATTTACTAGCCATGTCGAGTGATTTCTTTTTTTGGGCTAGTAAAAAAGAAACTACTCGCCAAAAGCGAGTGCGCTCGTGCATTTTCCAATCCAACTGCAAACTGCCAGCCGAACATCAGGCATGCACAAAGCGCGCTAGGCGGGACCACGTGACCTGACCGGACCGGGTGCCGCCACTAAGGCCATAGTACAAAGTGGGCCTCCCCTGCAGTCCCATCTGTTAAAATGTCTTAGTCTTAGTCTGTCCCAGTCATCCCCTAATTTTTCAATCCCATAAAGAACACTACCAACCACTTGCTGCACATTTGCCATGCACAAAATAATTATAAAAAAAAATAACCACATCACCCGTCTCATTTCCTGGCTATCAACATGATTCTGTACCAACCCTACATGACATCCAAGTGCAGCCAAAACTAGTACACACCTCAAATCACCATTCACTTGGCAACTCAAACTAGGCCAAAAAGAGTCTGCTGGTTAAGCCAAGACTGGTATGAATCAAAGCACCAAACATGTCTCTTCTCATCTATCAAGAGATTTTAAGCAAATTCCAACATACTGCCTCTGTACAAAATGCCAAAGAAGGCAGCTTTTTTAAATTAAAAACACCGGTCCTTGCACTGCCTCACCTACTTCATTTGAATATATAACATGTCCACTAACATCACTTTGCGGCAGTAGCTAAACACGTAACTCGAACTGCAGATGAGAATATCGTAGCAAGAGCTACAGCCTCGCCACAAGCTGTGCACTGGCATAAACCAGAATGCCGTGGTTAGAGGAATCCAACTACGAACTGAAATCGCACTCCAAACTTAATGGTGACGTACAACAGCCTGGCACTAAACAACCAAAAATGCCTCTATGAAAACACTGCTGCAATGTATTGAAGGTAACATAGACAAAGGGATTCGCACCAAAGTTGGTGACACACAATAACCTAGCACTGGTAAACCTCTCACAGTGCTTTGAATTACTCCATGGGGAGATGCAATGAACCCGAACAAATCACAATGAATGGATAACAAATACGCCACATGACTGACAAAACAAAGCCTTCAAACTCAAAATCAGGCAAGCATCTCACACAACCATATCTCAACTGGTTAGAAATTGAACATACCTTCTAATCCTGTGTCATTTTTGCATACGTCCGATGGGATAAAAGAGTTATTATTTATTGTTTTGTGCGATCAAGCAGCTGAAGCCAAAATTTCGAAACGTGACATCACTCACGTGTGTTTGCTTTCAGATAAAAAATTCCGGGGAATGAAATAGAATTTCGAAACCAAGTTTAGGCCTATAGAGAGCCAATGCAAGTTACTATTTTAATACCATATCGTCGAGTTTTACATGTGTCTAAGTTTAAAGTAGTTTGAGGGCAAGTAAAGGCTAGAATGAACATAACGTGCATCGTCAGGTTCACACGTGCGAATCTCGCTGTGAACCGGAACACAAAAAACGTACCGTGAGGCACATAATTAACATATATCCTAGACAACATTACTCTTCATTCTGATTACCGTAAACAAATTCGAAATCCTTTTGAGAATTGAAAGAAGGCTGCGTTTTAAACTTCTTCAACCCAAAAGTTGTAAATTTTGTGTTACGTTTAAACAAGGGAAAACATTTCACAATCATCAAAGCGCGTGATTTTCTGGAATCGGCGGCCATTTTGACATTTGCATTTGGTCAGTCCAACGTACCTCATACATACAGGTGACATTGATGGAGCAGGGAAGCGACACAGTTGAAGGTAAGTTTTGATTGTAAATGGTTACGTTCATGCAAAATTGATGACTGAGCACCATAAATGTTTAAAAAAAAGCAATGTAAGTGTACTGCTTTTCTAATTACTTCAAATGAATGTTGACGCAAACAAATGTAAAATCAATCGGCTCAATGACCGCATGTTTTGAACAAAGGAAGAAAACATTACTTGATGGAATTTGCCTCCATCCGACGATGACGGTTTAGTTTTGGTTGTAACAGTTATGTTCAAGTTTCTGAATGCGATATTTCAAAGGATAAAACAGAACAAGTAATGTATGTTCGGATTAGTTTTGTAGTGCAGCAACACTTTGAAACAATAATTATTACCTTTTACCGTCACCTTGCCATTGTGGCGGCTTGTACATAACTTCACACACGGTTGAAGGTTGTCAGCGTTACGTTCAGGCAATTACAGCTTTATTTTCAGAGATTAAAAAGAACACTATGTATCACACATTTTCGTCGATTCAGTATTGTTGTCTTTAACGTTCCTGATATAAAAAAAATAGAGTAAATGTCTTTTGCTCCTGCTGTTTGATTGTTCATAAATTTACACAGTTTGGCCAGGTAAATCTTTATGTAAAGTTATGTTCAAACCATGAGTTTACATTTTGGGGGAAGGACAAATCATACATTTTTTTTAAACCAATTTTTGTTGGTAGGAAGGGATTTTGTGCTAATTTGATTTATCCTTCGGGTCATAAATTATGAGTTGCTGAATTATAGCGTTTGTACATAACATGACACAGTGCAAAAGGGAACAGACATAGCACCTTCAATCAAAAATGGTCGTTTTTCTTATCTTAAGCTGTGATAATGTGCCCATTGTCTTTATGTACTTTATAGTATTGTTTCTTTATTATGTAACATAAGATTAAGTAAGAATAACCCTGTTCGGGCAGTATTGGACTGAACATAACATGACGTAACACTTATGGTGGTTGGGTTGTAAAGTTCTGTTACACTGTGATTCATGCTATTTTTGTATGGTTTAGTGTTCTATGATAAGTACAGATAGTCTGTGCATTTTTAAAAACTTTTCTAAACCCAAGAAATGACAAATTTTAAGAAATGCCTTGAACATAACTTGACAACAATTATGTTGTCAAGTTAATATGTACAGTTAAAACAGTGCTCAGCTAACATTTTCCTTCATAGTAACAGTCTCTTTTAAAGTGGAAGACTGATTTGATTATTTTGTCTATTGTAATTAATAATACAAACTATTAGTATTATTCTAGCTAGATGACTGTGAACATAACTTGACAAACCAGACTGACATGTAAAGTGTAAAGTTATGTTCATTACTGTAACACAATTCCTAGTATACTGTCTTTCGGATGCCCACTTTGCTAGTTATTATTTATCAAAATACAGCTTGGGTTCTAATCCATAAATTGTTAAACCCATAATATACATTTTTCTGTTTTAAATAGTTTGTACATAACATGACAACATCAAGTGTTCTCAAGTTAATAATATGTTCAACCACAGTTGTGTTTGGTTCACACATTGTCTTCCAAGTTACAGTCTGATCATGCCTTTTACTCTTTGTTGTGCTGGCCAAGCTTGATAGCTGCCATGATATATCATAATTTAATAATAACCAGCCATTTTAGTACAAAGCTGTTGAAAAATAACCAGACATATTAGGCTGATGCTAGCTAAAAACAAATCGCAAACACGGACACACATTGAAATTATTTGACCCTCTCTGTTTCAGTTCTTCGGGATTTGTTCCTGAATCAAAAGTTTCCGAGGCTGAAGGGTCTTTCCCAGCCGTGAAAGCACCCAGAAAATCGATGCTAAACACGTGTCGTAAGTGCAGTACCCTGACAGGTTGTACCCTGGTGAGCAAGATTATGTCAGCATACTTGTGCTTATGAATGATAGCAGCCAGGAATCTTTTTAAAGTATTTGAAACCAGAAAAATGTAGATTTTGAACATGTTTTAGCTCCATTTAAGTTTGAGATGGAGACATTGAAAATTTATAAAAGGTTGCAAGGTACGGCCAAAACAAGTGGGACTGGTTGTCACTGGACAATAAATAAAAGGATTTTGAAGTTTCCTTAGGAAACTTGATCAGCAGGAAGCTTTTTATGGGTTGCTTCAAGAAAGCGCTGTGATCATTATGCAACATTAATAAAGCAGTCTCTTTTTTTCTGTTTCAGTAGTGATTGTCGGAGTAGATCCTCTGAGGGTCAAATTCCTCAAGCCTCACCAGACAAAACAAGGAGTATTTGTTTACCCTGAAATAGATGACATCCAAGAAGTAGGTGATGATATGATTGTAACGTCAGCTGCAGATTTCCTGCCATTCTCCAACAGTGCACGCGAGTGGAGAGTGGTTGGGGTTGATAAATTTTACATTGTTTCTGCCATGTTTAGCTCAAGTACGAAGCTAAAATGAGTACTTTCTGTGTCAGTGGTCTGCTGAAAACCATTGGTCGTGGTAAACTTAGGTCAAATGGTGCTAGATTATATTTGTTTTAAAGTGGTACAAACAAGTGTTTCTTTGCGGAGGTATTTGGGCAAAAGGTAGGCTCCGATGTCTCACAGCCCATAGCAAGCATGAGCAATGGCTAACTATTGTCAGTTTTCAAGAGTGCTAAATATATTGTTGGTGTTCTAAAATGTATTGGAAGTTTAAACTTTGTTCACTTGGTGCTTTTTCACATTGTGGAACCACATTGTGCAAAGATTTGAACCCCATGTTGTAAAGTTATGTACAAACATATTAAACATTGTTGACACAATTATTAAAACTGGTAAGTGCTGGGGTTTACTGACCACATAATTTGATGTAATTTCCCATTTTCATCTTTTATTTTGACTGCAGTGTTAATAATAATAATAATTACGGTATTTATAATGCGCTTATCTTATAATAATTATAACTCTAAGCGCACACTCACAACTCGCGCACGCATGCGCACGCTTTAGACAATGACTCACGTACCACAAACAGTGAAATACATTACGACGGTCAGCTTGGGGTGGGGAGTGCGGTGATATAGTGCTAAAACTGTTGAAAGAGGTGAGTTTTGAGGGCGGACTGGAAGGAGGAGAGAGAGTGTTTCTGACGGAGAGAGAGTGGGAGAGTGTTCCAGATGGATGGACCGTAGACGGAGAAGGAGCGGGGACCGAAAGTGTTAAGTTTGGTGCGAGGGATGTGGAGGCGGAGAGGGTCAGAGGCAGAGCGGAGGGAGCGGGAAGGTGTGTAGGGGTGAAGTGAGTTGGAGAGATAGGCAGGAGCGCAGTTGTTCAGGGATTTGTAGCAGAGAGACAGAACTTTGTATTGGATGCGTTGGGGGATGGGGAGCCAGTGAAGAAGTTTGAGCAGGGGTGTGATGTGGTCGGATTTTTTCTTTCTGAGGACGAGGCGGGCAGCATTGTTCTGGACGCGTTGGAGAGTGAAGATGGTGGAGTGAGGGAGACCGGAAAGGAGAGAGTTGCAATAGTCGATGCGAGATAAGATGAGAGAGACAGCAAGTTTGGTGGCAGCTTCGGTAGTGAGGTATTTTCTGATCTGACTGATGCGGCGAAGGTGGAAATAGCATGCCTGGGTCGTGGCGGAGACGAAGTTGGTCATGGACAGAGAGGAATCGAGGATGACGCCGAGGTTCTTGGCCGAGTCAGAGAGGGAGATGGGGGTGCTATCGAGTTGAAGGTGGAGAGAGGGAGGGAGCTGGGAGAGTTTTTGGCGAGTGCCTACCAGCATGGCTTCCGTTTTGTTGTCGTTCAGTTTCAGCTTGTTTGCTGTCATCCAGTTTTTCACGTCTTTGTAGCAGTCAGCCGTGCGAGTCAGTAGTGACTGAGTGTTGTCGAGTTTGTCTTTGTCTTGCAGTTGTGAGTCGTCAGCGTAGAGGTGGTGGTGTATGCGGTGAGACTGGATGATGTTGGACAGAGGAGAGGTGTAGAGTGTGAAAAGGACCGGGCCCAGGACGGATCCCTGTGGAACTCCGCAGGAGAGCGTTACCGGGTTGGAAGAGACGCCGTTGATGGTGACGGACTGCTGTCTGTCAGAGAGGTAGGAGAGAAACCAGGAGTGAGCAGAGTCAGTGATGCCGAAGGAGTGGTGGAGTCGGTGGAGGAGGATAGAGTGGTCAATAGTGTCAAAGGCGGCAGAGAGATCGAGTAGTGTAAGAAGGGAGATGTTGCCAGAGTCAGTGGAGAGAAGCAGCTCGTTTAAGATATGTAGAAGGGCTGTTTCAGTGCTGTGATGTTTGCGATAGGCAGACTGGAATGGACTGAGGAGGTTGTTGTCGGTGAGATGGAGGTTGAGCTGGTTGAGAACAACCTTCTCAAGAAGCTTGGACAGGAAAGAGAGATTGGAGACTGGGCGATAGTTCTTGAGTTCGTTTGGGTCGAGGTTGTGTTTTTTGAGGAGAGGACGGACGATGGCGGACTTGAAGATATCGGGGACGGAGCCGTTTTCTAGAGATGCGTTGATGATGTCGGTAATGAAGTGTAGAAGTTTTGGAAGGCCGTCACGGTAGAGAGAAGCTGGGAGGGGGTCAAGTTCGCAGGTTTTGAAGGGCATGGACTTTATGGTCTTGAGGACTTCATCCTGAGAGACGGTGCGGAAGGACGAGAGGGGAGTGCCGGAAAAGGTGGGGTCGGGAGGGCAAGGCGGAGGAGGCAGGGTGTCGAGTATGTCGCGCAGATTTTGGATTTTGTCCGAAAAATAGGTAGAGAAAGCAGACGGGAGTTCTTCTTTGCTGTGTGTGTTGGGGAGAGGAGAGTCTTTAGAAGTGCCTAGGAGTGTGTTCATGGTGGCGTAGAGGGTTTTGGAAGAGGTGGATTCCAGGATTTGGTTTTGAAGGTGTTTGCGTTTAGATTCGGAAATCATTTTGCAGACTTTGGATCTGGTTGTTTGGAAGATCTGTCTGTGAACGGTGAGGTCAGATGAGCGCCAGAGGCGTTCCGCTTGTCGGCGCTCGCGCTTGGCCTCAGCTATGTCATCAGTGAGCCAGGGGGAGGGGAGTCGGTTGGGTATGGAGCAGGTGGTGACAGGGGCATGGGTGTCTAGAAGTTTTCGAAGGGAGGAATCGAAATGGGATGCAAGATCGGGAGAGGGGGTGGGGTCCGAGAGAAGGTCGACAGCTTCGTCGAAGAAGCTCTCGCGGTTGACAGATTTTAGTTTGCGGCGAGTGACAACGAGCTTGGTTTTTTCGGGGGAGGTAGATTGAGGGAGACGAGAATAGCGAAGTGGTCAGAGGGAAGCACAGAAGAGGTGTCAGAGTCGAGAAAGAGTTGATCGGAGGTGCGGGTGATGATCCAGTCGAGGGTGTGGCCAAGTCGGTGGGTGGGTTTAGTGATGTGTTGTGTAAGATTGTGGTTTAAAAGTGACGTGCAGAGGCGTTTTGTGTCAGGGTGGTCGGGTTTGTCAAAGTGGAAGTTAAAGTCGCCTAGAAGGATGTGTTTTCCGGGTCGTGTGCTGTAATGTTCGAGGAGGAGGTCGAACTCGGTGAGGAACATGGAGTTTGTGAGTTTGTTTTGAGAGCTTGGAGGGGGGCGATAAATACATGAGAAGATGAGGGACTGGCCAGGGAGTGTTGCTACGGCCTCGACAGATTCAAAGGAGGGATGAGCAAAAGGTAGAGACTGAGAGAAGGAGAGGTGAGCGGAAAGACAGTCCCTGTAGATGATGGCAATGCCACCCCCTCTGAAAGCGCGCGGGAAGGAGGCCAGGCGGTAGCCACTCGGAGTGACGCTGCCGATGATGGGTTCGTCGCCAGCCGAGCGGAGCCACGTTTCGGTGATCACGACAATATCTAGGTCATTGTCTAGAATGAAGTCGGAAATCACGTCAGCTTTGCCATCTTTGCAGACAGACTGGGCATTAAACAGACACAGTTTTAGGTTGGAAGAGACAGCAGAGGGAGAAGAAACGGACGAAGAAGAGGACAGAGGAGAGGGAGGGTAGGGAGGGGGGAGAGAGGATGGAGGGGGGAAAGAGGAGTAAGGGTTGGAGTGGGGAGGAGGAACAGTCGGGGAAGGATAACCGGGTAAGAAAGAGGATGCGAGAGGGGGGTGGGGAGGGGGAGAGGGGAGAGGGGGAGGAAGGGGAGTAGAAAAAGATGAGGAAGAGGGATGGGGAGGGTGACGGGGAGGAAAAAGGGGGAGGAGGGGAGGAGGAGGAGAAAGCAGGCGAAGGAGGAGGGGGTGAGGAGAGGAAGGGGGATGAGGGTGGGGGAGTGGGCAGTCGAGGAGGGCATGGAGCAGTGAATGAGGGAGGGAGGAGAAGAAATGGGAGAAGAAGAAAGGAAGGGGGAGGAGGCGGAAGGGGTGGAAGGGCATTGGAAGAGATGAAGAAGTGTGTGGTAGTGTGTGTGTTTGTGCGTTCTGCCTTCTGCTAATTCCGCCCCTGCGGCCTCTCTTGCGCAATCGGATGCCGCGTAAGGCGACTGCAACACTGTCGGCGGCACCAGATGCGGAGTGGGTGGCATGGCGACGTAGAGATAGCAGTTGTTGGCGTGTGTATCTGATGAGCATGATTATTTGTGAGGACAAGAAAGCGAAAGACGGGAAGAGGGTGCAGCAGGGTGTATGAGTAAGTGTGTGTGTGCCGAAGTGTGTGAGCAGTGCGGTAGGGAAGAGACGCAAGGGAGAAAACTGATGTACAGTAGGTGTGTGTGTGTGCGGTGTGTGTGTGTGCGCCGGTCGGTGTGTGTGTGTGTGAGTGTGGTAGGGGAGCGAGGGACACGGACAACAATCAAGCAACAGATGTGGCCGCGAAAGGCAGACAGCCTCGCACAGTAAACACTTTACCCACTAGCGCGCAGCACTGACATAGAACAAGGCAGCGAAAAGGCCCGCGGATCAATGCGGACCCACGCTGCGGAAGAGGCAGAGATGGCGGCGTAAACAAATTCAAACGAAAGACTATTCAATACTATACCACTCGAACAGCATCCTCATCCGACGAAAAACAAGCATACAATCCAGTGTTGATAATACCAATATGTTTGGTTATAAAGTTATGTTCAAACTTGCCATTTTCACTCATTATTCCCTTGTATTATCAATTTCAAACCTGATAATTACATCACTGCTGTTCTGTAGTGTAGTAGAAAGCTACAGGTGATTGTGATTTTATTTTCTGGTTCTTGTCCATTTGTGGAGGCACTTTTTTGCTGAAATTTGAAGCTCGTGGTGTAAAGTTATGTACAAACAATTACAATATGTATTTGCTGCTTTCATTACTCGTTGAGACACAATTTTGGGAGAAATAAAAGTGTATTTGTTAAAAACACATCACTTGAGTAGTGTTTTGTTATTTTTGGATTTATGCATGTTAGTTAAAGAGCCTCAAGTTTGTTCGTCACGGTGTAAAGTTATGTTTAAGCATTGTGTGTTTCATGTTTTTAGCTATTATTTTATTCTATGTTGTCAACGGTGTTTTTTTCCCCAAAATTATTCTGTAATCTACAAGAGTTTAGTACACAATAAAGGGAAAACACACCAGCTTAATTGACTTTCTTTGCTGTGTTGTCAAGGATTTCAAAATTTTTGTTCATAAGCAAGTTGTCCAATTTTTAAAAAGGTTTATAGCTACTGTGTTCCCACTAATCGCAATTAGAATAGTTTAGAATCTATCACTGTGCAATTGAAATTGTGTGTTTAATACCACACACAATTTTTAAAACATATTTTATGCATTTTTTTTTGCATAAATGTATAGCTGAGTGTAAAGTTATGTTCAAACAATTTCAGTGTTGCACCATTGTGTATCTATACACCCCACCAAACTTTCTTTGAAGTTTAAGCATAGCCTAATAAGGAAAGAACAACATGATAATTTTATACAGCATGAATCTACTTTGTGAAAGCTAGAAAATGTGTTTTATAAATGTGTGATGGAGTAAATGTTATGTACAAACCATAACGGTTTTTCTCCAAATACACCCGAATGACTGCTCATGGGGAAATTCTTTTTGGGGGGCATGTTACTTATGACTAAACACATCACAATCATGCAAAATGATGCTCATATGTTTAAGTTCAAAATCAGAGACCCATGTCACACTCTTTGGACACCCAGCCGTACTCTTGATGTGTATTGGGTAGCTTGTGGTGGCATCATCCATGATGTCCATGTGCATTCAGCGACTGTGCTATCTACAGAGGTGCTGTTTACACTTAGAGAACTGGAGCCTACATGCACATCTATACTATGTTGTGTTCTTGCCATCAGACATCAGGTGTGGTCTCATCTCAAAGTTTTGTTGCCCCTGTGCAGTACTGTTAATCAAACTGATGGCTGGATGCCAAGGGAGGTTAAAACAATACTAGCAGATGTCCTTCATAGACGATCAGCAAGATAGAATTTTTCTTCCGAGTAACAAAGGTTTTGATAATGATATAACAAAAATGAAGTATTTTGCATAGACAGATTTTTACATCAGCTCATGCGTTCAGAGTTAAACATTCAATGTCAATGAACTGTCTACTGATCCAAAGTGTTTGTCACTGTAAAGGACTCATGCAGATGCCCTAAGTGCAATGCTAAGAGAGAGAGAGAGAGAGAGAGAGAGAGAGAGAGAGAGAGAGAGAGAGAGAGAGAGAGAGAGAGAGAGAGAGAGAGAGAGAGAGAGAGAGAGAGATGATGAATCTTTATTTATTCAGGATAAAGCTATTAGGCAACTCAATGCCTGTAACATAACAGGAAAATAAACAGAGCATACAAATACGAACAATAATAAGAAGAAGAAGAAGAAGAAGAAGAGGAAGAAAACAAATTAGCTCTCTTCTTGGGTGATTTTCTTCTGTTTTGTTGTTGGGAGCTGGGAGTGTTGGTGTCAAAACTGAAGACTGAGGGAACGGCACCTCTGGTCAGGTCTCTCTTGATTCCAGTCAGAGACCTCTTGTAATCTGAGGGCAGGAAGTGTGCACTGCAGACCACAGTTGATTTAGTAATCTAGATTTGAAGAAGAAAACAAAACGTTATAATGCAGTCCAGCTGACACCACTGGAGGGTCACAGATTAACCTTTTTTTTCACAACTCAGAGATTCAGCAGATCCGAAAAAAAGAATCCTCCATTAAAACTATACGTGAATTAGAAACGTACATAATTGTCTAGAAACTCTTCAAATGTTGTGTTTTACTGCACCTACCACCTGCATGTTGAAGAGTTATTACTGCTACATTTTTTTAAATATATAAACAAACACTTGTGTACCATATCAGCATGAGTCGTACTTTAGGGAATGCTGTTCTCAGTAATACATAAAATAAACCATTCAAGACATCACACACTTGTACAAAAGTTAAGTAAAACGGCTGACTTGTAGGAAAAGTACATTACCTTGAAATACGGGCCTTCGTCCCTTCGAATTTTCTACAGCCATAGTTTCCGGAGCTTTTGGTCGCTAGGAAGAGCATGAAATGAGAGTTGGCCGTCAGGATCATATCTGCTGTCATTTGTACACTGAGGAACACAACAGTGCCTGTTGCATGATGCTCTTCGCTGTCGATTTATCAGACGCTCGCTCAGTTCTGCAGTTGTGTCAGCCATAGCCTTTGCGTGGTGCGCCTCGTTCCTGTACCGGAAGTGCCCGGGCGTGAATAAGGTCTATGGGTCTGTCAGGGTGGCAATAGCCTCCAGACTCAACAAGGCTCTCCAAAAAACCCTCTAAACGGCAGTTTTCAATTAAAAAATGTAGGTATATTCATCAACCTTAAGCATCTTTTAGACCTCATGTTCATTCTTTTTGAAACGGTGATAGAAAATATAAAACAGATGAGATAGCAAAACCAGGATGTAAAAGAAGGTATAATTGTGTTACTTATATAGTTTTACTATTTTAAACAAACTGTAAATAAAGGTTTTTTTTCTTCAAGGCTTTAGATCGCAGTTGCCACCACACATTCAGGCCCTCAAATCAGATTTGATACAACAACAAACAAACAAACAAACAAACAAACACAAACAAAGAAACAAAAACCAACCAAACAAACAAAACAAAACAAACGAAAACCAAAAACAACAACAATAACAAAGCCATAAAAACAAACAACAACAAAACAACCAAAACAAAAACAAACAAACAAAACCCATAGAAACGAGGCTCTGGGAGGAGGGGTTATATACCCTAAAATCGTGGTTTGTGATAAATGTTTTGCAAGTTCCTGTGATTCTGGGAAACCGTTTTTTTTTTTTTTCATTCTCGTGATCTGTGAAAGAAAGTGTCGTCGTGAAATGTGAAAGCCAAAACGTCCTAAAAGCGCCCTGTTTATTTTGTGACACATGAAAATCTGTTGTCAGACGTAAATCCAGATATAAATATCCAATACCCCACCTCTTCGTTTGATCTTCCGGCCAGCTAGGGGATGCAGTGAGATCGTTTTTTGCATACTACTTTGGTTGTCCCATCGGAAAGTTCAAGTTCACAAGAAGTCCAGAAAAAGTCGATTAGACATATTTCACAAAAACTGTTTCTTCTCAAATACCATTTTAAAATTCAAACCCAAACCAGGTACAGAGATACTAAATGGTAAGACCTTTCTGAGCATACCAATCTGGATCATCCCTTGGAAAGGTCAAGAATCAAAAGAGGTCAACAAAAAATGTGTGAAAAATGACAAGTTTTGATAAATTTTTTAGTTTTGTCAAAGTTTTACATCAGTGAAATATGTGAACCATAATGGCTTTGCCATTTTTTATTATATCTTTACTTTTATCTCATTGTCTCCGCATTTTTTGTCCTCATCTCTTTAGCATCATTACCTGCAAACCAGTCTTAGTGCTTGCTTTCATGTTAAATAATAATAAAAATTTCTTGTATAGCGCTGTTCTCCAGGAAAACACTGGACTCACTGCGCATGCACAACAACACACCCTCTCTCTCAGATACACGCACAATTATACACTACTTCAACCCACCCCATCCCTTCCCAACCCTTACATCAGAATAAAAGACATTCAGTCAACAGTTAGCTAAAGGAGAGCTAAATGTTAAATGTTAAATGCCCGACAGAAAAGAAAAGTCTTTAAATAAGCTTTGAACTGTGACAATGTGGGCAGATTCCGCATTTCAACTGGCAGCGAGTTCCACACACTTGGGGCTAAAAGAGTGAAAGAACGCTCCCCGACAGTTTCCATGTTAAGCGTCGGGATTTTAAAACGTTTTCCACTGGAGGAACGGAGGGTACGTGATGGCTGATAAACAGACAGCTTGGCAGAAAGGTACGGCGGGAGAGATCAAAATGCCTATAGGCGAAAATTGCAATTTTGTACTGGCAGCGGAATTTTAGGGGCAGCCAGTGCAGCTGCTTCAGTAGAGGCGTAACATCTCTTTCGTTTCTTCAAGATGAGACGCGCCGCATTGTTTTGAATCATCTGCAAGCGTGAAATCTGGTCTGCCGGTAAACCTGCAAGTACAAAGTTACAATAATCGAGCCTGGACGTAATGAATGCATTTACAAGTCATGACGCCGCACTTTCTGTGAGATACGGTCTGAGGGAAAAAATTCTGCGCATCTCAAGGAAACCAGCTCGGCAGACGCTACTGATATGATCATGCATGGAGAGCGTCGAAATCATCATCTTCTTCATTTTAATGTCCCTCTGGCACTAACAAGCGTCGAAACAATCTTCACACCCAGATATATGACACAGTTCTGGAAGGGAACGCTGCAGCCACCAATGCTTGCGAACTCGCTGTCAATCAGAAAAAGGCGAGACTGAGAGCCAGCAGGCATGACTTCGGTTTTGTCAGTGTTAAGCTTAAGTTTGCTGCTAGTCATCCAGGACAGGACGTCGTCTATACAACACTGTACGCTCAACTTAGCGGAGCTAAAATGGCTAGGCGCGCCTATCAATAATACGTGTAGAACATGCCTGAATTCTAGGTTTCAGAGTCTAGGAATACGGGCTAAGATAACTCACACACGTCTGTCCACACTGACAGTAAAGCCCCGTACTAACGTTTCTACAGCTCTGAACTGTTCGCCTGAACTCACTAAAAACTCCACGTGCCAAACGTTCCTTTAAGATTTCACGTGGATCTCGTAAAGAAGTACCCAACGGAGAAAGAAACACGCTTAGAAAAGACGGGTACAACACAATTTATTAATTTTTTCGGGTAAATACCCTTTGTCAAAATAGACAAACAAACAAACATAGAGATTAGCCGCTACTTATCTTCAATGGCAGAAGGAATGTGGCAACTGAAGGAGGTGACGTAAAATAAAATAGCTTTTATTTTACGTCACCTCCTTCAGTTGCCACATTCCTTCTGCCATTGAAGATAAGTAGCGGCTAATCTCTATGTTTGTTTGTTTGTCTATTTTGACAAAGGGTATTTACCCGAAATATTAATAAATTGTGTTGTACCCGTCTTTTCTAAGCGTGTTTCTTTCTCCGTTGGGTACTTCTTTGCATATTACACGCTTGGCAGTCACCTTTTTGGTCTGGATTGACGTGGATCTCGTGCCACACAGAATAGTTGTCACAAGACAAACCCCTAACAAAAATGTACCGTATTAAACCTACTGTGTGAACCCTATGCGTGTGCATAGAGTTTCATCACAGCTATGCTACGCCAGACCACAGAGCTTACGAATGGCGGGAATCGCCTTGTGTCCTTCTTTATTTCTGTGTGCCAGAATGTGGATCAGAGGGTGGGTTAGAGTAGAAGGAGATAGACTCCTGTTGCTACACGAGCCCACAGAGCGTACTAATGGTTGGAAGCGCCGTGTGCCCGTCTTTATTTGTGTGCCCCGACGTGTGTGTTGATTAGAGGTTGGCTTAGAGAGGACCCCCAGCTGAGAGACAAGCAAGCAGTCGTGTTTACAAAGGGAAGCTACTCGTAAATATTGTAAGCCAATGGCTTACATGTTCTCGAGTTCGTTCGTGATTCACATTACATTTTTTGTTGTTGTTGTTCATAACCGTTGGTGACGCTATAGATTGCTTTCTCAACTTCACTAAATGCAATTCGCAAGACTTTGGCCAACGCTTTTTATTACTTTTAATTCTAGAACTATGGAAAGCAATCTGAAACTTTACGGTGATTAGCACCATAGCAGACGAACTAAGGGAGCTAATTTTACCGGAAATAATGACAAGGGCAAATTTTCGAGTGGAGATCGAATTTCTAATGATATCGGCAAGAAAAACGAACGACAAGACAAATTGTGGTTATAATTTGAATTCTGTAGCTAATCTTTAACTCAGATTATTTCCTGAGATTTTATTTCAGTCCAGTTTGGAAGTTATACGCTTTTGTTCTGATTTCTCAGTGAAACAATGGATAAAGCATTTTATCAACCATCACCACACATCAGTTATGGGCTTCCTTGCCAGGCTCGATGAAAGTATCGTGTCTTATTTACACACTTATTTTGACTTAGAGTTTACATATGTTTCAATCTCATCATTGAGTGTTAGTCAAAGGGATGTATCTATGTGGCTGAAATGGCATAAAACTATAACAAAACAAAACAAAAAAAAACAAACAAACAAAAAAAAATAAATAAAAAACACCCACCTTTCAATTGGCTATAAAGGCTACACAATGCACATCAGGCTTACTATCCTTGACTTCAACCACCAAGAATGCAATCAGTATACCAAGACTAGCAACAGGCACTCTGTGGCATACCAGGTAGCAGAGCAGAATATGCATAAGCGTGCATAAGTATGTTACACACTTGTGCAACTTCTGGTATAAGTGCAGTATTGTAATGTCATTTTCAGTATCATTACAGTACATGCATTTGTATAAATATACTATTTAGGATTGTGACACTAACCATGAAAACTAATTCTTTCTTATGGCAAGTCGGGTGCAGAATTCCTATTCGTGTGCACAGTTCACAGAATATAGTTATAACAAGGATGGAAAATGAAAGCAGACATGAAGAACAGATTTATGAAGAAGAATGTCCAAATGTATTGAAAACAAAGAATGTCTAACACTTTGCTTTTACATTCAAATTTAATACTTTCTTATCTAGAGAGTACAAAGTGCACAATATGGAGTATCATATTACATGCATGTGTCCATTTATTCATGTCCCAACTACTTGTAAAAACAGATGTAAACAATCTCCACACTTATGACAGAGAGTACATTTTAAAAGTAAATGAAAATGTTTTATCATTCTGCTTTTTCTCATGAAGGAATGCTACGTGGCCTTGTATCCCCAATGCCTCACTGATGGAAAGCTCTCCAGTTTGTTACTGTACCTACGCAGACAGATGACAGAGTGAGTCCCGAGTGGATGTGGTTTATCAGCAAAAGCAAAGACTTGGAGGATGGTTGCACACAAATACACAACCAGATAGTGCCCTCAGGTACAATGGGATTTAGATTGGGACTTGGAAACCGCCATCTGATTATGGCCACCTGACAAGAGCGATAGTGTTTTCTGTTGCCAGGCCTCATATGGCTGTCATGCCACAACTGAAAAAAAATCTGTATGCATAATTTGTGATGCTGCAAAATTTGACTTCGGTCTGCTTCTTACAAATATCTAGAGAAGTTGGTTCCTCTGTTAACTCGATCAGCTGGATCAAATTCATTAGTTCTTGTTGCCCATTATTATTAGACAATTCCCACACAAACAGTAGGCCGGATTGTCTTGACTGGTGATGCGCTGATAAGGTGTCGCCTCTACTCCCACATATGATATGGTCACCAGGGGCTGCTCATCGGTTGAGTGCCTCTTTAGTCTCCCCCAGGGAAACGTTGACTATTTTGGCCTGAAAACATATTCATATAGTATCATATATTATTACCAAGCAACATTGCAAACTACGATGTCTTTTATTATTAGAACAAAACTGTATAAAACTTTTGACCATTGCCAAGACAAATAAATTGTTTGTAAGTAAAACTTATTTTGCAAATCTGTCTTGTATGGAGTTTATTGATTACACTGGCTGTGATTCATTACGGTTGGTTTCATAATGAGTAGATTATACTGGCATATACCTGGTAGCCAAGTCAACTCCTCTAGAACAGTGTTTGCAGTAAATCTTTACGTGTACTAGCTGACCTTTGCTTCTTGTATTGCAGCTGCCTCCTGATAGCTAATTGGGGCACTCTGCACTGCATCAGGCTGTTTGCTGTTTCGAAGTTTCTCTGTGACATTGCTGCTAACGCTCCTGCAGTTTGGTGACATGTTTGACACTGGCCAGTTGGTTGACTCTTCACTGGTTGGACCTGTCCATGGAGGCTGTCTGTCTGCTGTGGAGTCATGGCAATATTAGCATTTTGGTGGATAGCTAAATTTAGCATATATATATATATATATATGCTAAATTTGGACACCCAGTAATACTCTTGACCATATATATATATATATATATATATATATATATATATATATATATATATATATATATATATATATATATATATATATATATATATATATATATATGGTCAAGAGTACGACTGGGTGTCCAAATGGTGACAAGCACCCTGCATTTTCAAAAGCAAAATAGTTTTCATATTTCATATAAATTCATATAAATCTAATGTACCTTTGCATACATAAACATTGACACAAAGTAAAATTTTTATGTTATTTGTAGTTTGGTTGTTATTGAACTTTGAAGTTTAGAGTTTGAACATAACATTTACAATGTCACACATTTAACAATTCACAATAAGCACATGCTGTAAGCAATATTTTGCATTTGTATATTTCAAAGTATGTTCCCCAACCAGAATAAATTGTATGTCTATAAATAAAGTGTGTTAGTGAAAAATGCAACCTTTTATGCCATAAAAACTGTTTGAACCTAACTTTACACCATAATTTCCAAAAGCCACTAATTTTTAACTCTACTTGGAGAACTAATTTTAAAATATTATGCTAAATGCACAGAAACAAGTCTCTAATTTAATTTAAGTGCAAAAGCCAATTGAAACAATAATGTTTACATAGTTCTGAATACAGACAAAGTTGTTCAGTACACCTTCACTGCAATGTTATTCTCATTTTTTATCTCATGCAATCAAATACAGCTTCTGTAAGCTAAAAATGACTACACTAGATGACTTTTATCTGCTGTTAATTATTCCAATAGAAAATAAGTAAATTTTTACAAACTGAGCCGAGATTTGGCACAAATTCAATTACATTCACAAGATTGAACATAACTTTACGCCTTCACCAAATATATTTTTGGTCTCACAAGGGCAAATCACAAACTCTTAGGAAAAAATAAGTATGCATACCAATCCCACTAACAAGCACAACCATTATATAAAACTAGTGATGTTTATGTAATTTTCAAAAAGGGCTGTTGCAACTTTTCAAGTGTTTGTACATAACTTTACACCTTCTGACTTGCACACAGGAAAAACCTTCAGGTTATTCAAGAAAAGTCTCTAAAGAAGACACTATCATGGCGCCTGCTTTCACCTAAAATCAGTGTGCATACTGTTTTGGTAAAATTTCATTTGTTAGTCCATCATAATTACATAAACAGTAGCAAAAAGACAGAAAACAGGATGCAAGAACATAACTTTACACGGTCACATTCACACATTTGCCTTGTAACTTGTCAAGTTGAATTATTTAGAAATTTGTTGATTGCTTGTAGTGTACAAAAGAAAATGACGTTTGCACTAACATGATTTCATGACAGAAACATGAAATAGAAAGGTAAAAAATAATGACATGGCGTGTTTGAACATAACATGATGACACAGGCCCATTTTCTAAAGCACAAAAGTAAAGGTGCAGAGTTATGAAATGCAGATTTGAAAGCTGTTTACGATGATAAATATTAAGATAATGCATGCATAAAGGTTAATGCACAAATTGTAATGCACAACGGGAAATGTAATCATCATTGCATGAACGTAACATGACACCACGCAGAGTTATGTTCATGAGGAATAGCAGTGACATTATCTTGTTTTGCAGTCACTAAAATTTCATAGGTCTTGAAATCATATGTTATAGATTTATCTGGTTATCTTACCTACTTTATTGCAGGATGGCCAAAGAAATGAAATTGGTGTTTGTTCCTAACTTTACACAGTGCATGACGTACTGATGGTGTAAAGTTATGTACAAACACAAAACAAAGAAATGTTTATCCTAGAAGGTATCACATGCTTTACTATTATAAAAAAGTAAACAGCATCTTTTCAGCTATTAGTAGTTTTTTATATAAAGTGATTTTTGTGATTTTAGGTGTTAAATGTTTTAATGTAACTTTACATCCCACAAAGTTGTGTCAAGTTATGTTCACGAAGAAAATTTGAAAAGAGTTTCAAATGTGTTGTGTACCAGCATGTGCATAAATATTTTTATGTGTTGGCATCATCTACTATATGATTTGCAACAAAATTTACCCTTCAACAAAAAAATGTGCATACTGGTTTGAACATAACATTTACACGCCAGCACGCAGAAAAAATACAAACAAATTATTTCAACTGAACAAAATTAGGTATTTTTTGGGCCTACCAAGGTCTTGTCTAAATAAGTAGTCCTACTTCAGATTTATTGCAGAATAAGTGAAAGAAAAAAATATATCTATAAAGTTTGCTTGACTGCTTGAACATAACAATTTACACCCAAAATTTGGATGCATACTGTAAACCTCGTAAAACGTTTCTTTCATCTATCACCCATGCATCCTCTTCAAAACCTTGATATAAATCACTACACCAGTCGTCTTCAGCAAAAACAAAAGATTAGTAGAGATAAATAAGTGCCTAAACTGTTTGAACATAACTCAACATTTACACCATTCTGAGTACAAATATTTAAACTGAATCATTTGATTTTCCATGTAAGAACCACAAACCTTTCATCATAAAAACAAAGTAAATACTCTACTCTACAAAATAACACATAAGTTTTAATAATTCACCATTTGTCAAAATGTGTTATAGTAGTATGATTTCGGCTGACAAAATTTACAACACGTGTTATGTTCAAGCAGGCTCTTATATTATGGTGAATTATGCAAAAGGAACTCACTCTAGAAAATCATCAACTTAATGGTAATTTAGGCCAACACTGCAAACATCTTGTGACAGTAACAGTGATTTTTCATAGTCAAGCATGCCTTTGAAAATCTGAGTTCCATGGAGCATGTGTAAAATGTGTCACGTTTTGTTCTCAAGTTATATTCCGGATTTGGTAAAAAAAAACTGTGATGTCTCAAATTCTTCTGTGGTCACCAAAAGATCATGTATCACTGGAAACCTTATCCATTTCCCTACAAAATGATGTATGCCTTAGTTTGATCTGACCACTTCTGATAATTTTGTAGCAGGTTTTGTGTGAGGGAGGGTGTAGATTTTACCATTAGACACCCAGTCGTACTCTTGACCATATATATATATATATATATATATATATATATATATATATATATATATATATATATATATATATATATATATATATATATATATATATATATATATATATATTATATATATATATATATATATATATATATATATATATATATATATATATATATATATGCCTGCATGTGTAACCCCCTCTCCCCCCCCCCCCCATTTCATTTCACCCTCCCAAGAAAAACAGCAAAAAAACAAAACAGAGACCAAGTTTGAAAGACAGCATCATAAGCAAAATATACCATGCATATGATTCATTGACATCAGTGAAATTGTTTCTTTATAATTAAATGGTTGTCCCTGTTCTCTTTATGTTTTTACCTCATGTATTATTACAGTTAAATATGGTGCTGGAAGAAAAAGTGTACATGTATGTTGTTCTTTAGAGAAGAACCCTATGAAGAAAGAAAGTCGCTTAGAAATGACAGTTACAACACAATTTATTACTAGATAATATGAATAAAATTGTGTTGTAGCAGTCTTTTCTAAGCGTCTTTCTTTCTTCCTTGAGTTCTTTTTTGCATTACACATGCTTCGCATTCACCATTTTGGTCTGGACTATGTGGTTCTGTAGGGTACATAGACTACTTGGTCTTGTTGAGGATAGATTATATGTACTCATTTCATTAAAAAATCAACTGTATTTTACTATATTATCATGGTCAATGTGTTTTTATTTATGTATACACTTAATGACGTACTTGACAATTTGGGTGAACTCATAAGAGAAGCCTCACAATGAAAGGTCTCTTGCTGTCTCTCTCATCTTATCTCGCATCGACTATTGCAACTCTCTCCTTTCCGGTCTCCCTCACTCCACCATCTTCACTCTCCAGCGCGTCCAGAACAATGCTGCCCGCCTCGTCCTCAGAAAGAAAAAATCCGACCACATCACACCCCTGCTCAAACTCCTCCACTGGCTCCCAATCCCCCAACGCATCCAATACAAAGTTCTGTCTCTCTGCTACAAATCCCTGAACAACTGCGCTCCTGCCTATCTCTCTAACTTACTTCACCCCTACACACCTTCCCGCTCTCTCCGCTCTGCCTCCGACCCTCTCCGCCTCCACATCCCTCGCACCAAACTTAACACTTTCGGCCCCCGCTCCTTCTCCGTCTACGGTCCATCCACCTGGAACACTCTCCCACTCTCTCTCCGTCAGAAACACTCTCTCTCCTTCCAGTCCGCCCTCAAAACTCACCTCTTTCAACAGTTTTAGCACTATATAACCACACTCCCCACCCCAAGCTGACCGTCGTAATGTATTTCACTGTTTGTGGTACGTGAGTCATTGTCTAAAGCGTGCGCATGCGTGCGCGAGTTGTGAGTGTGCGCTTAGAGTTATAATTATTATAAGATAAGCGCATTATAAATACCGTAATTATTATTATTATTATTAAAGGCATTTTTGACAGTTTCACTCAGTACAGATATAAACAAATAAACCATACGTTGAAGTGTATTTGAAAACAATGTTTTTGTCACAAAATGAAGATGAAGTGGGATATACCTTTTGCTGTTGTGAACTGATATATTTCCTTGATATTTATTTTTTGCGGGTTAAGTCATCCTTTCAGTTTTCTGATAGAGAACATTGCTATATGAAGTGATCAGCAATAAATCCCACATGATTTGCAGTCAGTGCAAACATAGATAAACTATGAATCAAATAATATTGTGGTTAGAATACCAATTACATATATCTGTTTCCTAAACTTTACTTCGTATCTCATAACCATAGCACGAGGTGAAAGAAACCTAATGCTCCAGCCGAAGGGGTGCATGATGCATGTGCATAAACAGCAGTTGGTCTGGTTAGAAAATATTATCACTGAACTCAGCAAGTTTGCAGACAGTAATTATCTTTGGTTATTTTGGGGGACCCCCCCCCCCCCCCCAAAAAAAAAAAAAAAAAAAAAAAAAAAAAAAAAAAACAAGATGAGAAGTAATCGACAAAGCACAACACTACCTAGCGCTAAGATTCTTATATTGTAATAAATTTTTATGTCCGTGTAACACACGCACAGCTGTAATCACATCCATGGGGGACAGTCTTCAGTCCTATAAGCTGATTCAGCTTTCCAAAATCCCGGAAAGCTGATTTTCAGGTGTTTGGTTCAAACAGAACAGGCCTTCAGCCAGCCTGTTCCAAATGCAACAGGCATAATTCTAATGTATGTCTCTTGCTTGCCATGGGGTGTAGGGGGCTCTGGATAGAGGTAGTACCTTTGCTGTTCCTCAGCTGCGCCATACACTATATTAGGACGGACGGGCATCACTGGTCTTCATCCATCTCCTTAATCTCTCACGTGCTGGCTCCAAGCGCCACACCCCGGCAAACCACCTCAGCTGGTGGGCTAAACCACGTGAGGGGGTGGTGTTCACACTGCACCACTAGGCGGATGAGCTGTTTCTGACAGCCAACGGCTAAAGGACGGAGGAGATCAGGCTTGATCCAACGGCTAAATGTGTGTGTGTGGGGGGGGGAGGGGGGGGGGGTAAACCCTTCAAATCAGGAGTGGAGCCCCGAAGGCAGACAGCTGCCTGTATTCACGCACCGTTCTGGCAGCTCCTGCAGCCAAACTGGTGCCAAACGTACTGCTTTGCATTCCTTTGAACTACATCAGCGAGGCCGAGAGGGGGATCTTGACGACTGGGCATCCCAGGATCCCCTTATACTTCGCCCAGGCTTGCGCCCTGCAGAGGTTACTTCAGTGCCGCTGCTCCAGCGACAACACAACACGGGAGACAGCAGTCTAAAACCTGTAGCAAATGCAACAGACACTGCCCCTCTCGCATTGGATTGATTAGTCACAGCAGGCACTGCAAATCAAATGGACTGACCCAGCAAGCGCATATACTTCATTGTCTTCCGAGACAGGATGCCAACAATATGCTGGCCATAAATTTATGGGGCATATTTATGGACCGTTTTCATTGATTTCATTTTCTCGCACTGTCGCCCATGCACATCACATCGTTGCATGATCACCTGTAAATTATCTCCCAGGCTTTTGTAAAAGATAAAATCTTTGTGAGGTGGGCATTTCCGCGTTGCGCGTTGCTTAGCACGGGAGTGCTCTCCCCTACAAAAACATTATCTAGTAGCTTCCCTTTGTAAAAATGGCGACTACCATGAGGGATTTGTTCGCAAATGCTTTCGAGGAAACACTATTTTGGATAAATGCAAGGACAGAAGAAATGAGAAGACCACGCTATAGCATGTTCGACGTACCGTCACCATTTCCTGGGCCATTTTGGGACGTTGTAGACGTCACTCAGTCGCTCAGTGCTTCCCAGTACAGAAGTGAAAGCTGGATTCTTTCGTCCTTGTTGCACGAGAATTGTGGATGTTACCGTGTACGGACAGATGCAACTGGAAGTGACCTTTGGCACCTGTTTGCGTGAACTGTGACAGCCGTCAAGGACGTCTGACACTCTACAGCAGCTATAGTAACGTGCGTGTTCGGGGATCCCATCTGACGAGGCCCTGTCAGGGTTGCACTTTTTGTGTCAGGTAGGGACTTTGAATTTTTTCTCTCCACTGTCCTCTACTGACGAATTGGACCTATCTCTGAAAACAATTTGTGGACGATTGGCTAATTTATCCGCAAGTGCTGTGACTCTTGAGCATAATTCAAGCCGACCATGGCAGCATTCCACTGCCAGGCTTTATTTATAAATAAATATTGCACCTAACTTAAATAATTACAGGTATTATTTCTGTATGTTAGCATCAACACCTTTTTGTTTTTATTGTCTGACGGCATCCTAGTTTGGCGTAGTACATCATGCAGGTTACCATATTATTTTGCATTGTTATTTTATTTATTGAGCTATGCACTAGATCAATACAGTGTACGTTATCTGACTCATCTCTATACAGAGAATATGTGACAGGATTATTCAAACTTAGTTGTGACAATTAAGAACACCAGAAAAAGATTTGTTAATATGGCGTCACAGGTTTATGCCGTTCCCACGCACTAGATATTGAACTTCAGAATTTCCAAAGTCATATAAATGGAGTGTAATTGGTGTGTTTTAATTGAATATTATATTGGAAATCACACAACTAGTTTCTAGATTTGACAAAATATCATGTCGCGTCACAGTGTGTGCAGGTTACCCTTTTAGTACCCCCCAAATAAAATCACTCTGACGCCCGAACCATCACAGCTGTGGTTTTTATTTCAGTTAATAGACAAAATCAACTTCAAGAAGTATATATATATTTAATTGATCTTACACAGAGTTTTAGAATTTGGCTGGTTTTCCACCTATTTGTTACCATTAGCAAAGAATGACTCAGCTATGCTGCGCCAGACCACAGAGCTTACGAATGGTGGGAATCGTCGAGTGTCCGTCTTTATTTTTGTGTGCCAGTGTGTGTGGATCAGAGGGTGGGTTAGAGTAGAAGAAGATGGATTTCTGTCGCTACATGAGCCCACAGAGTGCACTAATGGGGGAAAACGCCATGTGCCCGTCTTTATTTATGTGCGCCGACGTGTGTTTTGATCAGAGGTTCACTTAGAGGGGAGGGAAATGGATAAGAAGGATAAGCTTAAAAAAATGAACAACTCTGAACGTTCCTAAAAGAAAAAGGAATGTGAGCTTTAACAATGCCGTAGACTTTAGGATGAAATCCTATCTTCTTTTTGTAAAAAAAAAAGATTCAATTGTTTTAAGATTAATCCCAAATAATTTGTGAAATTAATCCCCAAAACGTGATTTAAAAAAAATTAATTATCACTCACAACGTTCTAGAGGGACAATGCTTGTGAATGAACTCATTCAATATCTTCCTTTTATCTAGCTATATGCATAATATCCAGTAAAAATAAGAAAAATGACGGACTCAGTGTGGTTTTGGTGAAACAGCCATATTCTTCCCAATAAGCATCTTAATTTAAAAAAAAACCACAAAAACAAACAAACAAACAAACGAACCCCCCCCCCCAACACACACAAAAAAATAAATAATAAAAAAAATAATAATAAAAATAAAAACCAAACAAAAACATACCTCGAGATTATTCTTTTAGGGGCAATATCTTACAA
Organism: Semisulcospira habei; assembly: GCA_036245525.1. Classification (NCBI taxonomy): domain Eukaryota; kingdom Metazoa; phylum Mollusca; class Gastropoda; family Semisulcospiridae; genus Semisulcospira; species Semisulcospira habei. The sequence continues at coordinate 17,827,983 of BTPG01000007.1, read as the reverse complement.
TTTCAAGCTTGTCCGTCCTCAAACGTGGGTCTAGTCGCTGTCACACTCACACACACACACACACACACACACACACACACACACACACACACACACACACACACACACACACACACACACACACACACACACATGGAGACAAAAGCCTCAGAGTGGGTTACCTACTATTTTATATGAAAATGGGTTCCCATATTTCTATTTATTCTAGGGCTCTGGGATTGATGCGAATGTTTAGAACTCACCTTATAACTAAGCTCTATAACTTAAAATAAAACAAAAATTTTCTAGAAACAGAGTCACTTGATGGAGAAAAAAATAGGTTTCTACCTCTCACACAAAAACTGGCATTACAGTGAAAATGGGTGTCTTCACAACATTAGGCGTCTGTAAAAAGGTCAAGTTCATGGAATACTTATTTTTCACATTTTTTCCCCAACTTAATATGTATGTATGCATTAACATTTTTAACATTGTGTGGTGCAAAATTGAATGAACACTGGCCCGTAACCTTTAGATTATGATTTTTACAGAGGAAACCTTTTAAACATTGCTACGTTTTGTTCTTCTGAAGCAAAACAGTTTATCATGGCATTTATGTGAGAATCAATATAATGTATTCTGGAAATTAAAGGACTTTTTATGTACTCTAGTATTTGAGACAAACAACAGCAGAGCATTTTGAATTTTAACCCTTATCATTCAGAATACACCAGTGTGTGCAACAAGTGTGACTATAATAGTCCAAGGGTAGTGCCAGAATAGCTTGGCGCCTTTAGTCGCCAAGCTATTGTGGCACCACCCTTGAACTAAAGCTGTTGGTCTATGTCCTCATCTGTAAGTACTGTAATGCAGCTTGCATATATGGCAGTGTACAAATTTGAAGCCTTTTAGCCTCAGTGTGATGCCGGTTAAAAAGTGTGGAAAAATATGAAAGATAGATAAAGACCCAGATGAAGAAACTAACACTTAACTTATTCTACCCCAGACACCCCACAGCAAAATAAAGATCGACCATGATAGTTCAAGGGTGTTGCCAGAATAGCGCCAAGCTATTCTGGCATCACCCTTGAACTATCATGGTCGATCTGTGTCCTGCACTGCAACGGAGTCTTCAGAGGATGACTTCAACATTTGGGGATTCCGGTCTTGGGGTAGAATGAGTTATAATGACAAAACAGAACACTGACATTAATTAATTAACTGACAACATAAGAAATCACTTGAAACTTTAGCCTTTATTAATCACATCAAAGGTGCATGCATATAAAACCACAGTAATTGTTTGTAAACACTTCAAATCAAACAATCAAGAGCAGTCAAACCTTTTTCTGGCAACTTTGTGATGAGGAAAACTAGTTCTTGCCTTCGGCATGTAAAGGGTTTCCGCGACCTATGTGCCTCTATTCATAAAATGGAGAGAGAAATATACTGAGTTCTAGCAAGTGCGACAATAAAGTTTAGCCGAGTTGGCATAGCTCGTCCAGTGCCTAGGTTAAACGCAACAGCGCTGACAATGTTGCTATTTTGGCACCAGACCGGTTGCTTGGACTGCACTGGTGCACCCAATCAGTTTAGAGCGTATGCTTTCTGCACCTGTAATGGGCAACCTCGGAGAAAGAATCACGTGACCGTCGTTTGATTGCTGCAAAATAACATGAATAAAGAATAAACCCTTTCCCATATATGCAATCCAGGCAATAATGCATCCATCCTTATGCTAGCACCACGAAACATTACGCGATCTGGCAGATTTGAAAAATAGCTTTTTTTAAATCCTCAATGGATGTGATTTTGCGACATCTGCGTCGTTTGCGGCAGAAAGCACCGTCATAGTTGAAGCTCGAGAAATGAGCACACTACATGTACAATGAACTTGATTCAGTGGTGTGGGGCATGACAGAAGCCTCCGCCATCTCAAATCAAAACTGGCGTGTTAGGGGAGGTAAAAGGCGCGGCTAAAAGTTAAAACCGCAAACGAATCTTTTTTTCGACTGCGATCATAATCTTCCGCGTGAACTTAAGAGACCACACTAAAAGTGCAGAAGCCAACCTGCGCGCCCAGTTCTGGTGCGAAAATAGCAACAATGGCACCGCTGGTGCGTTTAAGCTAGGTAGAGGGCGAGGTATACTAACTCAGCTAAGGTTTATGCTTCCTGTGACTTTTGAAACAATGCACAGTATGCAAAGTGTACTTTGTAGTAACAAAAAAGTTACAGACATTTCCAAAATGATCCAGGGGTACATCTGATATAATACAAGCTATACACACTGAAATAATAAACTTTTGTAATAAATCTTTATGTTGACAATGGCTTTCTTAACTTATTATTGTCTTTCGTCCCGATTGGTTGTACATTGCTGAACATCTCAACTTTTTCAGGACGTGCCAGCACTGCTTGTGAAAAAAAAAATGAACAGAATATTGAATGTATGTTGCCACCCGGTCTAATACACTAAATAAACCTAAGACCATATAGCAACACAAATCCCAAAATCAAGAGAGATACAATAATTTTTTTTTATTCCGACCAAAAAGGTGACTGCCAAACATATAAAATGCAAAGAAGCACCCAACAGAGTCAGAAACACGCTTAGAAAGATGGTTACAACACAATTTATTAATATTTCGGGTAAATCCGCTTTGTCAAAACAGACAAATAAACAGAGAGATCAGTCGCTACTTATCTTCATTCACAGAAGGAATGTGCCACATTTTTCTGCGAATGAAAATAAGTAGTAACTGATCTCTCTGTTTGTCTGTTTTGACAAAGCGCATTTACCCGAAATATTAATAAATTGTGATGTAACCATCTTTTCTAAGCGTGTTTCTTCCTTCATTGGGTACTTCTTTTCAAGAGATACATGCAGCGCAGACAGTAGGGAGAGCTTAAAAAAGAAAAATACAAGTTAATGGACCAAAGGTAGACAGAAACACATGCCCCAGAATTGAGAGGAAAACCCACCCTTTGGACCAGGGTGACTCTAGAAACTAAAAAGTAGTTAACCCCACCCAAGTCCCCCAGGGCAGACCCGGGTGGGGGCCACTGTTTAGTTGCAAAGTAAGGTTAATGTTACACAGTATACAAAATGATCCAGGTGTACATCAGATAAAAACAGAGCAATACACGCTGAAAACAACCGAATAATAATGCTCTTGTAATAAATCTTTATGTTGACAATGGTTTTCTTATCTTATTATTGTCTTTTGTCCCCAACCGCTGTTCCGTTTGCAAAGTTTTAAATGTTATACAGTATACAAAATGATCGAGGAGAACCAACCCCATAGTAGCATTTTGTAATACATCTTTATTTTGACAATGGTTTTCTTACCTTAATATTGTCTTTAGTCCCCAGCTGCTGTTCCGTTTGCAAAGTTTTAAATGTTATACAGTATATAAAATGATCCAGGTGGACCAACCCCACAGTAAAACTCTTGTAATACATCTTTATGTTGACACTGGTTTTCTTATCTTATTATTGTCTTTCATCCCCAACCGCTGTTCCGTTTGCAAAGTTTTAAATGTTATACAGTATACAAGATGATCCAGGCGGACCAACCTCATAATAACACTCTTGTAATAAATCTTTACGTTGTCAATGGTTTCCTTATCTTATTATTGTCTTTCGTCCCCAGCCGGCTGTTTCGTTTTGCAAATTAAAGGTTATACAGTATACAAAATGATCCAGGTGTCCATCAGATAAAAACAAGCTATACATGCTGAAACCAACCCAATAATAACACTCTTGTAATAAATCTGTGTGAAAACGAAAATGCCGCGAGTGTCGGAGAATCTCAATTCATTTTTTTGTGGTAACTTTTGTAACATTTTCAGTCTGTTGCGGATGTAATCCTTAATGTTTGTCCAGTGCCTATGTCTAAGTGTGGGCTCTTCTGCGATTGCCTGCTGTATCACGGCCTTTCCAGGAAGTTTGTTCATGACGAGGTGTATCTTGAAACGAGTTTAAACAGCTTTCTCTTCAGCTTTCCCCCATGGTTTCCTTGAAAATCTAGCTTTCTTTCGAATAGGAGCTGACACGGTACTGTCATCATCAAAACTATCTAGATTGTCATCAGGCTCTGGATGTCTTTTCTCTGTCATGCTCATTGATTCCTGTGTTGTTGACTTGCTACTTGCTTCATTCACAGGTGCTGATTCAAAGTCAATCTGTTCATCATCGCCCAGCTCAGCTCTAATGCAACTCTCAAAATCTGTCATCCCTTTGTTAACTGACAGAAGAATCTTTGCCACCTTTGCTGTTTGAAGGACATCTTAAGCTTGGCGGTAGATATGGCGATGTATCCAAATATCATGACCAAGGAAGTCTGTCAGCTGATCCTGGTCTAACTCAGAGATGGCGATTGACTGAGCCAAAGTTGCAACCTGCTTCCGTAACTGAGTAAATGTGAATATGGCTGGGTTTGACACTTTTGCTTGCAGTGTGTGTGCCTTCAGAACATCGTGGCCTCTGTAAGGCCTCTGACCAGAAGGTGTGGCAAAGATGTACTGGGAACCAGCGAGAGCTGGCACTGATTGCATCATTTGAAGGATTCTGTCCACAGTTGACACCATCTTCTTCATCAGCAAAATGGGAACACTCCTATTAAACTTGCCTCTGATTTCCACTCGCTGAAAATGATTCACCATTTTATTCTCAACCTCTGTGAGACCTTTCAAGATATCTTGATTGGTGATCGATCCAATCTTAGCATTCTGGAAGTCTGATACCTCCATTTTCTGAACTTCTCCCCCTCGTTTTCGGTTGAAAAGTGATACAGCGCAAAGAGTTGCTTTAACCACTGTCGGATAATCTTTCGAAACCATCCTTGTCTCAAGAAGCTGTTGGACCTTCCTCACATCTTCACATGATGGGATCAGCTTGGGTTTGTTCATCGTCATTTTCCCGACTGACTGGGCTGCTGTAGCTGACACACAATCATACCAGTCCCTGGTGAAAACAGAGTCAAACCACTGTGCATCAAAGAGCTCCTGTCACCACCTGTCATCTGAACCATACCCAAGCTGTTTGGATGCCTGTGACTGTTTGATCTGTGTACATTTTTTCAAGGCATGGCCTATGCGCATTGCGAGATTGCATTTTTTGAACTGATGTGTGTCCTCATCAAATTCTGCTAGCTCTTTTACAGCCAGCAAAACATGACCAAAGCTAGCTGAATTGATCACATTTAAACTTGCGATTTTCATTTCTGACCTCACTCTGAGAATCTTTAATAGTCTCCCTAACTACCGCATCCTGGAGCTGATTTGTCCAGCCGTGTGTTCTTCAATGTCCCTGCGGTCAAATAATCTCTTTCCATACTCAAGAAGCAAGGGGTCAGTTGTGATGAGACGGCGTATCTCATCTCTCTGTCTGGCTAATACCTTACGATAGAAGGAAGAGTCAACGTCTAAAGGTATTGGAAGCATTAGCCTCCCTCATCGTGCCGCATCACCTCGTTTAGCGAACTGAAACTCTCCTTGTTTTCTGACAGCAATGTTTTGAGTGTACAGAGATCAGCTTTCTTCGATAGAGCTCTTTGCAATGGCTACAGTCGATAAGGTCTTCAACGTTTCAACTGTTGGTGTGATACTTATGAATCAAATATCCTGATTTCTTTTCAAGAACGGCAACGTTATGCATGTAATCACCCTCATCTTGTAGTCTGATCCATGCTTGACGTCTTTGCTTTGTCCCTTTTTTCATCAACAAAATTTTAGCAACGTCTGCCTCATCTGCATGGACATCTTGTAAGTGCATGCTCATTTTCAACACAAGCTTGCCACACAATTTGCATGCATGTTTCTTATCCCATTTGTACTTTCCTTTCCCTCTCTGTGACACGTGCATACCTGTTTCTTTGGTAAGCGCTCCTTCCCCACCCCCAACGTCATGTTCCTTCTGCCTATCCACATTCTCATTGCCACCCCTAATTCACCTCCTAACGCACACTACACCTTGCTGGTACTTGCTTCACTGAACCTGCCCACCCAGAACCTGCCACTTTGAAATCTAACATATTCAATACAATACTGTCTGTGTCAGAGATCCCAGAGATTGATGGCGACATACCGTCTGAATCCTGTGAGCTCGAGCCAGGAACAAACTCCTCGTCATCACTGTCCTTGTATTGCTATGTGCCTGCACTCTCAGGTCCATCCCAGGCTCCATTTGCCAGCTGGAAAAAGAAAACAAAAGCTGCATTAGGACAGAAACAGCCCAATTTTGGTTTAACTACAAAAATATTGCATTAAATTGTACCCCTGCAAACGGAACAACCCCTGGCGGGATGAAAGACAATAGAAAGGGGAAACAACTCAGTTCATGTCACTGCGCAGCCGAACAATCGGGTATCAAGTTGATCTATAGAGACACTTGCTTGCGTGACAACACACAGCCCCAGTGCGTTGCAAACACACAACATGAGGTAAACCTGTGAAAATGGGGACATCCTATTTTGATATTTTTTTCTGACTTTTGCATGAAAGATAATGCAGAAACAACCCTCAGAAAAAATGGGTGCCTGACTTGGTCACCCAGAACTTTACACACACCCATTTTCCATAAGGATGGTAAAAAAGTCACCCATTTTAGGGGTTTTGTGCGCGCTCGCGCGCACGCACGCACGCACGCACGCACGCACGCACGCACGCACACACACACACACACACGCACACACAAACACACACAGGGCTTCCAGCCAAAAGTACGTTCATCAGCGAGGTTAGCGTAACTACACATGATGGAATTTTTATCTGGTTACTTTAGTTTTCAGATTTTTATATCTGCCAGCCTATGTCGTCGTGCGCATGCATTTGAATTCGTTCCACCGCGACCCATCCTAAAAAGTCTCTTTTATAAAGAGAAGAGACCTACAAATTATAGCAAGTCTGAAATTTCACCATTTGTCTCAAGACTAGAAGCCAAAGCGAAACTCTTATCACGTGAATTCTAAAATTACGTAAAAACTAATATTACGTAATAACAAATGACGCTTTCAAACTAGTGACGCGTATGCATTGTGGCCCTGATAAAGCTCACTGAGTCATTGGCAACTCTGCGAGGCTTTTTTCAATAGGAGTTATCTCAACATCAGAATCAAGTCAAAGACACTAGTTAGATACCCTTTACAGCAAGGACATCTCTCATAATTATTGAAGAGACTTTGTGGGTTATGATTCATCCCGTCTTGTTATATTATGGTATGTACCCAATCCCTAAACTTGTCCCTTCTTTGACACATCTAGTGAAATATTGTATAACATGCACATTTTATTCCTCAATTTGCTCGATGTAATTTTCTTCCCTCGGATATTTTAATTCGAGTCTTGCAATCACGTCTACCTGTTTTCGGTACTATATAAAGTGTTAAGCAAACTTTGGCTCAGTATACTATAACATTAATTACAAGATCCGAATTAAAATGTCCGAGGCATTAGCCTAGGTCATTTTATTCGGATCGAGTAATCACATCTGTTGGTTATCGGCACTATATCAGACTAAATTTGACTCATCATAATTTATATACCTTGTCCAAAACAAAACTTAATCGTTGCCTCGACTCCTCTAGTTTAGGTTCTTTGAGACTAAACATTGGTAGACGACTTGTTCAATCAATGACACCGATGAAATAAATTCTGCAATAAGTTATACAAGTCCAGCTGACAATTTTACTTGAAAGACGCCTTACACAGACAATATACATCACAACCTTACCACTGCGTTCCTTATCATTGGAACATAGGCTTCATTTCAAGACAAAGAACTCCCCCCAAAACTTTCTGAATCTAATTTTTTACAAAAATGTACTATTAAGTATTGGTAATATCGATCGTGCTACCACCACTGTCGACTCATTGCACGATCTCGTCTGATTAGTTAACATCAATGCTTTCTATAATCGTAGGTGTTATTGAGTACATTTGGTTGACGGTAACGACGGAAAATTCCAGCAAGATTGTATATTTAGTTCTTTTTTTCATTTTATCGCTTTCATGAGAAATGCTAGCGGATATCTCGTCAATTTCATTGGTACGGTGATTTGCTTCGCATGTTTGCTGCTGTCAGTTCTCCGTTCATATGTGTGTATGGGAGGGGGAGGGGAGGGGGGAACAAAAGAAAAGTGTATATGTCAAGCAGATTCATTAGTATTAAGTTGCTTGTTATAACATTTTATCACTACGTGTCAAGGAGTGGGTAGACAATCGGATGTTACTTGTTGGTGACTGATCACAGCATAGGTACAGCTCCAGACACGCCACTGTTGGTCTGAAAAGGGTTAAGGTGTGAGTCAACAAAGATATGACGATTGTTTTTTTATGATACATAGATCCCTACTATTAAGCACATGCACGCACTTACCTACGCACGAACGCACAGGAACACGCACACGCGTGCAAACACACACACACACACACACACACACACACACACGCACACGCACGCACGCGCACGCACGCACACGCACGCACGCACACACACACACACAATCACCACATCGAGCCCCGGTGAGTTTTACAAACTATTTAAACTAGCGAGGCATTTGACACCAACCGGCAGGAGGTAATTATGCTCGGCTTTCATACCTAGTCTCTTTGCCCATTGTAGCTGCAAAGGCTCACGATCAACTGCACCATTTGCTCCTTCCCTTCCGAGATAAAGCGAAAGCTACCCAGCTGCAAGAGGCATAGAACCTCAATCGATCTCGCATTCGCTAGGGCTCATGATGATTTGCGTCTCATGTTATTGCTATGTTCTTAATGCCTATTTGGTCCCATTTATATATATCTTCTTCGCGCGAATCTCGGTCAGACGCGCAGTTCGTCACCACTGGTAGCAAATAGACCAATGACACCATTAGAATGCAGGACGCCATCCGGTGTATTGTATTTGTGAGCTAGACAGTGTAATGATATGCGACTGTGTATACTGTTGATCTAGGAGGGAACGCTTGAATGTGATATAGGCCAAACGATTCTCGTATTTGCTTTAAAAAGAACCAGGCGAGCGATAGCTTATCAGGCCGACATCGGCCGCCATGCTGCGACAAACGTCGGCCGACTTTAGATGCTGACACAGCAAGTGTGTTTACCTTCGTGCTACTTTAGAGGCATGTAAACTTATGTAGGTAGCACTGTGATTTCAAATCGAAAAAAATGCTTTAGCAGCGACTGCCTTGAGCTCCCTAGGGTCCCAACTCTTCACTAGACACAATGCCCCGCCCAAGCTCAGGCAACATGAGATCTGACAACTGCTGTATTTGATCCAGCTTCTGTGACTGGAAAGTAGTACATTCACTTGGGTGACGGGTTTCAGTCCTAGTGGAGGCTGATTCAGCTCCCCCCCCCCCTCCCCCACCCCTGAAATTTAGCCTATTCAATCTGCAAGAGGCATAAATTCTCATGTGCCCCTGCATCTGCAGGGGCTCATGCGAATTTAGGTCTTTTGCTGAGCACAGATCATAGAGCATAGTTAGTCATAGTTACACAGTTTTCAGATATTTAGATTTTTCTCACTGTCATCCATGCGTTCAATTATGGCTGACTGAATTGACTATTGAGCGGAAGGGGTCAAAGGATGGGGTGTGTGGTGGGTTGGGTTGGGGGGTGCTTTGAGACTGATTTGCTTGGAAACAATTTACCTGAGATCCTCAGACACTCCTAATTGCATACACAGTTTTATTACCTGTCAATGTTCACACTGTTCATCTCTCATCCCCAGATATACACCCTGCAGACAGAATTCACGCTCTGCTGCTGACTCTTGACTTATTAATTGGTAATGGGTAGACCATCGAAAACCGATGATGTCGTCATTGTGCATGACTTCTATTTGTGGGTGCGGGTGTGGATGGCCAAGCCAATCCTGGAACCACACCTGCGAGGGCAATGAGGGCACTGGAACGTACTGTGGGGAGAGTCGACGCTGTCTTTCTGCGTGCTCTGGCACTGGTGATCCGTTCGCGCCGATTGTGTTCAAAGAGCGTGCAGGCTTTACTGGTGGCGGCACGCCATCCGATCTGTCTTGTGCTTGTGCTTCACGTTCCTTTACCGGGAAGGCGCATAAGTCCTAATAATGTTATTGTAAATACTCGTGATTGTTATTATTATTATTATTATTATTATTATTATTATTATTATTATTATTATTATTATTATTATCAAAATATGAAATGATTACCCCCTCGTGTCCAGCATCTGGAAACAATTTAGACTTCAACTTCGATATCAATTATATTCTTTGTCTTCCTCTCTTCTTCCACACGTCTTTTTTGTGTGTGGGTGGGATGGGGCGGTGCTGAGGGATGAGCGGGTGCGGGGTGGTGGTGACGGTGAATTAGTCCGCAACCCTGACCTCTAGACACCCTGCTACCCCCCACTCGGCACCCCTGCCATCTTCGTCCCCAAGCCACATCCATCTATCATTCATATCCTCCACCTCCCCGCCTCCCCCCTTCCCCAACTCCACCAACAAACACACACAAGCACGAGATGGTCGGTGCGAAAGGGACCGCCTCTACATAACACGGGTAGTAGGAACATGGGCTGTTTATTACTACCCGTGTAGCGTTATACGTGTGGTCGATTTTGTCTGCGGCAGCCACTAAGCAAGGTGCTCCGCTATGCTTAGTGGCTGGCGCGGGTGGATTTTAAACGATCATCCCATGACTGTGCTGGCACATCTCCCTCCAGGCCCGAGACGGGTCAGTGCTTTGCGAGGCATTTGACACCGACTTTAACCCATTGCGACCCAACGACAAAATGCTAATTGAGGTTGTTCTTTTAAGAGTGTATTACAGCGCAGGAGGCAGGTAGGCCATGACAGTTCAAGGGTGGTGCTTGAAGAGCAGATAGACCATGATAGTGCAAGTGTGGTGTATGAATGGCTTGGCGCCAGTGAGCGCCAAGGTATTCTGGCACCACCCTTGAACTATCATGATGGATCCATATCTTGATGTGGTGTGTTGTAACTAAATGAGTTAATGTTACGCATGCCTGCACTCAATGATCGTTTGCCGCCATTCCACTTTTATTCACCTGACACCCACCCCGTTCCTTTCAGGCTGTAAGGTCTGAAGACGCAATTCTGTCACTTCAACTAACACGTAGCCTACTTTGTTCGCTTCTAAGCTTACTCAACGACAAATGACGTCAGTGGCAGAAGACCTTTCATATGACCCCGAAAGTCAATGCGCAGCATTTATTTTTTTTAAAAGCATGATTTGTCTATGAAGTTATTAATAGTGAATATGTGAAATGTAATCATAATAGCACTGAACACTATCACATGAACAAAATAAACAGTTTGTAATTAGTTAAACTTTGACCTGATGGAATTCGCTCCGCAGTCATGGGTTCATCCTGAGCAGTTTCCTCAGCCATCAGGGACTATTTTTAGCCGTTCTGCTTTCCCGGCTTTACAGTTTTGTCCAAAAATCATGTATCACGGTTTATATTAAACATTGCCTGTCAATATTCCTGGTTCTCGCACAACTGTAGGGAAAGTGACGTATTTTATTTATGGTAAAAAGAGAACGGGAAAACCCTCTGGCATTCTAGCCAATCAATGAAGTCACGTGAATCAACGCTTTACAGACTTAATCTTTAGACAGGTCAGCGGGAGACACCTTGCTTAAATGGCTGGCGCGGGTAGATTTTAAACGATCATCCCATGCCTGTGCAAGCGCATCTCCCTCCGGCCCCGAGTCGCATCAGTGCTTCGCGATACATTTTTGACACCGAACTTTTATTAACCCATTGTGGCCCAAGGTCGAAATGATAATCCCCAAATGTTGACGCTGTCCTCTGAAGACTGTATTGCAGCTCAAGAGGCAGGCAGACTATATTCGTTCATGGGTGGTGTCTGAATAGCTTCGCTTCTGTGGGCACTAAGCTATTCTGGCACCATCTTTGAACCATGATGGTCGGTCCATATCCTGCTGTGGTGTGTCGGGCCTAAAGGGGTTAAGGTTATGCATGACTGCACTCACGGCTTGTTTGCCGCCACTGAGTCGGCAGTTTTATCCACCTTACAAGCACCCAAGGCCGTTTGTTATATTTGCGACTCTATCATTAATATGTTCATTTCGGAAGGAAGGCTCGAAAGAGAAAGAAAGAAAGAGAGGACTGAAGCTTTTAATGTACTCATACATAACCCGGTTATGCCAATCTGTTTTATTTTGTATAATAATCTAGTATGCCAAACACTATCATAAGCCTTTTTTACATAAAAAAGGTTGCTAATATACTTTTTCTTCTAGAAATTTGTTTTTTTAATGTTATTTGTGAGTTTAACTAAATGGTCTGTCGTATATCTACCTTTCCGAAAACCAGCTTGATGAACTGGAATTATATCCTGTTTTTCACAGTTATGAAATAGCCGATTTAAAATAAACTTTTCCATTACTTTGCAAGCTTGTGATGTTAGTGCAATAGGTCTATAACTACTAATCAATGTACGTGTTTTACCCGATTTGAGTACTGGAACTACTACTGACTGCTTCCAGATAGTAGGAAGAGATCCATTAAACCAACATTTTTAGTAAAATTTATTTAGTAGTTTTTTCCATGACTCAGGTAAATGATAAAGTAGTTTGTAAAAATTCCATCTATACCCACTGCACTAGAGGTATTTGCAAACGACTGTAAAAATCTAGGAATTCATTATATTGAATTGGAGCATTGATATACTGAGAATGATTAGAACTGGGTCTTGATAATCTGCTTTGACTTCTTGTTTTCTGAGGTTTATGTTTGGTAAACTAAGACTTGATGTGAGACTACTTTCTGCAAACATATTAACAAAGGCCTCCACTTTATCGACTGTACTAGGAAATGTGTTGCCTTCTACTGCGATTGGATACACTTGTAATTTGTATCCATTTTGTAATTCTGAATTTTTTCCCCAAGCCTTATATGTATCTTTTGATTCAGACACTTCATTTTTACAGAACTCAGCCCAGTTAATCTTTTTGGCTCTCGCCACAATTCTGTTACAGTGTATTTTAGTTTTCGTCATTTCCCTAAAAATCTCTTCAGATTTGTTTCTTATCCATTTTTAAAGTGTTCCTTCTTAATATTTACTGGTAGTTAAAATTCCTTATTCCACCAAACATTACATGAATATCCATAATGAATCACAGCCAGTGTAATCAATAAACTCCATACAAGACAGATTTGCAAAATAAGTTTTACTTACAAACAATTTATTTGTCTTGGCAATGGTCAAAAGTTTTATACAGTTTTGTTCTAATAATAAAAGACATCGTAGTTTGCAATGTTGCTTGGTAATAATATATGATACTATATGAATATGTTTTCAGGCCAAAATAGTCAACGTTTCCCTGGGGGAGACTAAAGAGGAACTCAACCGATGAGCAGCCCCTGGTGACCATATCATATGTGGGAGTAGAGGTGACACCTTATCAGCACATCACCAGTCAAGACAATCCGGCCTACTGTTTGTGTGGGAATTGTCTAATAATAATGGGCAACAAGAACTAATGAATTTGATCCAGCTGATCGAGTTAACAGAGGAACCAACTTCTCTAGATATTTGTAAGAAGCAGACCGAAGTCAAATTTTGCAGCATCACAAATTATGCATACAGATTTTTTTTTCAGTTGTGGCATGACAGCCATATGAGGCCTGGCAACAGAAAACACTGTCGCTCTTGTCAAGTGGCCATAATCAGATGGCGTTTTCCAAGTCCCAATCTAAATCCCATTGTACCTGAGGGCACTATCTGGTTGTGTATTTGTGTGCAACCATCCTCCAAGTCTTTGCTTTTGCTGATAAACCACATCCACTCGGGACTCACTCTGTCATCTGTCTGCGTAGGTACAGTAACAAACTGGAGAGCTTTCCATCAGTGAGGCATTGGGGATACAAGGCCACGTAGCATTCCTTCATGAGAAAAAGCAGAATGATAAAACATTTTCATTTACTTTTAAAATGTACTCTCTGTCATAAGTGTGGAGATTGTTTACATCTGTTTGTACAAGTAGTTGGGACATGAATAAATGGACACATGCATGTAATATGATACTCCATATTGTGAACTTTGTACTCTCTAGACAAGAAAGTATTAAATTTGAATGTAAAAGCAAAGTGTTAGACATTCTTTGTTTTCAATACATTTGGACATTCTTCTTCATAAATCTGTTCTTCATGTCTGCTTTCATTTTCCATCCTTGTTAGAACTATATTCTGTGAACTGTGCACACAAATAGGAATTCTGCACCCGACTTGCCATAAGAAAGAATTAGTTTTCATGGTTAGTGTCACAATCCTAAATAGTATATTTATACAAATGCATGTACTGTAATGATACTGAAAATGACATTACAATACTGCACTTGTACCAGAAGTTGCACAAGTGTGTAACATACTTATGCATGCTTATGCATATTCTGCTCTGCTACCTGGTATGCCACAGAGTGCCTGTTGCTAGTCTTGGTATACTGCTTGCATTCTTGGTGGTTGAAGTCAAGGATAGTAAGCCTGATGTGCATTGTGTAGCCTTTATAGCCAATTGAAAGGTGGGTGTTTTTTATTTATTTTTTTGTTTGTTTGTTTTTTTGTTTTGTTTTGTTATAGTTTTATGCCATTTCAGCCACATAGATACATCCCCTTGAATAACATTCAATGATGAGATTGAAACATATGTAAACTCTAAGTGAAAATAAGTGTGTAAATAAGACACGATACTTTCATCGAGCCTGGCAAGGAAGCCCATAACTGATGTGTGGTGATGGTTGATAAAATGCTTTATCCATTGTTTCACTGAGAAATCAGAACAAAAGCATATAACTTTCAAACTGGACTGAAATAAATTCTCAGGAAATAATCTGAGTTAAAGATTAGCTACAGAATTCCAATTATAACCACAATTTGTCTTGTCGTTCGTTTTTCTTGCCGATATCATTAGAAATTCGATCTCCACTCGAAAATTTGCCCTTGTCATTATTTCCGGTAAAATTAGCTCCCTTAGTTCGTCTGCTATGGTGCTAATCACCGTAAAGTTTCAGATTGCTTTCCATAGTTCTAGAATTAAAAGTAATAAAAAGCGTTTGCCAAAGTCTTGCGAATTGCATTTAGTGAAGTTGAGAAAGCAATCTATAGCGTCACCAACGGTTATGAACAACAACAACAAAAAATGTAATGTGAATCACGAACGAAATCGAGAACATGTAAGCCATTGGCTTACAATATTTACGAGTAGCTTCCCTTTGTAAACACGACTGCATGCTTGTCTCTCAGCTGGGGGTCCTCTCTAAGCCAACCACTAATCAACACACACGTCGGGGCACACAAATAAAGACGGGCACACGGCGCTTCCAACCATTAGTACGCTCTGTGGGCTCGTGTAGCAACAGGAGTCTATCTCCTTATACTCTAACCCACCCTCTGATCCACATACTGGCACACAGAAATAAAGACGGACACAAGGCGATTCCCGCAATTCGTAAGCTCTGTGGTCTGGCGTAGCATAGCTGTGATGAAACTCTATGCACACGCATAGGGTTCACACAGTAGGTTTAATACGGTACATTTTTGTTAGAGGTTTGTCTTGTGACAACTATTCTGTGTGGCACGAGATCCACGTGAAATCTTAAAGGAACGTTTGGCACGTGGAGTTTTTAGTGAGTTCAGGCGAACAGTTCAGAGCTGTAGAAACGTTAGTACGGGGCTTTACTGTCAGTGTGGACAGACGTGTGTGAGTTATCTTAGCCCGTATTCCAAGACTCTGAAACCTAGAATTCAGGCATGTTCTACACGTATTATTGATAGGCGCGCCTAGCCATTTTAGATCCGCTAAGTTGAGCGTACAGTGTTGTATAGACGACGTCCTGTCCTGTATGACTAGCAGCAAACTTAAGCTTAACACTGACAAAACCGAAGTCATGCCTGCTGGCTCTCAGTCTCGCCCTTTTCTGATTGACAGCGAGTTCGCAAGCATTGGTGGCTGCAGCGTTCCCTTCCAGAACTGTGTCATATATCTGGGTGTGAAGATTGTTTCGACGCTCTCCATGCATGATCATATCAGTAGCGTCTGCCGAGCTGGTTTCCTTGAGATGCGCAGAATTTTTTCCCTCAGACCGTATCTCACAGAAAGTGCGGCGTCATGACTTGTAAATGCATTCATTACGTCCAGGCTCGATTATTGCAACTTTGTACTTGCAGGTTTACCGGCAGACCAGATTTCACGCTTGCAGATGATTCAAAACAATGCGGCGCGTCTCATCTTGAAGAAACGAAAGAGATGTTAAGCCTCTACTGAAGCAGCTGCACTGCCTGCCCCTAAAATTCCGCTGCCAGTACAAAATTGCAATTTTCGCCTATAGGCATTTTGATCTCTCCCGCCGTACCTTTCTGCCAAGCTGTCTTTTTATCAGCCATCACGTACCCTCCGTTCCTCCAGTGCAAAACGTTTTAAAATCCCGAAGCTTAACATGGAAACTGTCGGGGAGCGTTCTTTCACTTTTTTAGCCCCAAGTGTGTGGAACTCGCTGCCAGCTGAAATGCGGAATCTGCCCACATTGTCACAGTTCAAAGCTTACTTAAAGACTTTTCTTTTATGTCGGGCATTTAACATTTAACATTTAGCTCTCCTTTAGCTAACTGTTGACTGAATGTCTTTTATTCTGATGTAAGGGTTGGGAAGGGATGGGGTGGGTTGAAGTAGTGTATAATTGTGCGTGTATCTGAGAGAGAGAGTGTGTTGTTGTGCATGCGCAGTGAGTCCAGTGTTTTCCTGGAGAACAGCGCTATACAAGAAATTTTTATTATTATTTAACATGAAAGCAAGCACTAAGACTGGTTTGCATGTAATGATGCTAAAGAGATGAGGACAAAAAATGCGGAGACAATGAGATAAAAGTAAAGATATAATAAAAATGGCAAAGCCATTATGGTTCACATATTTCACTGATGTAAAACTTTGACAAAACTAAAAATTTTATCAAAACTTGTCATTTTTCACACATTTTTTGTTGACCTCTTTTGATTCTTGACCTTTCCAAGGATGATCCAGATTGGTATGCTCAGAAAGGTCTTACCATTTAGTATCTCTGTACCTGGTTTGGGTTTGAATTTTAAAATGGTATTTGAGAAGAAACAGTTTTTGTGAAATATGTCTAATCGACTTTTTCTGGACTTCTTGTGAACTTGAACTTTCCGATGGGACAACCAAAGTAGTATGCAAAAAACGATCTCACTGCATCCCCTAGCTGGCCGGAAGATCAAACGAAGAGGTGGGGTATTGGATATTTATATCTGGATTTACGTCTGACAACAGATTTTCATGTGTCACAAAATAAACAGGCGCTTTTAGGACGTTTTGGCTTTCACATTTCACGACGACACTTTCTTTCACAGATCACGAGAATGAAAAAAAAAAAAAACGGTTTCCCAGAATCACAGGAACTTGCAAAACATTTATCACAAACCACGATTTTAGGGTATATAACCCCTCCTCCCAGAGCCTCGTTTCTATGGGTTTTGTTTGTTTGTTTGTTTTTGTTTTGGTTGTTTTGTTGTTGTTTGTTTTTATGGCTTTGTTGTTGTTGTTTTTGGTTTTCGTTTGTTTTGTTTTGTTTGTTTGGTTGGTTTTTGTTTCTTTGTTTGTGTTTGTTTGTTTGTTTGTTTGTTTGTTTGTTTGTTTGTTGTATCAAATCTGATTTGAGGGCCTGAATGTGTGGTGGCAACTGCGATCTAAAGCCTTGAAGAAAAAAAAAACTTTATTTACAGTTTGTTTAAAATAGTAAAACTATATAAGTAACACAATTATACCTTCTTTTACATCCTGGTTTTGCTATCTCATCTGTTTTATATTTTCTATCACCGTTTCAAAAAGAATGAACATGAGGTCTAAAAGATGCTTAAGGTTGATGAATATACCTACATTTTTTAATTGAAAACTGCCGTTTAGAGGGTTTTTTGGAGAGCCTTGTTGAGTCTGGAGGCTATTGCCACCCTGACAGACCCATAGACCTTATTCACGCCCGGGCACTTCCGGTACAGGAACGAGGCGCACCACGCAAAGGCTATGGCTGACACAACTGCAGAACTGAGCGAGCGTCTGATAAATCGACAGCGAAGAGCATCATGCAACAGGCACTGCTGTGTTCCTCAGTGTACAAATGACAGCAGATATGATCCTGACGGCCAACTCTCATTTCATGCTCTTCCTAGCGACCAAAAGCTCCGGAAACTATGGCTGTGGAAAATTCGAAGGGACGAAGGCCCGTATTTCAAGGTAATGTACTTTTCATACAAGTCAGTCGTTTTACTTAACTTTTGTACAAGTGTGTGATGTCTTGAATGGTTTATTTTATGTATTACTGAGAACAGCATTCCCTAAAGTACGACTCATGCTGATATGGTACACAAGTGTTTGTTTATATATTTAAAAAAATGTAGCAGTAATAACTCTTCAACGTGCAGGTGGTAGGTGCAGTAAAACACAACATTTGAAGAGTTTCTAGACAATTATGTACGTTTCTAATTCACGTATAGTTTTAATGGAGGATTCTTTTTTTCGGATCTGCTGAATCTCTGAGTTGTGAAAAAAAGGTTAATCTGTGACCCTCCAGTGGTGTCAGCTGGACTGCATTATAACGTTTTGTTTTCTTCTTCAAATTTAGATTACTAAATCAACTGTGGTCTGCAGTGCACACTTCCTGCCCTCAGATTACAAGAGGTCTCTGACTGGAATCAAGAGAGACCTGACCAGAGGTGCCGTTCCCTCAGTCTTCAGTTTTGACACCAACACTCCCAGCTCCCAACAACAAAACAGAAGAAAATCACCCAAGAAGAGAGCTAATTTGTTTTCTTCCTCTTCTTCTTCTTCTTCTTATTATTATTATTGTTCGTATTTGTATGCTCTGTTTATTTTCCTGTTATGTTACAGGCATTGAGTTGCCTAATAGCTTTATCCTGAATAAATAAAGATTCATCATCTCTCTCTCTCTCTCTCTCTCTCTCTCTCTCTCTCTCTCTCTCTCTCTCTCTCTCTCTCTCTCTCTCTCTCTCTCTCTCTCTCTCTCTCTTAGCATTGCACTTAGGGCATCTGCATGAGTCCTTTACAGTGACAAACACTTTGGATCAGTAGACAGTTCATTGACATTGAATGTTTAACTCTGAACGCATGAGCTGATGTAAAAATTTGTCTATGCAAAATACTTCATTTTTGTTATATCATTATCAAAACCTTTGTTACTCGGAAGAAAAATTCTATCTGGCTGATCGTCTATGAAGGACATCTGCTAGTATTGTTTTAACCTCCCTTGGCATCCAGCCATCAGTTTGATTAACAGTACTGCACAGGGGCAACAAAACTTTGAGATGAGACCACACCTGATGTCTGATGGCAAGAACACAACATAGTATAGATGTGCATGTAGGCTCCAGTTCTCTAAGTGTAAACAGCACCTCTGTAGATAGCACAGTCGCTGAATGCACATGGACATCATGGATGATGCCACCACAAGCTACCCAATACACATCAAGAGTACGGCTGGGTGTTCAAAGAGTGTGACATGGGTCTCTGATTTTGAACTTAAACATATGAGCATCATTTTGCATGATTGTGATGTGTTTAGTCATAAGTAACATGCCCCCCCAAAAGAATTTCCCCATGAGCAGTCATTTGGGTGTATTTGGAGAAAAACCGTTATGGTTTGTACATAACATTTACTCCATCACACATTTATAAAACACATTTTCTAGCTTTCACAAAGTAGATTCATGCTGTATAAAATTATCATGTTGTTCTTTCCTTATTAGGCTATGCTTAAACTTCAAAGAAAGTTTGGTGGGGTGTATAGATACACAATGGTGCAACACTGAAATTGTTTGAACATAACTTTACACTCAGCTATACATTTATGCAAAAAAATGCATAAATTATGTTTTAAAAATTGTGTGTGGTATTAAACACACAATTTCAATTGCACAGTGATAGATTCTAAACTATTCTAATTGCGATTAGTGGGAGCACAGTAGCTATAAACCTTTTTAAAAATTGGACAACTTGCTTATGAACAAAAATTTTGAAATCCTTGACAACACAGCAAAGAAAGTCAATTAAGCTGGTGTGTTTTCCCTTTATTGTGTACTAAACTCTTGTAGATTACAGAATAATTTTGGGGAAAAAAAACACCGTTGACAACATAGAATAAAATAATAGCTAAAAACATGAAACACACAATGCTTAAACATAACTTTACACGGTGACGAACAAACTTGAGGCTCTTTAACTAACATGCATAAATCCAAAAATAACAAAACACTACTCAAGTGATGTGTTTTTAACAAATACACTTTTATTTCTCCCAAAATTGTGTCTCAAGGAGTAATGAAAGCAGCAAATACATATTGTAATTGTTTGTACATAACTTTACACCAGGAGCTTCAAATTTCAGCAAAAAAGTGCCTCCACAAATGGACAATAACCAGAAAATAAAATCACAATCACCTGTAGCTTTTTACTACACTACAGAACAGCAGTGATGTAATTATCAGGTTTGAAATTGATAATACAAGGGAATAATGAGTGAAAATGGCAAGTTTGAACATAACTTTATAACCAAACATATTGGTATTATCAACACTGCAGTCAAAATAAAAGATAAAAATGGGAAATTACATCAAATTATGTGGTCAGTAAACCCCAGCACTTACCAGTTTTAATAATTGTGTCAACAATGTTTAATATGTTTGTACATAACTTTACAACATGGGGTTCAAATCTTTGCACAATGTGGTTCCACAATGTGAAAAAGCGTGAACAAAGTTTAAACTTCCAATACATTTTAGAACACCAACAATATATTTAGCACTCTTGAAAACTGACAATAGTTAGCCATTGCTCATGCTTGCTATGGGCTGTGAGACATCGGAGCCTACCTTTTGCCCAAATACCTCCGCAAAGAAACACTTGTTTGTACCACTTTAAAACAAATATAATCTAGCACCATTTGACCTAAGTTTACCACGACCAATGGTTTTCAGCAGACCACTGACACAGAAAGTACTCATTTTAGCTTCGTACTTGAGCTAAACATGGCAGAAACAATGTAAAATTTATCAACCCCAACCACTCTCCACTCGCGTGCACTGTTGGAGAATGGCAGGAAATCTGCAGCTGACGTTACAATCATATCATCACCTACTTCTTGGATGTCATCTATTTCAGGGTAAACAAATACTCCTTGTTTTGTCTGGTGAGGCTTGAGGAATTTGTCCCTCAGAGGATCTACTCCGACAATCACTACTGAAACAGAAAAAAAGAGACTGCTTTATTAATGTTGCATAATGATCACAGCGCTTTCTTGAAGCAACCCATAAAAAGCTTCCTGCTGATCAAGTTTCCTAAGGAAACTTCAAAATCCTTTTATTTATTGTCCAGTGACAACCAGTCCCACTTGTTTTGGCCGTACCTTGCAACCTTTTATAAATTTTCAATGTCTCCATCTCAAACTTAAATGGAGCTAAAACATGTTCAAAATCTACATTTTTCTGGTTTCAAATACTTTAAAAAGATTCCTGGCTGCTATCATTCATAAGCACAAGTATGCTGACATAATCTTGCTCACCAGGGTACAACCTGTCAGGGTACTGCACTTACGACACGTGTTTAGCATCGATTTTCTGGGTGCTTTCACGGCTGGGAAAGACCCTTCAGCCTCGGAAACTTTTGATTCAGGAACAAATCCCGAAGAACTGAAACAGAGAGGGTCAAATAATTTCAATGTGTGTCCGTGTTTGCGATTTGTTTTTAGCTAGCATCAGCCTAATATGTCTGGTTATTTTTCAACAGCTTTGTACTAAAATGGCTGGTTATTATTAAATTATGATATATCATGGCAGCTATCAAGCTTGGCCAGCACAACAAAGAGTAAAAGGCATGATCAGACTGTAACTTGGAAGACAATGTGTGAACCAAACACAACTGTGGTTGAACATATTATTAACTTGAGAACACTTGATGTTGTCATGTTATGTACAAACTATTTAAAACAGAAAAATGTATATTATGGGTTTAACAATTTATGGATTAGAACCCAAGCTGTATTTTGATAAATAATAACTAGCAAAGTGGGCATCCGAAAGACAGTATACTAGGAATTGTGTTACAGTAATGAACATAACTTTACACTTTACATGTCAGTCTGGTTTGTCAAGTTATGTTCACAGTCATCTAGCTAGAATAATACTAATAGTTTGTATTATTAATTACAATAGACAAAATAATCAAATCAGTCTTCCACTTTAAAAGAGACTGTTACTATGAAGGAAAATGTTAGCTGAGCACTGTTTTAACTGTACATATTAACTTGACAACATAATTGTTGTCAAGTTATGTTCAAGGCATTTCTTAAAATTTGTCATTTCTTGGGTTTAGAAAAGTTTTTAAAAATGCACAGACTATCTGTACTTATCATAGAACACTAAACCATACAAAAATAGCATGAATCACAGTGTAACAGAACTTTACAACCCAACCACCATAAGTGTTACATCATGTTATGTTCAGTCCAATACTGCCCGAACAGGGTTATTCTTACTTAATCTTATGTTACATAATAAAGAAACAATACTATAAAGTACATAAAGACAATGGGCACATTATCACAGCTTAAGATAAGAAAAACGACCATTTTTGATTGAAGGTGCTATGTCTGTTCCCTTTTGCACTGTGTCATGTTATGTACAAACGCTATAATTCAGCAACTCATAATTTATGACCCGAAGGATAAATCAAATTAGCACAAAATCCCTTCCTACCAACAAAAATTGGTTTAAAAAAAATGTATGATTTGTCCTTCCCCCAAAATGTAAAACTCATGGTTTGAACATAACTTTACATAAAGATTTACCTGGCCAAACTGTGTAAATTTATGAACAATCAAACAGCAGGAGCAAAAGACATTTACTCTATTTTTTTATATCAGGAACGTTAAAGACAACAATACTGAATCGACGAAAATGTGTGATACATAGTGTTCTTTTTAATCTCTGAAAATAAAGCTGTAATTGCCTGAACGTAACGCTGACAACCTTCAACCGTGTGTGAAGTTATGTACAAGCGGCCACAATGGCAAGGTGACGGTAAAAGGTAATAATTATTGTTTCAAAGTGTTGCTGCACTACAAAACTAATCCGAACATACATTACTTGTTCTGTTTTATCCTTTGAAATATTGAATATCGCATTCAGAAACTTGAACATAACTGTTACAACCAAAACTAAACCGTCATCGTCGGATGGAGGCAAATTCCATCAAGTAATGTTTTATTCCTTTGTTCAAAACATGCGGTCATTGAGCCGATTGATTTTACATTTGTTTGCGTCAACATTCATTTGAAGTAATTAAAAAAGCAGTACACTTACATTGCTTTTTTTTAAACATTTATGGTGCTCAGTCATCAATTTTGCATGAACGTAACCATTTACAATCAAAACTTACCTTCAACTGTGTCGCTTCCCTGCTCCATCGATGTCACCTGTATGTATGAGGTACGTTGGACTGACCAAATGCAAATGTCAAAATGGCCGCCGATTCCAGAAAATCACGCGCTTTGATGATTGTGAAATTTTTTCCCTTGTTTAAACGTAACACAAAATTTACAACTTTTGGGTTGAAGAAGTTTAAAACGCAGCCTTCTTTCAATTCTCAAAAGGATTTCGAATTTGTTTACGGTAATCAGAATGAAGAGTAATGTTGTCTAGGATATATGTTAATTATGTGCCTCACGGTACGTTTTTTGTGTTCCGGTTCACAGCGAGATTCGCACGTGTGAACCTGACGATGCACGTTATGTTCATTCTAGCCTTTACTTGCCCTCAAACTACTTTAAACTTAGACACATGTAAAACTCGACGATATGGTATTAAAATAGTAACTTGCATTGGCTCTCTATAGGCCTAAACTTGGTTTCGAAATTCTATTTCATTCCCCGGAATTTTTTATCTGAAAGCAAACACACGTGAGTGATGTCACGTTTCGAAATTTTGGCTTCTGCTGCTTGATCGCACAAAACAATAAATAATAACTCTTTTATCCCATCGGACGTATGCAAAAATGACACAGGATTAGAAGGTATGTTCAATTTCTAACCAGTTGAGATATGGTTGTGTGAGATGCTTGCCTGATTTTGAGTTTGAAGGCTTTGTTTTGTCAGTCATGTGGCGTATTTGTTATCCATTCATTGTGATTTGTTCGGGTTCATTGCATTTCCCCATGGAGTAATTCAAAGCACTGTGAGAGGTTTACCAGTGCTAGGTTATTGTGTGTCACCAACTTTGGTGCGAATCCCTTTGTCTATGTTACCTTCAATACATTGCAGCAGTGTTTTCATAGAGGCATTTTTGGTTGTTTAGTGCCAGGCTGTTGTACGTCACCATTAAGTTTGGAGTGCGATTTCAGTTCGTAGTTGGATTCCTCTAACCACGGCATTCTGGTTTATGCCAGTGCACAGCTTGTGGCGAGGCTGTAGCTCTTGCTACGATATTCTCATCTGCAGTTCGAGTTACGTGTTTGGCTACTGCCGCAAAGTGATGTTAGTGGACATGTTATATATTCAAATGAAGTAGGTGAGGCAGTGCAAGGACCTGTGTTTTTAATTTTAAAAAGCTGCCTTCTTTGGCATTTTGTACAGAGGCAGTATGTTGGAATTTGCTTAAAATCTCTTGATAGATGAGAAGAGACATGTTTGGTGCTTTGATTCATACCAGTCTTGGCTTAACCAGCAGACTCTTTTTGGCCTAGTTTGAGTTGCCAAGTGAATGGTGATTTGAGGTGTGTACTAGTTTTGGCTGCACTTGGATGTCATGTAGGGTTGGTACAGAATCATGTTGATAGCCAGGAAATAAAACGGGTGATGTGGTTATTTCTTTTATAATTATTTTGTGCATGGCAAATGTGCAGCAAGTGGTTGGTAGTGTTCTTTATGGGATTGAAAAATTAGGGGATGACTGGGACAGACTAAGACTAAGACATTTTAACAGATGGGACTGCAGGGGAGGCCCACTTTGTACTATGGCCTTAGTGGCGGCTCCCGGTCCGGTCAGGTCGCGTGGTCCCGCCTAGCGCGCTTTGTGCATGCCTGATGTTCGGCTGGCAGTTTGCAGTTGGATTGGAAAATGCACGAGCGCACTCGCTTTTGGCGAGTAGTTTCTTTTTTACTAGCCCAAAAAAAGAAATCACTCGCCATGGCTAGTAAATTACTTGCCAATTTCAGGGCTGCAGTAAAGTCAGTACAAACTTAGCTACAGAAAAAAATGTCTCCATCCTCTGGGGGCACAATTTTAACATGGGTGTAAATTGCATTCATCCCATACTTTATTTTGATAAACTCAAACTTTTGTTTTTTTCATAGAAAACTACTGTCGTCTACTCTAAACAGTTGATCATCTATGAAGGGCATCTGCTGGACTACATAGTTATGCATACTAATTTGATGAATGCTCGGAAAGGTCTTGGCTCACAAGAGGTCGGTAGGTGGATGAAAAATGCCTGTTTTTGATAGGATTGTAGGTTTTTTTTTTCAAAGTTTTTGTGAACATTTCAGACACAATTGCATAATGGTAGCTGATGATAAAACCTTTCTATGCATACTAATTTAGTCATCCCCTCACAAAGGTCAAGGGTCACAAAGGGTTGAAAAAATTATACATTTTTTAAAGACTTGGATTTTACTGGTATAAATGCTACCCCTTATGCTTATGTTGAGACACAAGCACTTGCTCAGTTCAGTGACCTGTTGGAAAGGACAGGGTCACACTTTATATACATGTGGATTGGTAACACACATGAGCCATAAAGTCTTTGCCTTTCTTGTTCTTCTTTAAATTTTACAAGCGATCTCTGAATTTAAGGAATCTCGATAGCTGAGGTGAACCTTTACACCATGTAAATGTCCTGTGCTACAACTGTTTGTCGTGTACTGTGTTTTTCGTCAGGGTGAACATGTGTGTTTTGTATGAGTGTGCACGTAGGGTACAGTTTGCGGTGCTTTGAGGTGATTCACAGACATTGGGTAAAGCACCTACATAATGAACAGTATCATTATTATTGTTATCAAGCCTAGATTAAATTTAATGTGGCTACATCACTTTTTATTAAAACTAACTTATTGCATGCTAACACAGATAACATGTTTCCTGCTTGTAATTATTGTTATCAGTCAAAGATATTTGCTGTTATTTTTTTTCTGACTATACAGCTGAACAGAACACTGAAACTTTATGCGGAACAACAAGGGCTGGGACTTATCTTTTAATACTTAAATACTTAAACATTGTAAAAATTAAATGCATTTTACTGAATGCATAATTGACAAAACCTCCAGAAAACTAACAAAAAATTGCATTTATAAATTATGCTACCATGTAATGACCTGTTGAAATTGCTGTGAGGCAGACAAATGTCCTACTCATGTTGGCTAACCTGGGACATTGGACCTATAATATGTGGAAATTTCTAGTTGCAACCTGTACAAGGACTGTTTTAATGCTGTCAGCTGTGGAATTTCATTATGATTGTTAGTAGAAGTCCTCAGAAGTACTATACTTATTTTGATAGTTTTGGCATGATCATGTGCCTCACTTCGTGTGTAACTGTAAGAGATTTGATGAGTGTATTGATCATGAATGGGTCTCTTTTTTTAACCTGTAGTGATTGGCCACTTCCTTTATTTGTTAGTTGCTGTTTACTGACAAGAGGAGTTTGGTGGCTCACTTTAACCCAAGTCCCCTTTAATCTAAGTAAGTGGTAGCCATACTAAAAGGGAGTTAATACTTGGTTTGCTGTAAAGAGGATATTTGTAAAACACACTGCAACAACATTGATTCAGGTATACCATTTATACATTTTGTTTGATTTGGGTTGTGCTGCTGGTATGCCATGTTTCATGACAAGAAATCTGACAAATAAAAATTGAGGAATGATCTTGATGCTAGCAGCGATGTTTCACTGCCCTTTGGTGCCGATGCGGCCTGCCAAAAGGTGCTATCAGTATCAAGGCCAAGCTTACGGTAGTTGCAGAGAAAGAGTTCAATTGCAGCGTGCATAAACAAGCTATCTAACACACTTTATATCAGGTTACACTGACAGCAAACTAAGTCACTACGCTATTAATTTTATGCTGTCCAAGACAGGAACATATCACTAAATACTGTAGAATAATTAAATTTTCTTTAATACTGCTTTCACATAACCAAACCTGACCACAGAGATGTGATTTAGTTATCACATCCACCCTTCTGTTCAAAGACATTTCTGTGGATTTGTTGTTTGACAGTATTTGTTATCCGTTCATTGTGATTTCGTCGGGTTCATTGCATTTCCCCATGGAGTAATTCAATGCACTGTGAGAGGTTTACCAATGCTAGGTTATTGTGCGTCACCAACTTTGGTGCAAATCCCTTCATCTATGTTACTTTCAATACGTTTTCACAGCGGTGTTTTCATAGAGGCATTTTGGATTGTTTATTGCCAGGCTGTTGTACGTCACCATTACGTTTTGAGTGCGATTTCAGTTCATAGTTGGATTCCTCTAACCACAGCATTCCGGTTTATGCCAGTGCACAGCTTTTGGCGAGGCTGTAGCTATTGCTACGACATTTTCGTCTGCAGTTCGAGTGATGTGTTTGGCTACTGCCGCAAAGTGATGTTAGTGGTCATGTTATATATATTCAAATGAGGTAGGTGAGGCAGAATTATAACTTGAGAACAAAACGTGACACATTTTAAACATGCTCCATGGAACTCAGATTTTCAAAGGCACGCTGCACTATGAGAAATCATTGTCAGCAGAAATCATACTACTATAACACATTTTGACAAATGATCAATTATTAAAACTTATGTGTTATTTTGTAGAGTATGTACTTTGTTTTTTATAATGAAAGGTCTGTGGTTCTTACATGGAAAATCCAATGATCCAGTGAGATTGGTATGCATACTTATTTTTCCAAAGAGTTTGTGATTTGCCCTTGTGAGACCAAAAACATATTTGGTGAAGGTGTAAAGTTATGTGCGTGACCGAGGAGCGCGTTCGATCCTGCAAACTACGCCTGTTATGTGGAGCATAGAAGCACTACTGAAAAGCCATACGGGCGCAGTCGTGCTTGCAGTCTCGACCTTTACTCGGGAAAAAAAATGTTCGTCTAGGCCAATGATATTCAAGAACGCGATCACGTGGGTTCCTTTCCATAGTCCATAACCGTGGAACTCTAGCTAGCCGCCGTCAGTTTGAGGTCTTCAATCTCACTGTGCATTTTTCCAAATTCACACATAATTTACGTACATTTCAACAGTGCAGTGTGAGGTTTAACCCCATCCACTGCCGAAATAAACTGAGCAGGATTCAACTGCAAGAGACATAGATCCTCATAAGCCCCCGCGACTGCGGGGGCTCATGAGGCTCTATTTCTCCTGCTGAGACCAGTTTTTTTTTTATTCACGACCGTGGACGGTCATTTTGTGGCTTTTGATTGGCTGGAATGAACAAAACATTTCAGAAAAAAACAAAATGATAAGCGCCCAATTGCAGGAAAAGGTTTCTACTGGTAAACATGTACACGAGATGTAACACAGAGCCCTTACTTCCCCACATCACCATGTGACCGGAAGTGTGTTTACACCTCCTTGACAGTGGCAGGAAAACGCTCTCCCAGCCCTGCCCCGCGCGGTACGGGAGGTCGCTGGAGCTGAGGACGAGTGTCCGCCCTGTTCCGTAGGCCACGATCAGGCAGTAGGCGGCGTGGTGCAGCTGACAGCCGTACCCACAACCCTTGACTGCTGTACACAGGGTGAACTTCGCCTGGCTACAGTTCTGGGGATTCTGCAGCAGAAAACTGCGGTACTGTTTGACATCGGAGTGCACAACGGTTTTTTTTCCAAAATATATCCGCAAAGAATCACTTTTCTGTATCACTTTCTGAACAAATATCATTTAGTGCCACTGGACCTGATATGAGTTTGTTTGTTAGTTGTTGTTGTTGTTTTTTTTTTTGTTTTTTGTTTATTTATTTTTATACTTAACTCCTATGCTTTGTTGAGTTTGCTGTACAGTGGCCAAAATTTCGTGAAAAGACACAAACAAGCCATTTTCAATACCCTGTTAGTTCCCCGGCGGGAAACGGCCATATTTCAATATCGAGGTCAAGCATGCCGACTTCATGTATACATTTGCGATGTTTCAGGTGTTAAAACTTACTCTTTCACGTGAAATGGGTCTTCCTCATACTGGGCCAAATATAATCTGGGGCAAATTTAGGGATGTAAAATCAGTCATTTCTTGACAAAATTCCGAATGGGTCTATAGTTATTGGGGTCAGAGCGTTCTTTAGCGACTTTTGCGACTTAAAGGTATGTGGGGAATACGGTATTCTGAAAACACTAGTTGTAGATGTAAACCCTTTAATTATCACGGTCGATCCATCTACTGTTGTAGTGCATCGGGACTAAATGGGTTAAGGTGTGAGTCATATGCAAGCGTAACGATTTCAGGATTTGTTTTTCTTGAAGCAGGGAAAACGACGAACTTCAACCAGTCAACAAATTAACAGGCCAGCCATTAAGCCAGCTACCCAACCGACCAGCCAACAAAAGAACAACAAAAATGAGTCTTTATTACTCCCTGAACTGACGACGGTATTGCGAGCCCGCTGTCCCAAAGCAAACGTCACAGACCGCTGATACAGTCAGGCATGTAGACAACAAAAATGCTTCAGGACAAAACATGAACAAAAAATTAACCCTCTTGTGCATGCGACCACCTGTGCTGTATACTGTGCAGGTAGCTCCATGCACAAGGGGCTTAAAGTGTCAAGCGGCTAGGCCCATATAACCCTGCTTCTTGTGTGAGCCTAACTCCCGTATGTCTATAATTGTTAACTCCGCTCCTAGCAAGATATGGGTCGAACATGATAGTGGGTGGTACCAGAATTTCTTCTTGTCCATAGGCATGGTCGATCTGTCTCCTGAATTGTCGTACAGTCTTCAGAGGACAACTCCAAAATTTGAGGATTTTGACCTTCGGGCACAATGGGTTAAAGCAGAGTGCTCCAACAGGACTGGTACTTGCAAATATCTCCTTAAATGTTTTCAGCACATCTTACAAGAGTGGTCTAGAAAACGGCTAATGGGGGACTTTAATATAGCTGTATGCAAAGTATGTCGCAAGAATAACAAAAAATACGGACTCAAATGGGGATCAACCACTTTTGTGAAACTGCCATATTCTTGTCAACGCGTAACTTAATTAAACAAGATGGAACCCCAGCCCAAAGTTATTCCTATTTGCAAGCTTATCCTTCTGATTCATCTCATACTCTAACCCACCCTCTGATCCACACATAATGGCACACAAGGACGGACACACAGCGATTCCCGCCATTCTTAAGCTATGTGGTCTCTCGTAGCATAGCTATTCTGAAGAAAAATAATAGCATGAGCAGCGAAATGACGTCAATTCAAGCTTCACGTCATGGCATCATTTGTCCCACGACGCCGTCCTCATAGTGACGACTCGATGGTATACATCCCGCATCGCAGTACTAACATTTGACGTATTAGAGGATCAAACTTTGCAATTTTCTTGATGATTTTCACACCTAGGGCTTAAGGTCACAATTTGACCTAATCCTACCCCAGAGCCGGGACAATCGGACTCTAATGTGGGTCAACCGACTTCATATAAACGGTCATATAAACTCTTCAATGAGATATCCGATTTGAAAATGTTCGCAAGGGCTCCTAGGTACCCACTGAATGAAGCACCTCCGCTAATTTCAAGCTTTTATGTACGCAAACTTCGGAGATTGTGTCGTTTACACACCCACACACACACACACACACACACACACACACACACACACACACACACACACACACACACACACACACACACACACACACACAAGAATCAGAGTGGGTTACCTACCATTTTATGTGAAAATGGGTTCCCATTTTTTATTTATTCTAGGGCTCTGAAATTGATGAAAATGTTTAGAAATCACCTTTTAACTAAGCTCTATAACTTAAAATAAAATAGACATTTTCTAGAAACAGAGCCACTGGATGGAGAACAAATGGATTTCTACCAATAAAGTGGCTGCCTCTCACACAAAAACTGGCATTACAGTTAAAATGGGTGTCTTCACAACATTAGGCGTCTGTAATAAGGTCAGTGCCTATGCTTACCATAGTGCGCAATGTTCGTGCCATTGACAGACTAGCCTTCAAGGCTGACCTCGTTCAGTCACTGTCTCACCATCCTAGTCCTAGTGCCGAGGAGTTTGATTCATGTTTACGCACTGTCTTAGACAATCATGCACCATCTTCAAAGCGTAAAAAGTCAGCTCATAGAACCAGCCCGTGGTATAGGTTTGTGAGCAAAGAGCTGCGTTCGGCTAAGCAGATGCGGCGCCAAGCTGAGAGAATGTGGTGCTGAACTAGGTTGACTGTTCACAAGCAGATATACACATGTTCTAAGAAGCATGTAAATGAGATTGTTCATGGAGCAAAATCTTCGTTTTACAACAGGAAGATCAGTGAGTGCAAAACAAGCAAAGAGTTGTATAATGTGACCAATAAGCTTATGGTGAAGAAGACTCCATCACCTCTTCCCACTACATTTTTTTCTCCCGTGCCAGCTGCCTCAGCTTTTTGCAGATTACTTCGTTGATAAGGTCCGCGAAATTCGTGATTCTCTGGATCTCATGCCCACTTCAGTTTTGTTCACCGAAAAACGCTTTAGTGGAGAACCTCTTTCAGCCTTCGAACCTGTGCTAGAGGATGAGGTCAGAAAAGTGATCACAAACACTGCCCCCAAAACTTGTGAGTTAGACCCCATACCCACTCCCTTGTTGTACGAGTGCCTGGATGAAGTGTTGCCTGCCATTACACAAGTCATCAACAACTCTCTCTCCACTGGTATTTTTCCTGAAAGCTTCAAGACTGCACTTGTGAAACCCCTATTGAAGAAACCATCTTTAGACCCAAATGTACTGAAAAACTATCGCCCAGTTTCCAATCTTACATTTCTATCAAAGATTCTTGAGAAAATTGTCCTTGTTCAAACTTTAAAGCATGTCAACTCTAATAGTCTGTTCTGTGTATTCCAGTCTGCATATCGTCCCCATCGTAGCACTGAAACAGCTTTACTGAAGATATTCAATGACCTGCTTTGTGCTTTGGACGAGCGTAAGATCACAGTCCTTGCTTTGCTGGACCTGTCCAGTGCGTTCGACACTATTGACCATGAAATTTTGCTGTGCCGTCTTCAATCTGTATTTGGCATTGAAGGCACAGTCTTGGCATGGTTTAGTTCATACCTGACTGAACGATCCCAGATTGTTTCTGTCGACGGCTGTCGTTCTGAGCCATCACCTCTTCGGTTTGGTGTACCCCAGGGCTCGGTCCTAGGACCTGTATTGTTCTTACTGTATGTTCAGCCCCTGTCCGACCTGATTTGTAGTCGCTCCATTTCCCATCATGCATTTGCAGATGATACGCAGATGTACAAAAGTAATACTGTCGAGCGAGCTGTGAATGCCGTCCAAAGTATAAGCCAGTGCATTGACCATGTCAAATCATGGATGACCACCAACAAACTGATGTTAAATGATGGCAAAACTGAAGCAATGTTGGTAGCTAATCCAAGATTATCTTCGTCCCTGCCTTTACCGTCATCATTGTCTGTGGATGGAACACTCATTGGCTTCTCTGCGAGTGTGAGAAACCTGGGTGTTACACTTGACAGCGAGTTATCTATATCACAGCATGTCAGTGCAGTGTGTAGATCCGCTTATCTGGAACTTCGCCGTATTAGTTCAGTTCGTCACCTGCTGACCGTGGAAGCCACTAAAACACTAGTTTGTGCATTTGTGCTGTCCAAGCTAGATTATTTAACTCTTTGCTTTGTGGCTGCCCTCAGTATCTCATTGATCGCCTCCAAATAATTCAGAACAATGCAGCCCGGCTTGTTGTGAGAGTCCGTAAGACTGAGCATGTCACACCCATCTTGAAGTCCCTTCACTGGCTACCTGTGTCCTCACGTATTCAATACAAAGTTATGTCAATCTGTTTTAACTGCCTTTCAGGCACCAGCCCAGAATACTTGTCCTCTTTGCTGCATGTGTATACACCCTCTCGTGAGCTCCGCTCCTCTTCTGATAAACGGAAGCTGTGTGTACCTTCTGTCCAAACTAAAACATTTGGTCAGCGCACTTTTGTTTATCAAGCCCCAGTGTTATGGAATACACTTCCTCTTGAGGTCAGAAACAGTGAGTCTGACTTCAAGAGGTCGTTGAAAACTCACCTCTTCAAGCTTTACTTCGAGTAACTGCCAGTGTTTGATGCCTTAGTTGTAGTTCTGCAATCCTCCTTGTTTAGACTGAATGTTAATTAGAATATAAATTATTATGTATGTATTGTTGTTTAGTTTATTGTAAAAGTGGTGTGTTCGGGCATTGTGCTTTGTTTGTTATGTGCATATATATGTCATTGTATTTTTAGTCTTGTGTACAGATTGTAAAGCGCTTAGAGCTTTTGAGTAAGATTAAGCGCAGTATAAATACTCATTATTATTATTATTATTAAGTTCATGGAATACTTCTTTTTCACATTCATTTTTTGTTTTTGTTTTCCAACTTAATGTGTATGTACGCATTAACATTTTTAACATTGTATGGTGCAAAATTAAATGAACACTGTACCCTAACTTTTCACAGAGGAAATCTTTTAAACATTGCTACGTTTTGTCCTTCTGAAGCAAAACGTTTATCATGGCATTTATGTGAGAATCAAATAATGTATTCTGGAAATTAAGGGACATTTTTTTAATATACTGTGGAGTTTGAGACAAACAGCAACAGAACATTTTGAACATTAACCCTTATCATTCGAAATACACCAGTGTGTGCAACAAGTGTGACTGAAATAGTCCAAGGGTTGTGCCAGAATAGCTTGGCGCCTCTAGGCGCCAAGCTATTATGGCACCAGCCTTGAATTAAAGTCTATGTCCTCATCTGTAAGTACTGTAATGTAGCTTGCATATATGGCAGTGTACAAATTTGAAGCTTTTAGCCTCAGTATGATGCGAGTTAAAAAGTGTGGAAAAATATGAAAGATAGAAAAAGACCCAGACGAAGAACTAACACTTAACTCATTCTACCCCAGACACACCACAGCAAAATAAATATCGACCGTTATAGTTTAAGGGTGATGCCAGAATAGCTTGGCGCCCACAGGCGCCAAGCTATTCTGGCATCACCCTTGAATTATCATGGTCGATCTGTGTCCTGCACTGCAACGCAGTCTTCAGAGGACGACTTCAAAATTTGGGAATTTCGGTCTTGGGGTAGAATGAGTTAAAATGACAAAACAGAACACTGACATTAATTAATTAACTGACAACATAAGAAATCACTTAACCTTCAGCCTTTATTAATCACATCAAAGGTGCATGCATATAAAAACACAGTAATTGTTTGTAAACACTTCAAGTCAAACAATCAAGAGCAGTCAAAACTTTTTCTGGCAACTTTGTGATGAGGAAAACTAGTTCTTGCCTTCGGCACGTAAAGGGTTTCAGCGACTTGTGTGCTTCTATTCATAAAATGGAGAGTGAAATATCCTGAGTTCTAGCAAGTGCGACAATAAAGTTTAGCTGAGTTGGTGTACCTCGTCCTGTGCCTAGGTTAAACACACCAGCGGTGCCAATTTTGCTATTTTGGCACCAGACTGGTCGCTTGGACCGGTCTGGTGCACCCGATCGGTTTAGAGCGTGTGCTTTCTGCACCTGTAATGGGCAACCTCGGAGAAAGAATCACGTGACCGTCGTTTGATTGCTGCAAAATAACATAAATAAAGAATAAACCCTTTCCCATATGCAATCCGGCAATACTGCATCCATCCTTATTTTAGCATTACGAAACATTACGCGACTTGGCTGATTTGAAAAATATCTTTTTTTTCTCCTCAATGGAGATGATTTTGCGACATCTGCGTCGTTTGCGGCAGAAAGCACCGTCATTGTTGAAGTTCGAGAGATGAGCGCACTGCAAGTACAATGGACTTGATTCAGTGGCATGACACAAGCCTCCGCCATCTCTACACAACACTGGCATGTAAGGGAAAGTAAAAGGCGCGGCTAAAAGTTAAAACCGCAAACGAACCTTTTTTCGACTGCGATCACAATCTTCCGCGTGTACGTACGAGACCACACTACAAGTGCAAAAGCCAACCTGCGCGCGCAGTTTTGGTGCGAATATAGCAACAATGGCGCCACTGGTGCGTTTAACCTAGGTAGAGGGCTAAGGTTTATGCTTCCTGTGACTTTTGAAACAATGCACAGTATGCAAAGTGTACTTTATAGTAACAAAAAGTTACAGACATTTCCAAAATGATCCAGGCGTACATTAGAATAAAAACAAGCTATACACACTGAAATAATAACACTCTTGCAATAAATCTTTATGTTGACAATGGTTTTCTTATCTTATTATTGTCTTTCAACCCGATTGGTTGTACATTGCTGAACGTCCCGACAGCAACAAGACTTTCTCAGGACGAGCCAGGACTGCTTGTGAAAGAGAAATGAGCAGAATATTGAATGTATGTCTAATACGATAAATAAACCTAAGACCATTTAGCAACACACAGTTTCGTTTCCAGCTGATCAAAATGGCTACCTTCGAAAGTGGAAGGCTTATACACGAGAGAATAAAAGCTTATAACTTCCAAACTGCACTGAAATAAAATCTCAGGAAATAATCTGAGTTAACGATTAGCTACAGAATCCCGATTATAACCACAATTTGTCTTGTGGTTAGTTTTTCTTGCCGATATCAGTAGAAATTCGATCTTTGCTCGAAATTTTGCCCTTGGCATTATTTCCGGTAAAATTAGCTCCCTTAGTTTCGTTTGCTAAGGTGCCAATCACCGTCAAGTTTCAGACTGCTTTCCATAGTTCCAGAAGTAATGAAAAGCTCTGGCCAAAGTCTTGCGAATTTAGCGAACTTGAGAAAGCATTCTAAAAGCGTCACCAACGTTATGAACAACAACATTAACGAAAATAATGTGAATCCTTTACGAAATTGAGAACATGTAAGCCATTGGCTTACATGCTCCCCTCTTTAGCTGGCTGCTCCGCAGTCAGTTAACAGTTAAGCAAACAATTCAACTAACTATTCAAATATCAAGTGAAATATTCATCTAACCATATTTTCAACTATGTCTGAACAAAATGTTCTTCTACCTTGCAGTTACAAAACAATGGACAACATTTCTAACAAGATGACCAAAAGTAACTTACATCTTTACCAAGAGTTGCTCATCTTAATCCTCGTTCCCAAATTTGATGACCAATTCTCCCTCTCCATCTTCACTATTGTCTCTAAAGTTTATACCTTTCACCCTTTTCCCTCCCATTACGCATGCGACGATGGCCGAATGTCTGTTCGTGCAGCCTAGGGCGATTCTCCTCCTCTTCAAGGCAGGTTCCGTGGTGGTCGGTGAAATCGGTCGTTCTGGTTCCCCTGCAGTCGGGCGTTCCGGTTCCCATGCAGGTGGTTGTTCTGCTTCTTCTGCAGCTGGGTCTGTTGAATCTGCTGACAAGTCGATCCTAGGCGGCGAGTCCCAAAGAATAGGTAGTGGCGCTTCCTTGATCTTCCTTAAGCACGTGATGCGCACTCCAAAGTATTCTGCTATCGATTTCTCTCTCCCTTTCACTGGCGAGAAGACGAAGTCTCGGTAGGCAGCTAGTTGGGAAAGAGGCCGCTGAGGTCTCCTCTGCACTGCGGCCCAGTGTCGCGGTGACATAGGATTTAGATCTACTCTGTACATTTTCTCCTCCGTGAAGTCATAAAGTAGTATCGCCTCCCCGGACACAGTCATCCCATGTAATTCATTCTGGATAGACAAGAGGAAACACCTGTCAAACACTTTGTTCTGAGTATGAGTTCATTTTCTTATCTTCCCTTCTAAGGGCAGTCGACTGAAGGACCCAATTTTCGTTGCTGCTTCAGGTGAATACTTGGTAAGAGGAGAGACCTCTATTCTCCTCAAGGATACTTGAGTGCCGTTCCCTTACTTTTTCTTCCCCGTTGCATGATAACAAGTACTACAGTAGGTTGATCAGTCTGACTCCCAAAACAAAACTTTTCATCTCGAAACTCTTCGCAGATGAAGCACAATAAAATCACCTATTGGCCTAATGACAACCTATGTCAGCCTCAGTGAAAAGTAAAGACACAATCCTCATGCGTCTCTACGGGCAGTCGACTGAAGGACCCCATTTTCGTCGCTGCTTCAGGTAAATACTTGGCAAGAGGAGAGACCTCTATTCTCATCAAGGATACTTGAGTGCTGTCCCCTCACTTTTTCTTCCCCGTTGCATGAAAGCAAGTACTACAGTAGGTTTATCATTCCAACACCCAAAACAAAACTTTTCATCTCGAAACTCTTCGCAGATGAAGCACAACGTAGTCACCTATTGGCCTAATGACAACCTATGTCAGCCTCAGTGAAAAGTAAAGGCACAATCCTCATGCGTCTCTACAGGCAGTCGACTGAAGGACCCCATTTTCGTTGCTGCTTCAGGTAAATACTTGGCAAGAGGAGAGACCTCTATTCTCATCAAGGATACTTGAGTGCTGTCCCCTCACGTTTTCTTCCCCGTTGCATGAAAGCAAGTACTACAGTAGGTTTATCAGTCCAACTCCCAAAACAAAACTTTTCATCTCGAAACTCTTCGCAGATGAAGGACAATAAAGTCACATATTGGCCTAATGACAACCTATGTCGGCCTCAGTGAATAAGCAAAGATACAATCCTCATGCATCTTGCCTAAAACGAAAAATAATCTCAATTGCTGATCTCCATTGTCAGCTATCAAATCTTCAGCAGAATAAAAGTTAAGAAAATAAGTTGCTCTCGAGTCTCTCTCAGGTTCATCTTGACGAGGTGCACCACCTGTTCATACTAATTGTTTCTGGCGAAATTTCACGATCCACGCTGGAGTGTTGTTTCCATTATACTTCAGGAGTCTATCTATGTGGTATGCTTTGGCTTGATCCTTGGCCGTTTTCGTGAGGAGGTACGTGAGATCATCAATCTTCTGTGTAATCATGTATGGTCCTTTCCATCTTGAAGTCAATTTCTGGCAGATCCCTGGCTTTCTCACAGGATTGAAGAGCCAGACTGCTTGTCCATTGCAGAATGTCCTTTTTCGTGCTCGTATTCTAAACAGCACGCCACCTATAATTATAAGTCTGTTCCATTGAGTCCACAAAGTTTTCAGCTGTGAGCGTTCAGAAGCTACTTCTGCACATTTTGGTCGTTCATTGGATTCTTCTACTGCTTTCAGGATAGGACCAATGTCTCGATCTGCTAGCTGAGCCTGTATGACTTCTTCCGCATTCCAGTTGTCTGGTGACAGTGGATGGAACCATACTTCGAGTCCTTTCTTTTCTGTGGATTTCGTTGGATCTGGTGTAGTGCTGCAAGAAGGCATTTCTACATCCGTGACTATGGCTGCTAAGTGCTGCACAGCTGGGATTTCATGGATTGTCGTGGCTTCTTTTGTCTCTGGAGAAGAATTATCTCCTTTGGGCTGCTCTGCAATCGTGGAAGCAACCAGTCCCGCAGTTTCTGTTTCACTTAAATTTGTGACTTCGTTGTCACACTCTGCATCTTTTTCTTCGTCATTTTCTTCGTCATGACGGTTCTGCTGTCGTCGACATGTGGCGGATGGTTTTCTACTCAGGGCATCGGCATTTGCATGCTTGGGGCCTTGTCGGTGTACAGCTGAGATGTCGTAAGTCTCTAGTTCTTCTAGCCATCGAGCTGTTTGCCCGCTTGGATGTTTTCAGACTCCTCATCCAACTTACAGCAGAGTTGTCTGTTCGAAGTAGGATTTTCTGCCCATATAGGTATGAGTGAAATTTTCGGAGCGCTACTACTACTGCTAGTAGTTCTTTTCTAGTGATGCAGTAGTTTTCTTCCGCTTGGTTCAAGGATTTGCTCAGGTAGGCAATGACTTTTTTTTGTCCATCTTGTATCTGGGACAGTACTGCTCCTACAGCTTTGTCAGATGCATCAGTGTCAAGTATGTAAGGTTGCGCAGGCTGAGGGAAGGCTAGGACTGGTGCTGATATCAGTTTTTCTTTCAGTGTCTCAAAGGCTTCTTGAGATTCTTCATTCCAGTCGAAACGCCGATTCTTCTTGGTTCGCTCGTGTAGAGGTTTTGCAATCTTGGCAAAATCTTTGATGTATCGGCGATAGTATGAGCAGAGTCCAAGATAAGAGCGCATCTCTTTCGCAGATCGTGGTACTGGCCAATTGCGTACTGCTTCAATTTTGTCTGGGTCAGTCTCGGTTCCATAGGCCTAGTAGTGGCCTAGAAAGAGTATTCTTTTCTGGAAAAGATTGCATTTCGAGGGTTTGAGCTTCAATTTGGCCTCACGTAGTCTTTGAAAAACGTGTTCTAACCTTTGTAGACCGTCTTCAAAGGTTTTGCTTGGAACAATAATGTCGTCTATGAACAGCAGACATTCCTCCCATTGAAGACCTTGTAGGACATTTTCCATCAGTCTTTCAAATGTGGCTGGCGAGTTCGTGAGCCCAAATGGTAGAACGTTGAATTGGAACAAGCCCATTCGTGTTCGGAAGGCGGATTTTTCTTTGGCTGACTTCTCCAGGGGTACTTGCCAAGTGCATCTAGACAGTCATCCATCCTCGGTATCGGGTATGCATCTGTTTTTGTGACGGAGTTTAATTTTCTGTAGTCAATGCAAAACCGCATACTGCCATCTTTCTTTTTGACGAGGGTAACTGGGGATGACCAGCTGCTGTTAGAGGGTGCGATCACATTTCTTTGAAGCATTTTTTCGACTTCTTCTTTTTCAGTGTCTTGCAATGCTAGAGGTTGTCTACGCATAGGCAGGCGAATTGGTTTCGTGTCCCCTGTGTCGATGACGTGTTGGACACGGTCTGTCAGGCCCATGTCTTCAGATGATGTAGCAAACACATCTTGGTATTTGATAAGTGTTTGTTTCAGTTCTTCTTTTTGGGTGGCGTCGAGGTGAGCTGATCCTTTAGTCCAAAGGTCTCTTACGTGGTCAGGCATGTCTTCGCTTGCATGGTCTTTTCCACTGGTACTCACGCTTCGGACTTCTGATGTTGGCTGCTCAAATACTGATTCGCAGTGCCCTAATTGCTGATTTAGGTACAACGTTACATCTTCTTCAGACATGTTGACTACTTTGGCTACAATCTGCCCTTCGTTCTCCATGATAGCTGGAACGATGAAGATTTTCCTGTTACGCGCCATTGCCGAAGAGGGTTCAAGACAGATTTTCTCTGTGAGATGTTGTCTGCCTGGGATTTGCACAGAGATCACATTACTGAATGTGCTGGAAGATGCTGTGTCTTTGTAGCTTGTACTTGACAGATCATTTCGTTTCTTCCTCCAATCCAGCATGGAATGATGGACGAACGTGTACGCAGCTGCAGTTTATTGTAGTCAACGGTGGTTATGTATGTCAGGATGAAATCTTGACCCAAAATTCCTTCAACTGGCAGGTCGCACACGGTGATCTTGTGGTTGTAGGAACTACCACCGATTCTATTTTCATTTGCGTCGAACCGTATTGCTGGACACTCTGCCCGTTGACAGCTATAAGCGGAGTTGCTGGATTAGTAGTTACGTGTCTGTCTGTTTCTTTTAACTTGGAAAATGCAGACGCAGATAACAGTGTTGCACTGGACCCAGTGTCGATCAGAAAGTTGGCCTTGACATTTCCTGGCAATAGGATGGCAACGTACAGGCAAATATCGTTGTCTTCCCCCTTGCTTCCACAGATGCCTAGCCTTTCTGATGCAATTTGAGATTTGTCCTTTTTGTCAAGGGCATTCTCCATTCTGCTTCCGGGACAGACTGTGTTATCTTTTACGTCTTTCCCAATGTCTGTCCTGTTATTGGGCCTTGATTCGACTTCCACTGGCATCTGGCCCCGAGTGTCAGTGGATTCTAGTTTCCCTGTGATGGCTGTTGAGTTGGGGATGGTCTGGCAGTTATCGTAGCTCTAGGACTGTGGCTCCACCTTTCTTCTAAAGTTTTGCATTTCTGAAAGATAGGGCAGTCCTGCAAGATGTGATCAGTTGCTTGGCAACAATAGCATTTTCTGATTCCCCTTGTAGCTTGTGAAGTCCCTCCTTGGTTGTTACGCCTCTGGAATGACCAAGTTGGTTGTGTTCTATTTCGTAAAGGTTTCTCTTGGTCATTTGTGTTCAGTTTTGTTTCTTCTACGTCGTTCCCGATGGTTTCTTTTTGAACGTAGCGGATGCTTCCTCGTCTCACGTTTTTGGTCTGCATGACGGCCTCGTAGATTTCGACGATTTCTTGGGCTTCACGTAGAGTTTGGCAGTTTTTCTCCACGCATCTCCACTTCAGCTCTGGTTCAAGGCTTTTGTAGAATTGTTGTAGTGCCAGACGCTGTAGTGTGTACTCGTCTAAATGCGGGTGTGCCTTTGTCGTAAGGAGAAGTAGTTCGTCTCCAAAAGATGCGACACTCTCCCCCGGCTGGCGACATCGGTTGTCAAATTGGGCTTGCCAGTAAACATTGTGTTTTGCTCCACTTCCAAATCGTTGATGGAGTCGGAAGGTCAGGACGTGGTAGTTGCGCTTTTCCATGTCAGCTAGCGCTAGGTAGAATTTCTGTGCTTGGCCCCCTAGGCTGGCTGCAAGTGTCAATGTCTTTTCTCTTTCTGTCCACCCACCAAGCATTGCGCAGTATTCAAACTGTTCAATGTAATATTCAAAGTCACCAGATCCGTCATAGTGCTCGGATCTCATTTGAAGCCCTCTCCTTGTTGGACCTCGGCTCTGGAATTCTTGGCAGAATTCTGGCGCAGTATTGCCAAAGTCCGGTCGGGTGTGTCTGCGCATGGCTCTGCCCACGCATTGATTCCTGGTATCTGGCCTACTGTTGTAGCTAGTGGTGGGAATGTCTGTATACACGTGATCAATGTTTGCCCCATGGTGTACAGTGGGACAATTGTCGCATGTTGGTTGATGACTGTTTCTCAAATGGTCATCTCTCAAGACTGAAGATTGACGGTCGTCTCTGAAGACTGTAGTCGTCGGGTCGTCTCTGAAGACTGAAGTCGGCCTATCGCCTCTGAATACTGAAGTCGGACGGTCGTGCCTGTAGACTGAAGTCGGACGGTCGTCTCTGCATACTGAAGTCTGACGGTCGTCCCTGTAGACTGAAGTCGGACGGTCGTCTCTGCATACTGAAGTCTGACGGTCGTCCCTGTAGACTGGAGTCGGACGGTCGTCTCTGCATACTGAAGTCTGACGGTCGTCCCTGTAGACTGAAGTCGTACGGTCGTCTCTGCATACTGAAGTCGGACGGTTGTCTCCGAAGACTGTATGGTTGTTAGTTGAAAAATCATTTTCGGGTTCTAATAGGCCTACGTTTAGTGGCTGTCGCTCCGACCAATATGAACCTCGCCAATCTTCCATCATGGCTCCTTCGTCATCGTCGTAAAATGAGTGCATACTCATTTTTCTTCTCAAAAATAGTGGGGAAAAGATAGTCTCAAAAACGTAGAGTCGAAAAGGCTTGGCAAAATCTCAATTTAGAGGCTATCAAAATAATATATGGGGATCTACTACCTGATCGAACTATTACCTCTGCTAAGTCTAATTCTGCCTAGACTTTTCCAAGGCGGTTACGATCGCTGGATTAGAAATTAAAAGTTTCTAATCCAACTTCTGACACCAATTGTAACGAATGGCCCACTTCTGGACATCATTTGTAACAAATCCCAATCTTCTGACACCATTTGTAATGAATGTCCCACTTCTGGACACCATTTGTAACGAGTGTCCCACTTCTGGACACCAGTTGTAATGAATCCCTAATTCTTCTGACACCATTTGTAACGAATCTATCCTCTCTTCTCTTACCCCTCTCACTCCGCTGCGGAATTGGTTTGGGATTTGTTATTGTGCGTGCGTGCACCTGTGATAATCATGATGCGACACCCTTGCGACGTACTCTTTACGTGGCAGAGGAATCGCATCCACATGTCAGGATGGCTAACCAATACTAATTTGTCAGGATAAAAACTTCGCGTGTGTATGCAATTAGAATTCCTGCTCATGCAGACACAAACTCACGCACCAACTCTAACTGCGCCATTCAATCTCACGCAATAAACTGTTATCTGATAAACGACGGAGATAATTATTTCAGAAACAATGTTCTTTTCTTGGTACTAATTACATCATATTCTCGTCTCTACATGAAGAGACTTTTCTTATTCTCTTAAAATCACCAAGTCATATAATCTTCTCTTTCTTCTACGTTCTCAGGTTACTCTAGAAAAAATGCTTGCAAGTTCTCGGTAACTTTCTAACGTTTCTAATAAATAATAGGCAAATAAATAAGCTTGTTATTACTTTCTTTGCTGGAAATACCCCCTGTCAGTTTCTCTCTCTCTCGGTTATCCTAACGGATCCATTGGCTACGCATTCTAATTGACTAATTGTCAGCTACCTAGGGAGATAATCTGGTTAGGGGAGTTAATCTGCAGTCCTATTTGGCAAAATACTAGTGGAAAAACAGAATCCCACCGTAACAACAACTGCGTTAACAAATCGTATGCGACAAAAATGTGGTGATCTTACATGCGAGGAAGGTTTGCAGCCTGCTGCGTGAATCTGCTACGATGCTCTGACGCCTTCTCTCGAAGCAGAAGACCTCTGCAGCCACCGAAGAAAACCAAAAAAAAATCTCGTCGTGTAGTTTCTGCGTGACCAGTGCCTCCGCTCGTAGCCGAAGACTTCTGCAGTCACGGAAGAAAACAATCGTCGTGTAGTTTCTGCGTGACCAGTGCCTCCGCTCACAGCCGAAGACCACTGCAGTCACCGAAGAAAAATCGTTGCATCGGCGAAGTCAGTTGGCGAAAAAAAAATCTGCGTCAGCCAGGTAGGGAATTTGGGGGAGCGGGCGGTGCGGGCTTCTTTTCCCGGCTTTTTATACTTTATCATTCCTTCTTTGTCCCTATGTCTGGACACCTACATCTAGTTATTCAGGTTCCTACTAACTGCTTGGATACTCCACAAAACAAAATAGTCCCTTAGTTTCTCAATTTATAGAACCTCAAATGGAACGTCAAAGTATTTACAGCTATTTAGTAAGACGTTCCGATCATTCATCACGTCGGGAAAATTCAGATCTATTCTGGAATTTACTTAGATCTAGCGTAGTCTAGCCGCATTACTCATAACGGGCGGTTAGTGGACCGTTACTCGCAAGCATTCTTCTTTACAATGTCGATAATTAGGCATAATAAATTGTATTCCGCGTCAGATAATGTTATCATATATTATCACTGCAATTCAGAATCGTTCAGTTTATAAAACAATTTCAAATATTCATTCAGGAATCTGTATTCGAACGGAGAGTTTCGTTTCCAGCTGATCAAAATGGTTACCTTCGAAAGTGGAAGGCTTATACACGAGAGATTAAAAGCTTATAACTTCCAAACTGCACTGAAATAAAATCTCAGGAAATAATCTGAGTTAAAGATTAGCTACAGAATCCCGATTATAACCACAATTTGTCTTGTCGTTAGTTTTTCTTGCCGATATCAGTAGAAATTCGATCTCCGCTCGAAAATTTGCCCTTGGCATTATTTCCGGTAAAATTAGCTCCCTTAGTTTCGTCTGCTAAGGTGCCAATCACCGTCAAGTTTCAGACTGCTTTCCATAGTTCCAGAAGTAATGAAAAGCTCTGGCCAAAGTCTTGCGAATTTAGCGAACTTGAGAAAGCATTCTAAAAGCGTCACCAACGTTATGAACAACAACATTAACGAAAATAATGTGAATCGTTTACAAA
Organism: Semisulcospira habei; assembly: GCA_036245525.1. Taxonomy (NCBI): domain Eukaryota; kingdom Metazoa; phylum Mollusca; class Gastropoda; family Semisulcospiridae; genus Semisulcospira; species Semisulcospira habei. The sequence goes on along the minus strand of BTPG01000007.1, from coordinate 17,783,059 downwards.
ATCGAGAACATGTAAGCCATTGGCTTACAATATATATATATATATATATATATATATATATATATATATATATAATATATATATATATATATATATATATATATATATATATATATATATATATATATATATATATATAACATGCGTACATTACAAATCAAGTTATACACAAGCACAGACCCAAAATTATAGATTGAATATAGCAAATATATATGTACCCCTCTGTCCTCCTCACCCACGTTCCTATTTACCACCACCCCCGCCCCTCCTCCCCCCCCCTTTTTTTTTTTTACCGCCCCATTCTCTTAGTACACACACCGCTCGAGCACACAACAAATGACAAGCAAAGTTTAGCTTTGAGCAGTCGCGCTGGCCAGACACAAATGTGACCGCCTGGGCATGCTTTCCTCAGTGTTATAAATAGCACTGATGGATACATGCACAAGGAAATCGAACTAGGCCACCGTTGCTACCTTGAACCAACGCTGGATGCCTTAGTGAGATACTGGTAGTGCCAGAAGCCGTCTGCACACTACCGCCAATGGTGAGGCTGCAGCCAGTGCCTCTAACACTGTAACAGCATTACAGTCCGCCAAAACGTGTAGCATAATGATACCACAAAATTAATGACAAAACTTGTTGCTCTGACCAGTAATTCCAAATCGGTACTTCTCACATAGGTAGCGACTCTTCGTGATTCTAACAAAGTGCCTTAAATTAGGCAAGGTTTCTTATAATCTACATTTGTAAACATAGAACTTAACAACTAATATTATGAGGTCTAAGACAGTGTCTGACCTAAAGGGCGTAGCTGTGCCAAAGACAATACGACTTTTTGTGAACTCAAAATTAGTGCAGTTTACACAGTTGTCTCGCAACCATTGTCCCATGTCAGACCAGAATATCTGTACATACAAGCAGTCCCAAAACAGGTTGGAAAGAGTTTCGTCCTCATTCTTACAAAAGGCAGATTGCAGATTCAGACAATTTACACAGAAATAGAAGTCGCTTTGTGGGCAACAACGGATGCAATAACCTTAGCTGGAACGATTTTAGTTGGGAGTCTGGTGTGGTTTTAAAGGGTTTTGAAAAAATACATTTCCAGCTTGGTATGCCATCAATTTAAAAGCACTGAGACCACCTTTGAATACAAATAGGCCTTGAATTTGATTTAACCAATGCTAAATATATGGTTTTACAACCCTGCAAGATAGTGTTCCAGGCCTTATTGCCGGTACTATTTCCTTCCTTAACTGGCCCTACTGCTAATGAGGTTAAGTAGGCCCTGATAGCATTGGCTATACCAGAGTACATCAAAAAATGTGTAGACACATCAGGGAACAACAACTTAGATGACTCGAAAGACAACAGAGAGCAATTCTCATCAAGCAGATCCCCAATAACCAAAATTCCCTTTTCTCTCCATTCGGTGATATAAACCGTTTTGCTGTCTCTAATAATGTTCTTGTTATAATGAATACGTTCTGAGAACACTTCATCAGAATTTTCAGGTACACACTTGTTACAAACAATCTTGTAATGTTTGGCCACATCGGCTCATAAGCAATTATCACAATGGAGCATTAAAACGTTTGCATATTCACCAACAAACACCTGCATGTTACTAAACATAGTATAGCAGCTGAGCAGAATCCGACGTACCAATGAGTCATATGATACACCAAAGACCCTTCTAAGCCAACTGACCTTCATAGACGTAAAAAAATGAATGAACATTTAACATTCGCAAGCCACCTTCATTGTATGCTGAACAGACAACAGCTTTATTTATTCTTGCTCTCTTTCCATCCCACAAGAATGTAAACAAATTTTTTTTCAAGTCAGTCAAAAACTGTGCTGGAGGATCTGGGAGGTTCATAAAAAGATGAACAATCTTTGACACCGCAAGTGATTTGATAACTGTAATTTTACCTTATGGTGTAAGTTGACGCTTATACCAAACATACAAAACTTGCTGAATTTCAGTAATTAAGTAATTAATAACAGTTATTATATTAATGTTTTTGGAGAACTTTATACTAAGAACTTTAAAACTCCTAGGGTCCCAGGCAAAGTTGAATTCGGGCATGAATCGAATGTGTAAATTGCTCATAGGCCCAAGCTAGACCACCTGCGTTTTATCCATATTTATCTTGAGACCCGAGATAGATGCAAAGTATTGTAGACTGCGAATGCTTTCTTCGAAAGGCCTTTTGCTTCCATTTAACAACAATGAAGTGTCATCTGCGAACTGGGACAGAAGTAAGTATATATCTTTAACTTTTAACACACTTATATTTTCATTCTGGCGTAGAATAGAGGCCATAATTTCAGCGCAGATTAGGTAAATGTACGGAGAGCTTGGGTCGCCTTGACTACACCCCCTTTCTACTGGAAACCACCCAGAATAGCGACCATTAACAGAGACACAAGCCTTAATATCACAGTAAAATGTTCTAATCTATCTCTCCATATCTGGACCAAAGTTGAAAAAGTCAAGACATTTTTCCAAAAAGGACCCGACGACCGAGTCAAATGCTTTCTCAAAGTCTATGAGAACCAGTTGACCCGGCACCTGGTTTACATGAGTGTAAAAGAGTACATCGTAAAGAAGCCGTATGTTGTCACTAATATATCTGCCCTTCAAAAAGCCTTTTTGGTCTTGGTGTATAATAGAGGGTAAAACCAGTTTGAAACGTTCTGCTATGCAAGCTGAGGCTATTTTATAACTAGTGTTTAAAACAGTAATGGGTCTCCAGTTTTTCAAAAATTTCTTATCCTTTCCCTCTTTGGGTATACAAGTGATCACCCCTTGCTTTTGTGTTACTGACAGCTGGCCATGCTGAAAACCATAATTTAGAGATCTCACCAGAAAATGACCAATATCAGCCCAAAAGAATTTTTAAAAAAATCGATGGTAAAACCATCTGAACCTGGAGATTTATTGTTACACACACATTCTTTTCAATTGATTGTAATGCCTCCTCCATCGAAATGGGGCCTTTAATAGACATCTTCGCATCATCAGACAGCGAGGGTGCAAAAACAGTGGATGAGAGGTCTACCTCAACTAACTCTGCTTCCCTCGGAGCGTACAATTGCTCATAAAAGGCTTGAGTTTCTTTTTCAATAGCATCCTCGTTATTTATCACTTCACCGTTATCATTCTCTAAGTAATTCATTGATTTACTAACAAAATTCCTACTTTCCAAACTACAAAAATATTTTGATGTCTTTTCCCCATCTTGGATCCACTTAGCTCGGGACCGGACAATCTGTCTCTGTCTTTTTCTTGCGTAATTCCACAAGTTCGGCTTTTTGTAGCCTCAAGAAGAGGGATATTATTGTACTGGATTCTACTTTCTAAGTTTTTAATCTCTTTCTTAAGAGAATCTTCTTTTTTGTTTGTTTTCTTTTTTTTCTTGTGGCTAGCATATGAGATGGTCTAGCCCCGAGTTTCTAGGAGTACCATCTCAAAAAAAGGTTTGATCACTAATGCAAAATTGTATGGCATCATTTCTCACATTATCAATAGAATCCATGTTATAAATCAAAAGTCCATATTGCCTCTTCAAGTTCAGAAACACTTTATTTACCATTTATACAAATGACTTGAACTTAGGAAGTGAATTGTTGAATTTCCAGTAATTTCTATTTCTCTTAGGATGCAATGCAAAAAAATCAATAGACACAAGCGAATGATCTGAACGAAAACATGGGTTAATTTTTGCCTTAATAACCTCTACCATCAAACATACCGATATCAAGAAATAATCTAATCTGTTGTTGTTGAGAATAATTAAAGCGACGCCACGTGTACTGTCTAGATGCTGGATGAAGCACCCTCCATACAAATACTAGGTCATACACCTGCATACATTCAAGCACCTTTTGCATTGATCGAGGGCGGTTAATATTTCTATACCTGTACGTATCCATACTAACATCCAGTACAACATTCCAGTCACTGACTACTATTACATATTGATTATCTGGCCTACCTATTTCTTCAAAGACAGCTTCAAAAAAGGTGGGAGAGTCCCCATTACTAGGCCCATACAGGTTAACAGTATTCATCCGCTTACCCTGTATGTCAATATCTAGTACAATATAAACGCCATCATTACTTCTAGTCACATTATGTACTTTATACTTAAAGTAATTGTTAAACAGAATTGCAACTCCTTTGCTATTTGTATCATTACCACATAGAAAACATTCAAAGCCCCACATGGCCCTTAACATGTGTTTATGTTGTCTTAAGATGGGTCTCTTGCAAAAAATGGATAGAAGCCTTTAACTGTCTGAGGTAGTCTAGCACATCTTTCCTTTTCTGATACTGGCCAAGACCACTGGCATTAAAGGTACATATTTTTAATGGACTGTCATTGGTATTACTAGCCATATTGGAAGTGGAGTTTGTTTCCAACCGTTACACACAGCAGATTGCATATATGTTCAAACCGGCAGACTGTACTATCAGTACTAAATGCGTGGCAGATGTACACAAAGGCCAATTCAAGTGAGTGGCAAAACGGACCAAGATGACTGAACAGGTACAGGGAACATCAGAGATAACATAATATATTTTACACCAAGTGTTCCATCCTCTGATAATCCTGTCATATAACAAAGTGAGTGTTCTACGCTCAGTACATAGGAGAAAACCATGTACAAAGAAAAACAAAAAAATAAGGAAAAAGTTTATATATATATATATATATATATATATATATATATATATATATATATATATATATATATATATATATATATATATATATATATATATATATATATATATATATATATATGCAAGTATTACCGCTCTCCTCCTTCGGAAGAATATCCAGCTATACAGTATCCATGAGGAATGACACTATTAACGAGCTGTAGCGTTCAGGAATACCTGTTGTTTCCTCCTGGAATAGCAATTACAATATATCTACAAGTCAGTGCTATATCTATACAGAATAAAGGACACACATATTTGGCCCCTCCAACTCCAAGTAACATGTAAAGAAAAAAGTAATTAGGGGAAAAAGTAAAATTAAAGTACAATTGAACAAAATGTAAGTCATGCTGAACACTCCCAACAGAAAAAAAAACAAGTGGACTGATCTGCCACCCTGGACTTTAACGCTTGTCCAATGTCGCAGAGCCGCACGCACTCACCCGCTGGTCAGGCCTGTATATTAATGTTAGCATTTGGTAGTGCTCAACAAGTAACATACCCGCCACATACACATCAACATACATGTAAATGTACACGCACAAATATATACAGGCACACATATGCACTAGTCATAAAAATATACATGAAATTTGTATGCGCGTGTACACCCACATGTGCCTGGTGGATGTGTGTAAACACACACACACCAAAGCAAGTATGCAAGTATGTACACATGCTCCTGGCACGTCTGGACAAATACCCTTACATGAACGCACACACAAACCTGCCATATACGCAGAACACACATGCAGATGGACACACTTCTGTGCACGGGAAGAATAAATGTGCCCTAGTTACCTAAGTACCCATCATATGTGATCGCCTGCACAGCACACCCATGCCGGGTAGATGTGTATGACACGCACCCACCCGGCACAAATGCACCTGCAAGCATACACACAAACCGAAGCATACCAAAGCATGTATGTACAAATCATCCGGCACATCTGCACAAGCAGACATGCGTAACCTTGCACATGCACGTGCACATGTATGCGTACACACACGCAAGCATGTATGCAGGCACAGATGTGCACATACACACTTGCTCCAAACAGAAACAACATAACAACATACAAAAGTACCCAAGTACCCAGTAGAACGTGCCTGGACATACATGCATACGCCCGTACACGTGTATGCAGGCGTTATTATGTATACATAATTATACACACCTGATCTGTGGCACATGCCGCAATAAATGATGCCCAAAACAACTTGAAGCCACATGACACACTACAATGCTTCATCATCCATCACAAAACCACTGTAAAATATTGCAGAAAGGACGTACATTTTGAGGCATGTCACTGCTCGAGGCATGGACACTCCGGGCCGACCTGGCACACAAACACACACACAGTGACACCTGTGAATGTGCGTTCGCATGCCAAAACTATGCATATTTAATATCTAGTGTTTGGTAGTCACATACAGCACTTGTGCTAACGCATTTGTGCTTGAGCACTGCCTGATAAAATACGTGGCTTCGTTTCCATGTACTAGCTTTACATGCCTAGTATAGGTTCCTTTCTCGACCATTTGTATGAATTGCAATGTTTGGGATACAGTCAATTGAAGGTTCTTCGCAATGGAAGGCCCAGTGTTGTTTGCTAATCAAACTCAAAGGATGGTCATAATAGATGGTGTTCCCCATGCAGACAGTTGTGTACGAGACTGATATGTCGAATCCAGGATTGGACACTCGTAACATAACAAGCATGGCACAGAGGGGGAACAAAAACAAAACAAAACAAAACAAAAAGTTTTTCCCCGCCTGATCACGTGAAAGTTTCAAATATCTGCCCCATTTTTCTGATGCCCTTTACAAATGTACATCCATTGTTTGAACGAGATTGATAAGGACCCAGATTAAAGTCCGTATTTTTTGTCATATTTACTTGCACTTTTGCATATAGATAGTTTGGAAAAAGACATTGGATTATTTCGTTAGCCAGCTTTGTATCCTTTCAACTTTTTTAGTAAAATTCAATTCTTTTCAGAAAAGAATTAAAACACTAAAAAAAACTTTACTTCTAGAGAAAGTCAGACAGTGGCGGTGACGTAAAAGAGGCAACTCCGTCACCACGCAGACACTGACATAATACTCTAAATATGACGTCATTCTCTCTCGTGCGCGCGGCTCCCTCTCTCTCTCTCTCTCTCTCTCTCTCTCTCTCTCTCTCTCTCTCTCTCTCTCTCTCTCTCTCTCTCTCTCTCTCACACACACACACACACACACACAAACATGCGCGCATCTCCAGGAGGAATAGATCCGCATGCGCCCTTCAGGCGCATGAGGATCTATGCCTCTTGGAGATGTTTGGAGTGCGCGCGCGCACGCACGCACTAACACGAACACACACATCGACTCGCTTTCAGAGAGCATGCAGGTGACCTGTGTACTTAGTATATCATGTAGCTAGGTAAAGTCAACCTGCTTTCACACAAATTATAGCAAGACGGAAATTGTAACGTGAAGTTCTAGTTTTGTCACAATTTTTGTCAAGCCTATGAAGCGAAAGTCAAACTCATATCACGTAAAATACAAAATTACTTAACAACTAAAACTTACGTCATGACAACTGACGTTTGACAAATAAATGACGCGTATGTCCTGCTCCCCTTATAGAACTCATTGACGGCAGATCTGCGAGACTTTTTCAACAGGAGATAATTCAACATTAGAATCAGGTCAAAGACAAAAGGTAGAGGACAGCTCTCATATAGAAGGGACTTTGTGGGTTATGGTTCATCCCATCTTGTTTGTATTAAGCTCGCAATATATACAAAGTCAATGATATATTGCGAGCTTAATACGTCATTTTTATTGTGTTATGATTTGTTCATGATATATTTTTCCATAGTCTGGTGGCGCGCATACAAATGGCATATTATAAGTTATTGGTCGGAGGGGTTCGCTACACGCACCCTTGTAGGCCTGAGGGAGGTCAAAAGAAACATTGTATCCCGAAGGCCTGAGGGGTACAATGGTTCCTTTGACCTCCCGAAGGCCTACAAGGGTCCGTGCAGCAAACCCTTCCGACCAATAACGTATTTGTTTTCATTCTTCTACTATTTTCGTAAAAGAAATTAAGAAGACATCTTGCGACCTGGATCAAGCCAGACATGACTGCCGTCAAAGGAATATACATTTATACATAATAGACTTATGACGTAATTGAAAATATAAAATGCCGTTGCCGTCTCCAGTACTGAGTGTGCTTGTTGTTTCGAACAACACCAAGTAACTTTGTACTTTAGAACGTTTGGCGATCTTTTATAGAACAAAACTGGCATCCAAGATGCGTCATCGAGAGGGCTACAAAACGTCCGCCATTTTTCGCTATAGGGGTTTTTATATCACGGTCACAAGGTGCGGTTTGCGCTAAAGTGACTGGTCGTTGATTGTACATTGCTTAACGTCCCGACAGCAACAAGACTTTCTCAGGGCGTGCTTGCACTGCTTGTGAAAACAAAAACTAAACAGAATATTGAATGTATATCGCCAGCCTGTCCAATACGTTAAATAAACCTAAGACATGGGGCCTAAATAAAGCTAAGACCATTTAGCAACACACATCCAATATCAAGAGCTACAGGCAGCACAGACAGTAAGGAGAGTTTTAAAAAGGCAAATACAGGTGAATGGACCAAGGGTAGACAGAAACACATGCCCCAAAATAGAGGAGAAAACCCACCTGTGGGGCTGACCAGGGTGACCCTGGGAACTAAAAAGTAGTTAACCCCACGCAAGTCCCCCAGGGCAGACCCGGGTGGGGGGTGACTGGTCGTGTGACGTAGGGAGGAAAACAATATAAGTTATTGGTCGGAGGGGTTCGCTACACGGACCTTTGTAGGCCTGAGGGAGGTTAAAGGAATCATTGTACCCCGAAGGCCGAAGGCCTGAGGGGTACAATGATTCCTTTGAATTCCCCAAGGCCTACAAGGGTCCGTGCAGCGAACCCCTCCGACCAATAACGTATTTGTTTTCATTCCTCCACTATTTCGTAAAAGAAATCAAGAAGACATCTTGCGACCTGGATCACGCCAGACATGACTGACGTAAAAAAAAATATACATTTATACATAATAGACTTATGACGTAATTTAAAATATGTCATGACGTTGCCGTCTCCAGTACTGAGTGTGCTTGCTGTTTCGAACAACACTACGTAACTTTGTACTTTAGAACGTTTGGCGATCTTTTATAGAACAAAACTGGCATCCAAGATGCGTCATCGAGAGGGCTACATAACGTCCGCCATTTTTCGCTACAGGGGTTTTTATATCACGGTCACATGGTATGGTTTGCGCTCAAGTGACTGGTCGTGTGACGTAGGACGGAAAACAATTAGTGTTATAGTTCACGTCACGCATCCTTCCGTCCTCGTCATAAAGCGACGGGTAGATGTACCAGCTCCTGGTCTGCACGGACTCCAGGGCTGCACTGCAAAGTTTAGTATTAGGGGATAGATCTGTTCGACCTGATATAGTGATCGAAATTAAAATGGTTATTCATTAATTAATTAGCCGAGGGGTTGTTGTCGCCCTCCAGTGGGTCCCGTCGCATGTCGGCGTTCGTGGCAATGAGATCGCAGATAAAGCTGCGCGCGCTGGTGCCGTTGGAGGACCCGGTGCCCAGCCGATCCGACTCCCGTTGGCCGCAGGGGAAGCAAACATCCGTATAGACAAACAAATTAGAGAAATTTATTCTTCTAATCGTAAAACTCTTGCAGAGGGCTGTCCGGGCGTCCTTGCATATAAAATTAATAAAGAACATACCATCTATAAAATGCCTTTTTCAATTGATACAATAAACAGAATATGTACTAATGGCTGGCGGGCTCGATTGTCTAAACCTGTATGC